>CM022180.2:3656150-3931329 GCA_011420285.2 Erysimum cheiranthoides
TTGAACTATTACCACATGAAGAAAGAAGGGTCGAACCATGGTACATGAGACGCTCGGCTGAGTGAGTATATTTCCGCACTATACAGCAGCGCTCTGCTATCGTTGGAGCAGTCTAATGAACGTGGAAACTGGAAAGTAATGTCTACTTGGCATTTAAAACAGTAAAATAATGATATTCATTTCATACTAAAGTCAACTTTTCGTCGTCATACATAAATCCGTGTGTGAGCAAGTGCTAGTTTTGATTAATAATTTCAGTTGACAATTGCAATGAGTTTTAGCCAAAAAAGTGGTAAATTTTTTCAGTCAATGCTTGCACTGGAAAATGCCTACCAACCAGCTAACTATACTCTTTAATTAGGATCTTACTCTACTAAAATTTCTTATTAAACATATATGTTTCCTCTATCGTTTTTGTAAGAAACTCTCCAACTCCATATGTTTTTGGAAAGTTCATTTACAAAATAACCATTGTAGATAACATTTAACGAAGACACGGAAAGAAAAAAAACAAAGGACATACATGTAGTAGGGCCCTGTTCGTTTCCTGATCCAGACGCAGTATCTGAACGCAGATGAGCATTGTCATTCGTTTAGTGCTTATTTAGCACATGAGCCAGCTGTTGCGTCTGGATACAGATGCAAAACTCATTCACAAAAAAGAAAATTTCTGGATGCGTTTATTTGGTGCGTCTGGTTACACTAAACTCATCCAAAAACTTATATTATTTACAGTTTTGCCATGTACTATTAAAAATAATTTTAAAATAAAAAATAAAAATTACAACAATTATCAAATTAAAAAAAAATACAAAAATTAAAAATTAAAAAACAAAAAACTAAAAAATTAAAAATTAATAAAAAAAATAGAAAAGTAGACATAAAAATTTATAAAAATTATAAAATTCAGAAATTTAAAAAAGCATTTTGTGAAACCGCAGTTTTTGCGGGAAAAAATGTGAAATCACGTTTTTGGCGGGAAAATTTTGTGAAACCGTATTTTTGGCGCGAAAATTTGTGAAACCGCGTTTTTGGCGGAAAAAATTATGAAACCACGTTTTTGACGGAAAATTTTGTGAAATTGCGTTTTTGGCGGGAAAATTTGGTAAAATCGTATTTTTAGCGGGAAAATTTGTGAAACAGCGTTTTTTGGCGAGAAATATTGTGAAACCGCTTTTTTGGCGGGAAAAAATTTGTAAACCGCGTTTTTGGCGGGAAATATTATGAAACCGTTTTTTTGGCGGGAAAAATTTGTAAACCGCGTTTTTGGCGGGAAAAATTTGTAAACCGCATTTTTGACGGGAAAATTTGTGAAAACACGTTTTTGCGGGAAATATTGTTAAACCGCGTTTTTGGCGGAAAATATTGTGAAACCGCTTTTTTGGCGGGAAATTTTGTGAAACCGCATTTTTTGCGGGAAAATTTTGTGAAATCGTATTTTTGGCGGGAAATATTGTGAAACCGCGTTTTTGGCGGGAAAAATTTGTGAAACCGCTTTTTTGGCGGGAAAATTTGTTAAATGAGTTGACATATAAAGTATGACCCATTTTAAAAACTTAAAAATTTAAAAACTAAAAATTAAAAAAAAAAATTTTAAAAAACTAAAAATGAAAACTTTAAAGGTTTTAAATTTAAAAATTGGAAAGTTAAAAAATTTAAAATTTTAAAAGTAAAAAACTAAAAATTAATTAAATTTAGAAAACAAAATTAAACTTTTAACTTTTCGAATTTTTATCATTTGACATAAAATGCGTCTAGATACAAATACAAAAATACCAAAAGAACGTAACTGCATCTAGATATAATTGCATGAACCAAAATCACAAACGAACATTTTCTGATTATTGCGTCAAATTACTGCGTTTAGATGCTGCGTTTAGAAATTTTATCCAGATAAGGAAACGAACGGGCCTAGATATCATTTTTTTTTGTTTTTTTGGTAAGGTCTCAACGAAAGCACCTTTCTTATCAAACAATAAAAACAAACTACGTGGGTCTTATTACGTTTAATTAGATGTAGCATTTCCAAACTGGGCCTTGAAAAGAGCCAGGAGCTTCTGCTTAGGCGGCAATACTTCCTTAATAAAATCATTTCCGACGAAATCTTCCGACCAACGTTGAAGTTTTGGAAACTCCTCGGCGGTCATGATCGTGACACCTGAAGCTTCTTGGACGATCGCTAACCAATATCCTATGAAATCAGCCGCTATATCGACAAATCCAATTGTCTCTCCTCCGAAAAAAAGTTTATCTCCAAGCTCTTTTTCTAGACATTTCAAACCCTCATAAGCCTCTTTCACTCCATTTTCTCTTTCGCTTACCGGTCCCCAACAAGCCTTCCACATTGCTAACATTACCTAATTAAAACCCAGAGACCAATTACAGGTTATATAATCTAATATTGTACACAATGCTCTTTAAAACATGCATCTTGATTCTTGATATTAATTAATTATGTGAATACTTTGATATTCATTCAAAAATCATTATATAAATCTCAAAGCTAATATAATTTGTAGTATTAAGATCAACATAATTATACCATTTCATCCACATACTTAGCCCAAAAACGCGCCATGGCACGTTCATAAGGATCTTGAGGCAAGATCGTGTGACTTGTCTTCCACGTATCTTCAATGTATTCGACAATCACCAGAGATTCAGCTATCGATCTGCCATAGTGGACGAGGACAGGGACTTTCTTGTGGATAGGGTTGTACTTGAGAAGCATAGGGCTTTTGTTACCATAAACATCTTCTTCAATGTACTCATAAGGTATGCCCTTAAGTTTAAGGACCATTTCTACCCTTTTGCTAAAAGGACTTCCCCATAGCCCCAAAAGCTTTACTTGCTCTTCTTGGTTCATCTGTCCGGTATAAAATTTGATACCCCGTTTTGTTTTCCTTTTCTTGTGTGTGTGTTTTCTTGAGCAATGTTGTGAGCAGTTATTTATAGTCACTTTGGATTTGGTTAAATGCATGTATGGTCATGAGAAAAGTATATAAATTTGAAAATTATATCTAGTTGGTCAACTTTTTGACGGATTCAATACTTTCATGTTAAGTTTTGTTTTGGAATCATTACATTTCTGATTAGTTTTCTTAATGATTAACTGATTACGTAAGCAATTACGTTCACAAAATACGGAAGAAACCAAACGGGCCGGTCTCTAACCGAAATTTTCAAAACAGGCCATCATCTCTAGGCCCAATAGCAATGAATCGTGTAACATATTTTAACTTTAGAGTTCTCTGGGAAAGGCTCAAAGCCTCAAACTGAACTACGATACGCAATATGATTAGGCTGATATGAAACCGAATTGAACCCAAACCTGTTAGGGCAGTTTCATTGGGAAGAAACCCATTTGCGTAGGTTTGGGTTGGTGATCAAAAAAAAAAAAAAAAAGAGTAGGTTTGGGTATGTTTTTTTTTTTGGTTGAAAGGTTTGGGTATGTTTGTGAAATAGGTTTGAGTATGTATTATAAATTTGCATGTATATTGATTGGAAACTTGAACTAATTAATATCAACAAAAATCATTTCCAAACTAGTTTAAAAAAAAAATCAAATTACTAGGAGTATTAATCTATTGGTAATCTTCCAAACCATTTTTTTGTTCTTTCCACATTATTTAGATGATATTTTTTTTTCTTTTACTAAAAATCAATTATCGATCCAAGAATCTGTTTTAAAAAAAATATGTACTCTTTATCACATGATTTATTTCATTTAGTTAGTATTAGTAATAATAAAAGTTGAATTAACTTGGAAGAAAAATAGAGGAAAGACAAATATGAGGAGAATGTAGCTCAATCTATATAACTGACTACGAAGAAGACAAAAAAAATATAGAAAACCATTTTACATTACAAGAAAAATTTAATGAAAAATTTACAAACATTTTTAAAAGAAAAAAAATTAAACTAAAACCTTAGGGGTCTCAGTCTCCTCATCATAATTGGGTTTGTGTTTCCTCGTAGCCCTTATATAACAAAACACGGCAACAAGAAACGTAGTCGCTAAGCCTCCGAGAATAACTCCACCGCCGGCGACAGATCGGTCCACCGTGGAGTGGTGGTGGCCTCGCCGTACAGTCTCTTCCAAATGTGAAACCTCCGGTGCTTCTACCTCTGGTGCTTCTGCCTCCGCTCCTGGCCAGTCGTGCCCGCCGAGTTTCCTTGTTGCCGGAGGCTCATCTTCCAGTGATGCTGCCGCCGTGGCCAAGGCGTACGTTAGCAAGCAGCATAGAACTATAAGCTTCGCAACCATTGTAGGGTTTTGGTTGATTAATATCTCAGTTTTCTTTTCTTCCTTGGTTTTACTTGGAGTTGATTGTGTTAAAGGAGTTATTTATAGGTCAGTCTTTTTTCTTAGGATTTTTTTTTGTTCTCTTGAAACAGTGTTTCTATTTTCATTTTAGTTTTAATTGGGAGACTGGACAGATCGTGTGGTGTCATATGGAAATTTCCGAGTGTTTGGTTCCCGGGTAAATCGGGTAGATACACATACACTTCGAATTTCGACATGACAAAGTATTTTAGTGTAAGTTTTTTATTATAAAAAATATTAATTTTTTTTGTGTTCTTCGATGGAGCTGTCGGGTTGGCCGGAGGAATCATACGGGTGTACACGTGAACTCAAAATTAAAAATGTTATCGAAATTAACAATTTATTTAAAAAAAGTCTACATTGTAGTTGTATGTATGACAATCAAAGGAATCCATAAATTTTGCTAAACTTTTGTTAGAATATCATCTTATATATCATTAATCCACAATAGAGTATATTAATAAACATAGACATTGGATTTAAATGTAGTTAAGTTTAAAGAAGAATATTTTAAAAGTTTTTTTTTTAATTATATATTCTATACTAAAAATTTATATCCAATCAAATATTAAGATTGTATATTAAACTCAAAAGTCTCTTAGAAGTTAGAGCTTTTTTTTTTTTTTTTTTTTTTAAACAAAGAAGTTAGAGTTAATCTATATGTAAGATTTATTAATTTTCTAAATAATTGTTTTAAAGATATATCTAGCAAATTTTTCATTAAGAAAATATTTAAAGTTATGTATACATAGTAAATTTTCTTAGAAAAATTAAAGACAGCGAGATCTATGATGTGTTTATATGTAAAGTTTGTCTGAGGTGTGTTTTGATTAAAGTAGGAAGTGAAGCTTCTTTGTCTCCAGGCAAAGACGAAGGTGGTCGGGCGAACTACAACTTCCTCTTGGTTTTGTATTTTTAAGTTTTCGTGACTTGGTGTTGAAACATAAGTAGAAAACTGGTATATTAATGTTCATAGAATGCCAATAGTGATAACATGCACATGTATATATGGATTGGATGTTAAGATATTTGAGATTTACAAAATTTCACATCCAAAACTACACATATATAGCGTAGACAACCATACAGTTTTTGTTAAAATCTTTCAAAAACAAATTTGAGCCCAAATTCGGATTAGACACGTGGTTTAGTTTGGTTTGATTTAAGTATCGCACAAATGTAAAGCGGTCGCTTTTGGAAGAGCCCATGAGAGCAAAACACACAAATGTTGCTTTTGTAATTGCTTCATAACTGTCTTTTCCTTCGTATATCGACAATTAAAGACAAACCTTTCTCCTCTTGTAGTAAGAGAAATTAAAGAAAAAGATCATTAGCTATAGAATTTATTCTCGTAACCCTTTCTCATGATTATCCTACTATTTTTCTTTGGATGCCGACAGGTAACTTTATTTTATTTACAAAAAAATCACGAGTCGACAGAGTTTACCATGTGACAAAATCTGAAAATCTTTAACGAAACAAAAAATCCAAAAATCTGGGAAAATATTTACATATATAAGTAAAAAAAATATAATGTTCGATAGTAACTCAACAAGTCGTCTTCTTATGGTGATTAAGATGTACAACTTTGTTCTCGCTATCGCATGTTGATTTTCAAATGTCAAATGAGAGAAATTAAAATTACTTTGAATAAACTCAGATTTTATGAAATTATTCAAGAATAACGAAACCCATAAGTTCATAAAACTCTAACCTAGTGAAATACGAAACCCGTAAAAATTTAAATATTAACTCTTCTATATTAATATACTTGAAATCCATCAATCAAATATGTCAAAACTAAGAGAAGCTGTATGTAGCAGCTGGAAATTTTCTTTTGCTTAGAAAAAAATCAACAAAACATTCCACCTTGAAAACTATTATTGGTTGTTGATAGTATGATGTTATCTCATGGATTGACAAACAATACATTTTCCTAAGCTGTTAAGAATGCTTTCCCTTTATATTTTACCTCTAACAACCCTACATATATATAGTATATATGTACTAACGAACTAAATAAATATTCAATAATTGTGAAGGGAATAATAATGATCCGAGGGAAGATCTCATTGGCATACAAGACACAAGCAAAGAAAAGGCAGTCAAAAGAAGTCGAATATCATTTGTCTGTTAAAAAGCATAATCCTAAGTTTCCATCATTGGCTCATAGAGAACAAATAATCTTTCTCTAATGATTTGATGTCTCACACTCACTACTTTACTTTTCACACTTTATATGCCTAGTGCTTACGCAGAAAACACTCTGCGAATGAAGTGGTTGTAAGTTGTGGTTTCGTTAGATTGATCGACATCAAAACCGACTTGTAATTACATTATATACAAAACAGTTGCAAGTCTATACAACTAGTATGGGTTCAGGTCCATGAAATTCACACACACTTTTAAGGCATTCAATTGCTTAGATTTCTTGAAGAGGAATCTCATATCTAAACAAAGGGAAACCTAAAATAAAACATAACAAATATAAACTAATTTATTCATTGTCACTTAGTTTGAGTTGGAAACCACCTATTTACATTTTTTATAACTAAATTTAAAAATCGCTCAAATAGACAATTAGTTTTTTAAAATATTAATAAAGTTAAATTAGGTAAATCAAATTATATCTACATATATGAAATTTTATGATTGTAATTTATTAGTTTGGTTTTGGTTGATTGAAATGAAGATTATGTTCCGTATCCAAACTTAGACATAATGCACGTTGTAAATGCATGCGCCTCAAGATAAATTTGATCTAAGAAATTCACGCATCATTTAAAATAAATATTAGATTAAATAATAATATTAAAGTTTAAAATACAAATTTTACATCGCATCGATCCACTCAGATGAATCTCTAAAAAATTTCTAATATATATACAAAAAATAAAAAAGTTAAGACATACGAATTAATGCACAATAAAACATGAACACCAAGATTTTGTTTTCCATTAGAGCATATGTTCTCATAGCATTAAACCTTTCGAATAAGCATCTTCTCATTACTATTTAGCCTGAAGAGGCTTATAAATTCTTACATGTCCCTAGTGACTTCTCACCAATAAAACAAACAACAAGAAGATGACCGATACAATTAAAAACCATAAACCATGCTCAAGCAAGAACTTGCATCCTGAGGTGAAGATGATTAGTATTGGTGAGGATCGGGTAATCTGCATCCTGAGGTTTAAAGCATAATTGACGCATAAAATTTGCATACACATGTATACGAGTGTTAGTATTGCTTTTAGTCCTCGGGATGCGGATTACCTCTTCCTTACTTACAATACGTATACGGAGTCACGAACACTCATCATCAAGAGGTTAGTTTTTTTCTCTTTTCCTTTTAATTTCAAATATCATTACTAGATATTTGAGACGAATATTACCACATACACAAGATGTATCCATACTAACCGTATTAGTATATATATACATAGAATGCGTATGTACGTGCACATGCATGTATTATTATATACTGTGTATACTACTATGTATATAATTATATGTTGTTTTAATTCTATCTACCAGTAGGTACCTTATAAGGTTCACCGAAACTAGTACTAGTTGTTCGTTCATAAATCAGGTCATAACTATCATACTCTTTTTTTCTACAATTTTACTCATGGAAAACTCAGAAATATACATTGAGCGATATGATAACTAGCCCATTCTATAATAGTTTAAATACTAATTAAAAAAACAATTTAGAATAATTCAATTAATGACTCATTTCAGGAATGCTCGAATAATGGCAACGACTCTTGTGTATCTTTGAATCAGTGATATAATTTTTTATTTATACTTAAACAGGTAAACTCTAACTAATATATTTATTTTTGTCTAATCTATAAACAAATAGTGAAAAATAGAATCACGACATAGTTTTATCTATTGCTCAAGGGTCGTTCATTGCCTTTGACAAATATGTTTGGACTTGTGATTTGGCATTTTGGTTCTACTGATCAATTAAATTAACTGTGTTTTTTTCAATTTCAGTTCCGTGACTAATTACAAAAAAAACATAGATTTAAGTTACAGTATATAGTAAATATGGTGTGCATACAAAGTCAAAAGTACTTTCTGAGTTTCTGTGAATTTTGGCTTTCTATTTATAATTTGTTGTTTCAAAAAAAGGACGCATCCAAGGTACAAAAGCTTTTGTTTGAACAATATTTTTACATGCATCCATAAGAAAAATAACTCTAGATATTGCTTTAAAAACGAGTCAATCAATTATTTGAATATTTCAATGACTTTGTATATTTATTAATTTTTCTTAGATGTCCAATACTGAAATAATTGTTGATAATTTCAGGAAAACACATGTAAAAATAATGCTAATAACAAAATAAAGCTAGTGATGTGTATCAAACTACTAATTGCGCAAAGACAAAAACAAAACGCCAAAATGCTGTGTTGGACCCTTTTTGTCAACTGCGTATCGATTATTTAATATGATAATTAAAACTACCTAAAACTAATTATTGAGACTAAAAGTAAAACCAATAATAATTTTAAATTTTTGAAATAAATTGAAATGATCAAAATAAACACATTTAAGCATTAAAGTTTTGTGTCGTTTTGCTAAATTGAAACTTAAAAGGCTGCTTATCTTTGTTATTGCACTACAAAAAAAGGGTTCGTTGCATCACTTATTTTCTATATTTGCATCAGTTATAATTGATGCAAATTAGTTTTACATCACTTGTATAAGTGATTCAGGGAGTAGTGATGCAAATATTTGCATCGCTTCAAATAATTATTTGCATCGATTATTGTAATGATGTTAATATGCATCAGTTGCAAAAAAAATGATGTTAATTTTGCATCAGTTAATAGAAATGATATTAGTATTTACATCAATTAATCAAAATGATGTTAATATTTGCATCAGTTTAATAAGTAACGTTAATTGTTTATATCAATTATAAATAATTGATGTTAATTTTAATAAAATAATATAAATTCGTTTTTAATAATAAAATCATATAAATTCGTTTTTAATAAATAAATATGATTTAATTTTATTAATTATTATTAAAGCAAATAATTAAACTTATTTGAGATAATAATTGGTTATTATTTTCACACTATCAAAACTGCGATGTCACTATATATAAGAAAACTATGAACCATCTTTTCTCAATGGGAACGATGTGGGACGTAGACAAATTGATTAACCAATTACATCACTTTTTTTATAAGTGATGCTTAATTTTTAATTAGCATCGGTTGTTAGTGATTTAACTTTTGTATCATTTTTTAAATGATGTAAATTCATATATTCACATCAATATTCTTAAAGTGATGCAAATACATCTAGCTTTGCATCAATATTAATGAACTGATGCAATACAAATTAATAATGCATCAATTATTATAACTGATGTTAAATTATATTTTTTGTATCGATTATAAATAAATAATTTAAATTAGTATCATTTAATATTTTGATGCAAGTTAAGTGACTGCAACGAACCCTTTTTGTTGTAGTGTTGTCATATGTCATATGTAAGTTGTTTATTATAGAGTTATTTTTTGTTGTTAATTAATATTAGAGTATATATTTTGGTGACCATATACAAACTAATTACATCGATCTCAAAAGAAGTACAAATAGTTAAATTAATATTAATATATATATTATAAGTCATATATTTACATGAAATCATATTGGATAGAGCTAATACTGTACGGCCGTTTCGATTGTTTTAGTGAGATAGAAGATGTATTCCTATACAGAATACACGTATAATGTAAAACTAAACAAGGACTTTTGTTTTAAGGGAAAATAAAAAAAACAAGGACTAATTCATTAGATTAAGTTTTGATATAAATTAAATAATCCGGTTACAAGAACGGTCTTTTTACAACAACCACACTTACAATTATTCTTAATGTTCAGTATAATATTCTCTATAAGAAAACTGAATCAGAAAAATTAAAAGTAGTTTCATGTTAACGAAAGCTATATATAACGTATATATGTATATAAATAACATATATAAATGAATATTTTTAGTTTTGTAAAGAGAATATCATCATATTTTCATTAAATATTATCGTGATACATATATAGTCGTTTGAAAATAAAATAAAAACTATTTATCAAAACCATCATTTGTATACACACATAATTACAAAAATAACTTAATTTCTTTATGTATTAACTTAATGTGTAGTGTTAGTTGCGATAGTGTTCTTTTAGATTTTTCATTTTATCCCATTAATTTATGTGTGGAAATAATTTTAAATTATAAACGAATAAATTATTCATGTAATGACATAGAAACAGTTGTTTTCACTTTTCTTGTTTTGTCTTCGTGGTAGATTTTGATTATAAATTTAGAAGTGTTGATTAATTAATTATTTTCCAAATAAACAAATAAAGAAGGTCGAGTTGACTATTTTATTTCTTGATGGAAAACACTCTCTTCTCTTCTATCCCTCCTTCTCTTTATGCAAAATTTTCACAATCTTTGATCATCTCTCTCTTTATTCTACGGAACAAACCAAAATATTCTATGGAAAACATCAAAAACCCTAAAAACCCGGATGATTGTACGGATAGCATATCAAAAAACAGTAATCAAAGCGTTGATGATTCCCTGTACCAGTCAAGATCTTACATATGCAGTTTCTGCATAAGGGGCTTCTCGAATGCTCAAGCACTAGGAGGGCATATGAACATCCACAGAAGAGACAGAGCTAAACTCCGACAAAAACTTATGGAAGATAATAAGGATGATGTGGTCGTCGAGAGTGATTCATCAGAAGTTGTCTCGCTAAACCTTAATGAACAACAGCAAGAAGAAGCTTTGACATGTGATAATCAAGATCAAGATGTTGACAAAGATATAAGTCCTAATCGGGAATTAGGGTTTTGGGTACAAGAAAGCATGCTTGGTACTAATGATCACGGAAAGGTCACGGAGGTTAGCATAGATGGTTCGAGTTCGAGTCATCAACGTGAGATTGAAGGATTGGATCTCGAGCTTCGGTTAGGCCAAAGCATCGTGGAGAAGAAGACAACGTAATCTCTGAACGACCAATCATATATCGATTGTTTGCATTGTATCAAAAGGGAAAATTAACAACCCTTGAAAGTTGAAACATCAAACTCTCGAATCCGTCTATTTCAAATGGATTCGTGGCTCAGATTGTACTGAAGGTATGCATGTGTATCTATTATTGCTACCCTTATCATTGTTGTATGATTTCCTTGTTTGGGTTAATTTCACCAACAATCTTTGTAAATGACATACACGTCCAAACAAAAACATATAGATAGAAATATATATTTGGTGTTTGCGTTATAGTTGCTAATGGAAAATGAAGGTTTAACTTAATTCAATCAATGGTAGAGATTATTCAGTTTGTTCACTGAGAATTAATGTTCCAATTGGCGTTATTGATACAAGTCCTCAGATTTTCGAATAATCTTTTGCGGATAACTCATTTGACTGTTATATTCAAGATCACTGGTCCTCAACATTTTAACATATATATGTTATCAAATAGTTAATTCCTATAACGTTTGCTCTTGCAAACTTATAAACGATATAAAGTTGACCAAAACAACATAAACAAAAGGTCGCTATACTTTTTGTTCATGAGGTTTTTTTGTCCTAATTCCGAAAACGAATTTGAATCGTCTTATAACAGTCAAGATTGTATTACTAAGTTATGTTCAGTTTATGATAATAACCATAAATAAGTATTTATGTATAAAGTCAAACTATATGTACTTTAAGTCGTTTGAACCGCTTATAAGATTCCATAATCTTCATGATAATATATGTAAATACATACATGGTCCCTTAAGAAATGCTTAAAAGCCAGAAAAATATAAAAATACACGTGATAAAATATCGGTAGTTACAAATTTTTCTCTCCAGACTTTCACTAGACAACATACTTAACTGGCGTTCAAAGAAAATTTATTAAAAAAAAAAAAAAAAAAAAAAATCTAACACAAAACTAATACATGCATGAAATCTCCGAAATATTTCTAGTGAACACCATTGGGCATAAGTTTTCATTTGGATCATGCACCCCAAATAAAATAAATCAGAACCAAATACGACCGTCAGGTTTTTACAGCGTATCCAAAATGTTATATACTCCACAACTCAACGATGCTTAATTATCACTATCTTAATATTTATACGAATTTGGCTCAACCAGCCATTTGCGAAAACGTAATTGACGGTGAAAAGATCTTGTAGTACATATTATAGAGACTCAAATTCGAGGGAGGCTGCACTTGATGACGCCATCAATGACGAAATATATAGTACAGTACCTCTTAACCACCTTCTTGTTTAATTCGAAAACATGTTTGAGTTACGGTTTGGATCTAAACTAAGATAAGGCGATACCCAAGAAAACAATTATAAACCGAAGGGTTTGGATTATTTTGAAATTGAATTGGGTTGGTTTAGTTTAAAAATCGAACCGGTTTGATAATGTTAAAAATTAAACAAGTGCCAACGAAGACCAGCACACGATCCTAAAATCCTCTGCATCGTCTCCATCGCTGGTCTTCCATTATTGAGGAATCTCTTTTTCATTTTTCTCCTTCTTCTTAAACAAACCCAATTAGATTTCAACGACGGCCTCTCTCTCTCTCCCTCTCACACACACTCTCTTTCTCGATTTGTTCTTTGCCGGAGCTCGTAGTGTAGGCGGAGAGATGGCTCCTAACGATCCTAAAAAAGCAGGTGGCGGCGGCGGAAGTGGTTTCTTCGCTTCTCTTGCTTCCTCAATCTCCAATTTGGGATCTGTCATGACCAAATCAGTTAACGGGTGAGGTTTCTGAGATCCCTTTTCTTAAACCCGGATCTGCCACTCAGCTAGATTCGTAATTTGGAATTCAAAAATTGGAAACCTTATTAGCTTATGGAATCCTTTTAATCAACTTATTGGAATGTGGTGTCTCCTATGTTCAGATCTCCTTCTAACGTGGATTTTTTTATTTCTCCCAAGTCTGCTCATTTGAAATTTATATTAGACTAGAGCTTATTAGTTCACACAGATAGAGAGTATTAATCCACTTCTAAACTTGGCCTTTCTTAAAGTTTAGCTCTTTTGAACGATTCGTTGTGTTTTGAATTCTGCTTTGCTTCTCAGTTTGGTTGCCTATGAGGGACTTGAAGTTATCAATCCTGAAGGAAGTACTGATGATGCGGAGGAGGAAGCAAGCAGAGGTAGATGGAAGCAAGAGGTATATATACTTCTCCTTTACCATTGTTTGATTTTTTCATACCTGTTTATCTAATCATCTGAGAAACATACACAATTCTCAGGATCGTGATGGCTATTGGAAGATGATGCAGAAGTACATAGGATCTGATGTTACATCAATGGTGACTCTTCCTGTGATTATTTTTGAACCAATGACAATGCTCCAGAAAATGGCTGAGGTTTGTGCTGCTCATGTTGACATCTGATGATTTGTTCCTGTCTGATATAGTTTTGTAATCTGATGATGCTGATGATATGTGCTCTGTTTCGGATAGTTAATGGAATACTCGCATCTGCTAGACATGGCAGACAAAACAGAGGACCCTTATATGCGCATGGTGTATGCATGTAATCACTTTTTCTCCTCATTTGATTTCTGCTATGATCAGTATCTGTCCTGTGTGGCTATTGGCTAAATTGTAAGACTTGATCTTTAACAGCGTCATGGGCTATATCTGTGTACTATGCTTTCCAACGTACCTGGAAACCATTCAATCCAATCCTCGGTGAGACTTATGAGATGGCTAATTACAATGGTGTTAACTTCATCTCTGAACAGGTTAGGTCCATTTCTTTTAGAACTCATATAAGTGCCAATGTGCTCTAGTTGCCAACTTCTCCCAGATTGTTGATACCAATGGTTTTGTTCTCAGGTCAGCCATCACCCACCAATGAGTGCTGGTCATGCTGAAAATGAGCATTTTACATATGATTGTACTTCAAAATTGAAAACAAAATTTCTGGGAAATTCCATTGACGTTTACCCAGTAGGAAGGTAAATCTGCAAAACCACAGCACAGGCTGCGACTATATATACTATATTCAGATTCTTCATTTGCACATTATCCTGAACCTTAAATGCCATGAATCGATGATGCAGGACACGGGTGACACTTAAAAGAGATGGAGTTGTTCTTGACTTGGTACCTCCTCTGACCAAAGTTCACAACCTAATCTTTGGACGAACTTGGGTTGATTCGCCTGGGGAAATGATCATGACAAACCTGACCACCGGTGACAAAGTCGTGCTTTACTTTCAACCATGTGGCTGGTTTGGGTAAGTTTACTTCACTGCAACCTCAATTTCCTGTTTATTATTCCCATTCAAAGCTGAAGAAATATGCAATCATGGTCTCAACAGATCTGGTCGATATGAAGTGGATGGATATGTCTATAATGCCTCTGAGGAGCCTAAGATACTCATGACTGGCAAATGGAACGAGTCCATGAGTTATCAGCCGTGTGACGGTGAAGGTGAACCTCTCCCAGGCACGGAATTGAAAGAGGTTCGCCAAATCTCCCACTGTCACTGACTCAATTCTCTTTGCAAAAATCTCAGTTTGATGAAACATTCTAATTTTCTTCATAGGTATGGAAACTGGCTGATGTTCCAAAGGATGACAAATACCAATACACACACTTTGCTCACAAGATTAATAGCTTCGACACTGCCCCGAAAAAGCTGTTGCCGTCTGATTCACGGTTACGTCCTGATAGATTTGCACTTGAGATGGGTGACATGTCGAAATCCGGCTATGAGAAGAGCAGGTATGATAACAAAATCTTGCCCTTTGGGATCTGAAAAATTGTTGTAAAGCTAAGAAATTGGGACTTTACTAATTCTTCTCCCTCGTCTTTGCAATAAAGCATGGAAGAGAGACAGAGAGCTGAAAAGCGAACCCGCGAAGAGAAAAGCCAAAGCTTTACTCCAAAATGGTTCGATATAACAGAAGAAGTCACTCCTACACCATGGGGTGATCTCGAAGTTTACCAATTCAATGGTAAATACTTGGAACATCGTGCAGCTGCAGATAACTCTGAAGATAACACGGACCCTAAGTCGATCCAATTCAATCCATGGCAATTCCAAGATCTGTCTACTTAAAATGTATTGCTCCAAAAGACCAACAAAAAAAGATGAAATCTTTTTGGAAACAAATGTTGTAATTCTTATTCTCTGGTAGTTACAACAGACTTTTCTACATGTGGTAGCTTTTTCCCTTTACATTCTCTAGTATTAGTTTTACAACTTCTATTGTTTTTTCTCAATTTATTCAAAAGATCTGTCTTTGATGATCATCATCGTCATAGTTATCTTCTTCTTCTACTCCTGCTTGGAGCTTGATCTTACTCTCACCAAACCATCTTGGAGGATCAAATCCAGATCCACCAAGAGGATTGCAACGGCAAAGACGCCAAGTGGTAAGAACAGTGCCTTTGAGAAGTCCATATTTCTTGTAAGCTTCCATGGAGTATTCACTGCAAGTCGGAACGTAACGGCAGCTTCTAGGTAAAACCGGCGATATCTCTCCTGTTTTCAGCGGAAAACGCTGATTAAGTACCGGAGAAACACTAGTACGAACAACACATTCAGAATCGGAAGATGAGGAAATGCAAAAGGGAGGTTTTTTAATTTACTCTTGTAGAATCTTAGCATTGCTAAAGCTGCTTTGACTCCCACACTCTCCAGCTCTTCCCCATCTGAACTCAACCTAACCAATTACTTACAAAAGAGACAAAGAAAATAAAAACCAATTGGATAAGAGAAAAAGAGAGACCTTGAGGAGATTCAGGGTCTGGATTCGATGGCGTCGACTTCGCAGATAAGCAAAGGAGCTGATGCTTGGTTTTCCGAGGAAGATGATCAAACCTCAGGCAGGAATTGTTGAATTTGTGGTGAGGTTTAAGAGGATTAGGATTTCCAGAGATATTGAGGCTTACAAAAGGACGGTGGATGGAGACGACGACGACTGCCATTGAATGAAAAAACTCAAACAAAGCTTCCAACTTCTTAAACAGAACAGCACTCTGTCTCTGTTTATCACTAATGCTATAAACGACGCCGTTTTTAGATGACTATTAACGCATGGCCCAAACGGCTTTTTTTCTTTTAATTTTGGACATCAGCCCAGATAGCTTTTTTTTTTGGTCAAAGATAGCTTAAAAATGCAAATCCCTCAAATTCGAGTGAAAACTAACCAACTCAAAATTTACTTTTGGTTTTTACTTTTTACTGAAACAGAGATGTCTTCTTCCAGATTTTGAACAGAGGTATACGTCAGTGGATTGGTGTTGAAGTTGGAAAAGGGCTTGATCTTCCTCTCTGATTTGATCTTCTTCTTCTTCTTCCAATCTGGTCACAAAAATCTTTCCAATACTCTTTTGGCTTTTTTCTTATAAAAACAAAGAGCTTACAAGCTTTAATTCTGCGTAAATAAACACATTCTGACAACTGCCGAATTCTGATAAGAAAATACGAATGCCTTTTCAATTATCTTACAATCATGTCGTTTCACCTGTTAAGCAGTATGTATAATAAGCATAATCAGCTTTTGAGTTCTGTATCCACAACCTAACTTCCTTCCTTTTTGAGGAATCCAACAAAACAAAACGGGGGAAAATAAGACAACTTACCTAACCGATACACCATAATTTTCACAAATGGATCTTCTTGATCCAGTTAACAATGATGCGAGAGCAAGGAACCTTGTCAAGCAGAGTCTACTACTGATTACGGGCTACTCTTGGTTCCAAGCTGAGGCGGCTAAAATGCTTGAAAACGGCCGGGCCAGAGTGCTGTGAAGTTAAAATTCTGCTGCCTTTTCAATTGAACTCACCAAAAAAAGGGAATATTTGATTTGGGTCTTGGCTAAGGTTTTGTTTCAGATGAAGCTGGAATTGAATCAAAAGCTGTACGAAAACGCAGACCAGAACCAATATGCTTTGATGTAGGGCAGAGCCAAGAAAGTATGTTCGGACCCAAAATCTGAAGAAAAAACAGTTAGAACTTGATAAAGAATAATAAACCTTTGACTGATACTGACCATCTAAAAAGATAAGCATTATTACCAAGGTTAAGTTTTCATATGCGCCAATGTCATATGGATGTTTATAGACTTGCCCACCTTTCTCTGCTAACCACATAGCTCTCACTCCTTCATGGTACTGCTCAATTTCCGCAACATTGATTAGCAAAGGAACAAAACCTAACTAAAGCACGGAATCCGTAATCTAGCAATTGAAGAAATGAAGAAAAAAACAAGAGCAAAGAAAATGAACAACCTCGATAGTTGTTTTGTTTTGTAAAATGAGGTAGATGTGCCACCCGAGAAGAACACCTAACGCGATGCTTAATGGGATAAGAAGAAAAGCTGAAATTACCTGAAAAGAAAAAACAATATCCATTAGCAAAATGATAATTGTTGGTAGTTTTCGAAACAATACATCAATCACAAACATTACATATGTAGTTCGTAGGTAGCTTCCCATCTCTTCCTCTTCATCGTGAGGTTCGACAGTAAGGCTTCCCACAAGCAAAACCTAAAAATTCAATAAATATAAGCTCACTTACTAAGTGGCACAGAGATATGCATTGAATTAACAGAAGTAAGGAAATGTACCAGGGAGTATACACATGCAGTCACCGCATAGACAACAAAGACAAAGAAGACCTTGTAGTTAGTGTGTCCTACGCAGTTGTTGATCCAAATACAATGGTGGTCCTTTAAATCAAAGACAACTGGTTTAACATAATATCACATAGGTTTGGGCGATTTGATGTTCAGCTTGGCATGAAACGTATATGTTCAGTAGAGAATACCATTCTAAGCACACATCTTTTGCAAACTCGACAATGGTGAGCTCGCGGGGGTTTGAAATGTGAACACTTTTGGCAATACCTCAAATCTCCTCCCTGCAAATGAAGTAACCAAAGTAAGTAGTGAAGCAAAACTTCATAAGTGGACTTTCCCAGAAAGATCTAAGAACACAGTTGCAAGAGAATCCAAAAGCCTCAAAACATGAGCTCACATATGGAAATCTCAAAGCCTCAAACTATAAAGGTCCTTAAAACAATCTGCTAACTTGAAAGTTGAAAGTTAAAATGTCTCACACATGTCATCTAAACAACGTTAGTGGGAACAAAAAATCTACAAGAATCGCCACTCCAGTGAATCGATAAGGCAAAAAGATGGATTTAAAAGTAATACCAAAGAGTCAAGCTTTAAGGTCCCTCGGTGAGAATTAAGAAGTTGGGAACATATTTGATAACTTGAAAGTTCTCTTGCAAGCCAACAAAATATCTCAAAGGGAGTCAACAATCTAAAAGAATCACCACTCTAGTCAATCCATATAAGCCTAAGCATTAAATTGATATGTACAGAAAATGACTACACACCATAGACTATCCAGATCCTGATAGATCATATGTAAAAAAAAAACATTATCCACATATTCTTTAGATATTTTCCAATAATCGGAAATGCCATTTGACAAATATGGTAAAGGTTTTAAAAAAAAAAACCTTGAAATGGCAAATCTCTCTGAAGCAGAGATAATGGCAAATCTCTCTGACATTGAAATGAAGTAAACTGATCACAATATCCAAATTCCTTACTAATACTAAGAAATCTCGGAAAGAGCTAAAAAATGGAAGAGAAAGAGATGACCTTGCGCTTAATCTCGTGAACAGGACTCTCCGGATCTTCAACATCTGGCATGTAATTGAGTGGAACCCGACCCGGATCCCTGAAAACCGCGATGGAGTAATTGTAGACACACATCAGAGCCAAGGCGGTGAACGCGGCGGCGTTTGCGATTCCGGGAGATGAAGTAAGGCTGAACCACCGATCGATGAAAGTGAAAACCGTGGAAAAGTAGATGAAACCGATCACCAACATCACCACCGTCACCGGGAGAGAGAATCCAACTCCTTTCCGTTTCATTTTTTTGGAGCACCGGCGTCGAGACGACGGCGTCTCCTCCGGCGAGTGGATTTTAATTTAAAGTATTTATCTTTCTTTGGTTTCTCGATTGTTGTTTGTTGTTGTTGGAGTACGTTTGAAGTTGTCGACAATTTTGGAGATCTCTAATTGTCTCTCTTGAACTCGAAGCTCCCCACCTAATTAAAATGACCCCTTCTTTATTTTATTATTTTGTATTTGCCCCTTCTTTTCTTATTTTATCCCCAAGGTCCTATTTCTATCTTCAAAATTCAATTGACACATTTCTTAATTCCTAAAAAACGCACTTTCTAATCATCCGTTAAATCTTTAAATCTGGGCAAATGGATTTCGACAAAACTTTATGAACATCATTTACTTTCCTCTTTTCCTCTTGTTCTCTTATTTATTAGTGTCAAAATGTTATTGACCCTATAAAAAAAGTTCATGTTTCCTTCTTTTTCTCTTGTTTTGTTATCTTCTTTTGTGTAATGTTCAAGTTTGTCGTTGGAACTAGAATCATGGGCTTGCAAAACCTTACTTTCATGTCATGGCTAGCAAAGACTTACTTCATGATATATGAATTCGTTCAATGGAAAAGAAGATCACAAGATAAAACAAAACTTTAATTATTACTGTATCAGAAAATCAGTTTTAAAAGTTTTTAAAGTTTCACAAAACTTGGTTACTTTGTCAAATCTCTTAAATTACAAACAACGTTAAAGTTAACTTTACTACTTCAATTAAAATTAGTCTCTTAGTGTTTGTATTGTTTCACAATTCTATGTTATTTCATTGTTCATCAGTGTACCATTCAACTCCATTCTCCTACTAGTCTTCCAATGGTGGAGTACGTCCCGCAGCAACCGCTTACAATGCCGGAGATTATGATTAAAACGCATACTCCAATCTGCCAAAAATTCAAATAATTTACGAGAATAATTAAATGAGATTATCATGTGAAAGTCATATATCGAATCAAAAGAATAAGTACTTTATGACAGATAAAAAACAAATTCATATATCTCTTACTTGTGTCTTACTCAATCTACCCTTCAAGATACTGAGATAACAAAGACATGGAAAGATAAACGCCTGCACGGTAAGCAAAATATGAATCCTTTAGAACATGTTTGATATGCCTTTAATAATAGTTGAAAAGTTGAAACTCTGATCAAATGTTATTAATAAAAAAATTATTAAAGCACTGATGAAATATTTAGAGTACTTATGTTTTCGTTAACTGTGTTATCTGTATCGAATTCTAATGGAGACTTACGACAAGCATTGCGAGAAAAGATCCCATCAAAGCCCCCATGATTGCTGCAAAGTTATTAGAACAAACGAAGGTAATTAAATATGTGTTTTTGTAAATAGTTTCATCCAAAAGAAGTTAGGGTATTTTACCGAAGAATGGGAATGTAAGTGCGACAACCAAAGTAGAGAGAACTAAAATGGTTCTAAGAAACATAGATACTCCGTAGGATCTCATCCTTTCTGATGACGGCATAAGTTCTTCTAAGCTTAGCACGATCGGTGTGATAGTTAAGGCGTATTTGGTCATCGGTGTTATTACCTAAAGTGAGAGAAGAAGTAATCAAATTTTGGTTATATATAGAGACAAACCTGTTGATCGAGTTTTGAAGTTATATCTCACCGCTGTCCAAACTGCGATTTTAGATGACGTGAACTGTTGTGGCATGTTTAGCGTAAACTGCGATTGAATGGCCTCACCAAACATACTGTAGCCGCAAATCGCTACGACTATGTACAAGGATACGCAGAAACCGAAACTGCAGAAGAAGAAACGAGAAATGAAAAATTTGACCTAATATCATTTACGTCCATTATAAGTACAAGCAAATAGTGTTTTACCTAGCAAGGAGTACCAAAGGAAACTTAGATGGATCTTTCATGGAAGAATAAATGTTTGGGAAAACCGCGTGACCACTGAACCCAAACCCGAAAATCCCAACCGCGACGGGTAAGTTAGCGAGATCAAGAGCTTGTCCACCCGAGTGAAACCCGACTCCATTAACTGACCCGGCCCAGAAGAGACAAAGAGCCAGCAAGATCGAAGAGAAGACTCCTCCGGCTAAGAGAATGGAACACATATCTTAAAGAATGAACGAATTTCGAAGCTGTTTGGTAAGGATTTAGTATCATATATTTTTAAAAAATGGAACCTGAGAGATAGGAGAGTAAACGAAGGTCTCTGAGCCAAACCGTAGGCAGAACAATAAGAGTAGTTGTTATGGCAAAGATCTGAGAAGAATCTAGAGATACTCCAGCGATGCTTAATGAAATGTTGGGGAAAATTCTTGACAAGTTATCGCTCATCATGATTATATACTCCACACAACATGCGTATAACTCCATGTACAGAAGTATCTGCAGCTCTCAAGAGATCAAGAACCATAAATTTTAGTTTGGCCATGTTGGCTTGGCTAGCAAGGATCTTAAAGTTTGTATGTAAATGGTTTCCATATAACTTACGGAGATGATGAGGCGGCCGGTGAATCCAAAGGCCGCTTGACCAATGTCGGGGTAGGTACGGAGGTCAGGAGAGCTTTCAAGACATCGTTTGAGGAGAATACCGGTGTAGCAAGTGATGATACCGAATAAGAAGAGTATACAAAGCCCCAGCCATCCTCCTTCTTTCACCGCGTAAGGCATTGTGAGTAAACCTACTCCACATAGGATGCTGATTCCTGCACCAAAATAGGTTCAACGTAACTTAGACAGAGAAATAGAAACATGTTTGAGATGATGATAAAATCTGTTAACTATTTGAGCCGAACCACATGTCTAAGCCCTGAAGTGTTCTGGATACCATATTCTTATTTCCTGTCCTAGAGTTATGTGTGAAAGTCTTTTGAGACAGAACCAATACCAATACTATGTCTTACCGTTGAAAACGGATTGAGGAAACGAGCAGAGATTTGATTCAGCGAACGGGAGATCGGTGATGGATAACTTGAGTTGAGATGAAAGGAATGATTTGACTGATGAGACCTCGTCTTTCTCGGAGAGCAGAGGTTGTTTGCTTGTGGAAGAAACAAACGAATTTACAATAGAGTTTTGGCGTCTCTTGTGTAAGGAAGAGACAGAGCTGGTGAATGATGTCTGAGAACTTCTCGGATGAATGAAACTGATCGTAGGAGGTGTAACTCCGGTCAAGATATCCACAGATTTTCTGGATTTTTCATTAAAAGGGAAAATCTTTATTACTGCAAAACCCTTGAGAATCATTCTTTCGACATGGGAAAACAGAGGCTTTGATATTACCGATAACTCCGAGGCCATGGTGCAGAATAGTTCCGAGTTAATGGAAAAGATGAACTTGAATCATCGTCTTCATCATCGCTGGGGACATCGACTTGGCATTCCTCGTCATCTGTTTGAAACAAAATGTCCCTTTCTTGCTCCTCAAGCTTCATCTCTTGTTTTTTTACTGTTTCAGAACAAAGTCGAATGAGAGAAGCAACAGATATCAGGACAAAAAAGACCAAACAGGAAGAAGGAGAGAACCGTGGTGAAGACTGGAAGAAAGAGAACGAGATTCAGATGTGATTTTGATTTGCGGTCACGTCGACTTTGTTTTAATACATTGATACATGATCGTGTAACAAAAATAATATTCTGATCGTTATTATTTAGAGTGGAAGTAACATTCACAAGTCAAAGTCAAAGCCTCAAAGGCATCTGCGTGAAATGGATTTGGCAATAAATTAAAAACAAAGAAAACGTGAATTCGTTTGACCCAAAAAAAAAAGAAAAAAGAAAAGGTGAATTCATGGGAGAACTTTAGTTTGGACGAGCCTATTTAAGCCCAATAAAGCTTAAATATTTATTGGGCCTAAAAGCCTAATAACGTGGAAGACGCGTCATCATCTTCGCTTTTCGGCTATTCTCTTCAGAGGTCGACGAGGTTTAAGATTATTTAGAATGTTGTAGTGGCTTCGCGAATGATCTCAGGTCTTTTATAAAACCAAACCAGCAGTTAGCCGACTCTCCTCTTTATTATTACAAAAGAAGGGAAAACAATAAGTTTCGATTTTTGTGATTTCTCTCTTTCTTTCATTCCAAGTTTTTTTTCGGTGAAAGCGTTCTTAATGGCGAAAGACGGACCTAATTGGGACGGATTACTTAAATGGAGTCTCTCTCACGCCGACGGTACTCGACCCACTCGCCAGTTGAGGTACAAACTTTATTTTTAGTTTCGTAGGTTCTGTCTTATCGTTTGTCTGAAATTGGATTGGGATGCTTGGTGGGTAGTTTTAGAAATTTGTGTGGCTGTGATTGAGATTTTGCTTGAGGAAATGAATATTATGAGTGAATCAAATCTGGGTCTGTGTAAAATAGGTTTCTTTTGTAGATATCTGTTCAATTGGTTAGCTGCAATAATCGAATTCTGCAGCTGTGTAGCTGTATCATGTTTTGTGTTTATTGTGGATTATTTTGTTGATTGAGTTGTTTGATGAGACAGTGAGGAGGATCGAAAATGGTTTATGGAGGCTATGCAATCGCAGACTGTAGACGTAGTCAAGCGCATGAAGGAGATTACTTTAGTTATGCAAACACCTGAACAAGTTTTGGTGGATCATGGAGTAACACCTGAAGATATCCAAGGTGCTTAATTTGGCCATTATCTAGTTTAGGTCTTTATCTTATACTACCATTTTTGGGGGTTACTTATTGAGTTTTGTTATTTTGGTAGATCTGCTGGATGAGTTGCAGGAGCACGTTGAATCAATAGATATGGCTAATGGTAAACTATCTCATACTTGGAACTTGTTTTCTTCCTGTTGTCGTTAGCTCAATTTGAGTATTGCTTGTAACAGCCTGTTTACTATTGTGTAGATCTTCATTCAATTGGAGGCTTGGTTCCTCTTCTCGGTTTCCTTAAAAACTCTCATGCTAATATTCGGGCAAAAGCTGCTGATGTCGTAAGCACAATAGTTCAGAACAATCCTAGAAGTCAGGAACTAGTTATGGAAGCCAATGGTTTGGAGTCATTGCTCTCCAATTTCACTTCGGACACAGATATTCATGCTCGGACTCAGGCTCTTGGCGCAATATCATGTAAGACTGCTCTAATATGTATTGTAAAGATTCAGATGATCAAAACCTTTTGTGATTTTTCTATTTTACTCGGTTTATGACATACGAAAGACTTAACTTTTTTCAATTTGGCATGTAGCGTTGATTCGCCATAACAAACCTGGAGTAACAGCTTTCAAGCTTGCCAATGGTTATGCTGGCCTAAGAGAAGCTTTGGCATCTGATAGTGTGAGATTTCAAAGGTAATCCACACAAATGCACTTATTCCTTACAGCTGCTGTGGATTTCAAACCTTGGAAGATTCTTATATTGTTGCTTTTTTGTTTCTATCGAAATTTTGCAGGAAAGCCTTAAACTTGTTGCAATATCTACTGCAAGAGGATGATACAGACTGCAGTATTGCCACTGGACTAGGATTTCCCCGAGTGATGATGCATCTCGCGGTTAGTGACGATGCTGAGACCAGAGAAGCCGCTCTTCGCGGATTGCTCGAGCTTGCAAGAGAGAAAAACGATGGAAGCGGATGTAGCAGCATAGAGAAAAGCGATGAGAAACTGAGGCAGCTTCTAGAAGAACGGATAAAAGCAATCAGCTTGATGTCACAAGAAGATCTCGAAACTGTTAAAGAAGAGAGACAGCTTGTGGATTCATTGTGGGGCGTTTGCTACAATGAACCTTCTTCTCTGAGAGAGAAAGGGCTTCTTGTTCTTCCCGGTGAAGATGCCTTGCCTCCTGATGTTGCGAGCAAGCTCTTTGAGCCTCCTCTTAGAGCTTCTGCAGCAAATCGCAATGCCACTGAAAAGAAAGAGGAACCTCTGAAACTACTTGGACCTGCACCATAGACGAGAACTCTGAAGTCGAAGCTAGTCTTATACGTTTCCTTGTTTTTTTTTGTTTGTTTGTAACTTTTCACATCTTCAGAAAATATTCATAGATATCAGTGTCACTGATCAAGTGCTATGTTATGGCAATTTCTATCTTGATTATTTAAGATCTTTATTGTTGTTATTGTTGAGAAGTTGAGATTAAGAATGTTCAGCTTCAATGCATCATTGATTCAAAGATGTCACGAGATTTCTTTTTCGGTTTAGCAACAGCCAAACAGATGTTAATTGAGCGGTTAAACTTGGTAACTTGTTGAAATTGACCTGAACCGAAGAACAAAACCAGATATTGCAGTTATTAGCCCTTAAAAAAAGGAGCCCACGAACTGTTGCCTGCCTCTAATAACTCTTAGGGACCCGAGTTCGATTCAAAGCAGTCACATATCGGAGAAAATCTGTCAACGCGTCTTTCAGCTTCTCCTTCTCCGCCGTCGTCGCCGTCACGGGCAAAACCGGTATGTTATATATATTTATGTAACTATGGTGAACCAATATACCATTAAACCTTAATCCTATCCACTTCCTCGCACGATCGCGTAACAGTAGTTTCTTTCGCCACTAATAATCTGATCTTCCTCTTTATTGAACAGTAATAATTACTGGAAGCTGTTGTTTCGATCGATTCAAACTTCATCTCTGAGGTTTGGATCCATATTATTAGCTAAGTTGGGAGCTTTTGAGTTACGAAGCCATGGTGTGGTGTAACCATTGTGGGAAGAACGTTCCCGGAATACGCCCCTACGATGGTGCATTGTAAGTGTTTTGATTAGTCACTGATGTTTGGTCTTATCTTTTGCTTTTTAGGAGCTTATTTTGTGTTGGATTTGTGGTTTCCAAGCTTCAAATTCTGAATTTCATATTTTTTAACTTTTTGCAGGGCATGTAATTTATGTGGGAGGATATTGGAGAATTTCAATTTTTCTGATGAAGTTACATTCGTTAAGAATGCTGCTGGACAGGTATTCGCAGCTGCGCCTTAGCTTTTTTCAGTTAACTCTTTCGAAGCTCCTCTGCTTTAGTGCTAGATATGTTTGTTGGGATGTTCTCGATGCCTCCAGTGGTTTGCCGATGTAATTAATAGGATGTAAGATTAGAGAGATGTGAGTATTTGTGTTGGAGAATCTTGGAATTGTTGTCAAATCTCAGCTTAAATGCTCTGTAGGGGGTTGTATGAGAAGTTAAGAACTTTTTTTTGGTTTTTAGTCGGTAAGTTTTGATCCTTGCCTTCACTAATATGAAATGTTCCATTCAGTATGACCATATTATATGAAAGGTCAAAACTACCGGAGTTCAAAAGAAATCAATAGACTAGACATTGGATTTATTTTCAAGACTGCAGTCTCTTTAGTGATATCCAGAGAGTTACTTGAGAAGTATACTGCCTTTGGTTACTTCGGAAAAATTTGGTTCAAGCTTACACATTATTTCTTTATCTGCAGAGCCAAGCGTCAGGTAACATAGTGAGGAGTGTTCAAAGTGGGATTTCAAGCTCACGTGAAAGGAGAATTAGAATAGGTATGCCTTTTTTTTGTATATGTATTTCTGTTCTCAGTTGGGCTAAGTAGTGCTACTGATATATCTAGTCTACAGCTTTCTCTTATGTTTGACCTAGCTATACAATTCCCTTTTATTGTATTTCAAATTTTCAGTTCAATAATTGCTTAGTTGTACTCATTATTCTGTATTTCCCATCCTTAAATCTCCTGCAAAATTTGAGGCCATGTGACTGTTTCGAAAACATTGCATTATGTTAATGCAATCTTGATGCTTATAGTTTGATCTGATAGACCTTCGGTTTCTTGGGCAGCTAGAGATGAGTTTATGAATTTGAGAGATGCCTTGGGAATTGGTGATGAGAGAAATGATGTGATTAAGATGGCTGCTCAGTTCTTTACAGTATGTTTGGTTTACTTATTTTCTGAATATTAATTTGTAAGGACTTTTACCCCTTCTTTTAACTCGATTTATCTTCTGAAGATGGCAGTTGAGCAAAATTTCACTAAAGGCCGCAGAACCGAACTAGTACAGGCTTCCTGTCTATACTTGACTTGCAGGTTAGATTCCTAGCTCTCCTAGTTTTTTTCTTCGTTAAAATACAATGCGGAATTATGCTACTGGTGATGTTTTATTCGCTTTATGTTAACCAAAAACTTTCTTAATCTGTAGGGAAATGAACATTCCGTTTCTTCTTATTGATTTTTCAAGTTATCTTCGAGTTAGCGTGTAAGTTGAGTTGTTTTCATTTTCGTACTGTTCTCTTCCCCTAATTACCTGTTAAGTCTACTTCAGCGACTTCTCTTCTCCAAGCAATGTAATGCGGGCTTTGCTTTTTTGGTTTCATCAAATCTTGTGCAGTTATGAGTTAGGGTCTGTGTACTTGCAACTCTGTGAATTGTTGTACATTGTAGAAAATCGGAATTATGAAAAGCTTGTTGATCCTTCAATTTTCATTCCTCGATTCTCTAACCGTAAGTATGTCGTCTTTTGGCTACCATTCTTTTCTATATTTGGTTGATGCAGAACATCAGCATCAGTAATATCGAATTCTTGACCCAGCCTACTTTTTTCATCATACACTTGCAGGCTTATTGAAAGGAACAAATGATAAAGCTGTTGTGAGAACAGCTACAGACATTATAGCTAGTATGAAGAGAGATTGGATACAGGTGTGACTTTGTTATGTTAGTGGATCCAGTTCCCCTTGTCTTAGTGTTAGTTATATATTATGCCTTGTTTAATATTAGCCATCTATTGGCTTGCAGACCGGCCGGAAGCCTAGTGGAATATGTGGGGCAGCACTTTACACAGCTGCTCTTTCCCATGGTATCAAGTGCTCTAAGTCAGATATTGTAAGATATGATTGGCTTATAAAGAATTATTGTTGTAAATGAGAGGAAAGATGTTTTAGCCTTTTATTTCACTAATCTAGTTCTGATTTTGTGTGTTTTCTAAATATTTCAGGTAAACATTGTGCATATATGTGAAGCAACTCTAACCAAACGATTGATTGAGTTTGGAGACACGGAGTCTGGAAATTTAAATGTGAGCTAAGGCTAAGAGTGTCTAGTTGTAGAAAGTATGAGTATCTGGTTCCGCAGTCAATAGTAGTTATAATATTACATGTGGCGCTGCTATTGGTTGTTTTCATATGCAATAATGCAACATGAGCTCAAATTTTTTTTGCCTCATATCAGTTGAAGATTATGTACGGTTTTTGTATTGGTTGTTGTACATATGTGGCTAGGTTGATGAGCTCACAGAAAGAGAGAGCGAATTGCATAAAAGATCTTTTATCACGAAACCGACGTCAAACAAAGAGGCGGTGCTCTGTATGCATCAGGATTGTAAACCTTTTGGTTATGGACTATGTGAGGACTGTTACAAAGATGTAGGTCTCCAGTTTTATGTGTGCTTTGTCTTTTCATGTCTTCTGTTTATGTAGTTGGGAGTCCTTGACAAATGGCTTCGAGAGTTAGCAATCAAATGTTTTCTTTTGCTAATTTTTATGCAGTTCATAAAAATTTCTGGTGGACTTGTTGGTGGGTCGGATCCTCCTGCTTTTGCTCGCGCAGAGAAAGAGAGAATGGACAAAGCGGCTAGAGAAGAAAACGAGGGAGGAATTGGTAGCCTGAACCACGATGAACAACTATATGTAAGTTTCAGTGCTCTTTTATTTGAGGATTGCAATTTAGTTTTTTTTCTCCCTACCCAAAGCATCTGTATGGGAGCTTGTTCAATTTGGCTTGTAGGATCTTATACTAAAAATCTTTCTTCTGTCGAACTTTTAGCAGTCTGAGAGAGGACCAGACTATTGCAGTGGGAGCAAAAGCAAAAAACAGTGTTCTGGTGAGTGCAATTGTTGTCTATCAGATTAAAGTTCTTCGCTATGGTTTTGAGCACTTGACTTGAGAATCTTTTTGTGATGTGTCCCAGAGAAAGGTGAAAAAAATAAAGATGGTGCTGAAGAACACTCTGATACTTCGGATGAATCAGACAACTTTTCTGACATCAACGATGATGAGGTCAGTAATTGTTTTGCTTTCTTGTGTTGCAGTAAATGCTACATCAAATGTCCAACCTCGAATATGGAACATGAAATAAATAAAATTTCTCAACAGTAGTCTTGTTTTCTTACTAGAGTTTCACTTGTTATATTTGATCGTCGGTCATAGTATTTTACTGTTACCCAGGTAGATTGCTATATTAACAACGAGGAGGAAAAGCACTATAAGAAGATCGTATGGGAAGAAATGAACAAAGAGTACCTGGAGGTGATTTCAGAAGCTTCTATCTTGTCTTGGGTTCCTTTTGATCTATCACATATGAAATCAGTCACTCAATAAGAATTTTACAAAATTATATTGATTTGCAGGAGCAAGCAGCCAAAGAAGCAGCTCTGAAGGCGGCTAGTGAAGCTTTAAAAGCGAGCAACTCCAATTGCCCAGAAGATGCAAGAAAGCTTTTCGAAGCTTCTAAAGCTACTGCGACAAAATTGAGAAAGGTGACTCAATTTGAACTTTGCAATTATGTTCCTGGTTTCATATTAAGTATCTGACTTAATTATGGAGAATAACATGATGTCCATTAGTGACATATGATTTCTCAATCAAACTCTGCTTCTGTTCTCTCTCTTCATATAGGAAAAGCAACAAAAACGAGCTGAGGAAGCAAAGAACGCGGCTCCCCCAGCCACAGCAGTGGAAGCTGTTCGTCGAACACTTGCTAAAAAGGTAAAAACCACGGCCTGGAAGTACATAGTCAAGAACATGGCTGTAAAACACACTGTTTCCTGACTTTGAGTCTTGACTCTTACAGAGACTTGGTGGGTTAATCAACTACGATGTTTTGGAAGAGCTCTTCGATACATCCGTAAGTTTTTAAATATCTTTTCTTGTTTCCTTAGTTCTCTCATCACTTTCAGGTCTATGAGTATAGAGTATAGACCTTTACAATTTTCTTCTCATTTCTTCTTTCAGCCAGCTGAAAAATCACCCAAGAGGTCGAAGACAGAGACATGCATGGAGAAGAAGGAAGTGAAGAGCAATGAACATGAGAATGGTGAAAATGAAGATGAAGCTGAAGAGGATGAAGAAGGCTATGTAGGATCACACGACATGAACACAGATTTTCAAAACGGCGAGAAATTCTATGAAGATGAAGAGGAAGTGGAAGAGGATGGTTATGATTTCGGATTGTATTGATATATTGTTAAACGAAGTTTTTTTCTTTTCTTTTTTTTTCTATTTTATTGGCACTAATATAGGAGAACCCCAACAAAATTATTGTTTGTACTTGTAGGATCTTTGATTGTTTGTTATCAATTAATCTATCAGTAACAAATAAAAATATTTAAAAGAAAAAAGGGAATAAACTGTACAAATGCTCTATCTGCGGTAACAGAAGACAAAAAATGCTCTATTTGCTTTTTAAAATTGAAGAATTAATAATTAACAAAATCACTAACTTAATTAATTATTTAACTAAATCTAAATGTATCTTAATTTGAATAAATTTATTTTCCTTTTCTATAGTTAGTTTAACTTTATCCGATAACAATTAAATCATTAACAGGTAACAGGATTTATATTTAAAAAACATTGTTGATTTTTATGAAATTTTTCTAAAACGAGTATCAAAAATCAAATTTTAAATATAATGTGTTGGTTTCACAGGTTTGTTTGTATTTTTTTTTTTTTTGGTCAACCAGGTTTGTTTGTATTTAAGAACCATAATAAAGTTTGCTTTCTTTTTTTGGGCTTTAGGGTTTTTTAAGCCCAATAGATATTGACTAATCTGAAACTAAATCCGACGGTCCAGATTCACCTGCAAAGCTTGGCATCGCATACATATATAGTTTAATGGTCAACGGTTCAGCTATAAGACCTAATAAGAGTGCCGTTTAAGGTTCAAACTTCTCTGAGGTTAACTCTCTGCCGTTAACGTCCGTTATTACCTTTAGCCTTCCAGACTTTCCACTTTCCAGAATAAAACAACGGCGTTAAATTGGTCTGTTTACTGAACCAGCCTGAACCAGAAATGCTCCTTTCATTTTCATCAAATTTGATTGCACATTCAGCTGGTTTAGATTGACATCTTCTACAAATTAAGCATTTAAGCCTCCATCCAAACCAACTTAAATCTGAGCTGATGGAGAAATAACGGTTCGGTTTGATTGACTTTTTCATTGCTAATAAAGAGTTATTAATATAAACCAGCCGGTTCAGAAAATAGGTTACTTAAGGTAAAAAGAACGGCAAGTAACGGTGTGACGTCAGCTGAAGAAGTATTCGTTATAATAGTGGGAGAGCTAATTTAACCCTTTTTTTTATTTGTTTGTTTCGATCAAAGTCTCCTCTTTCTCTCTCTGGTTCAACGGGCAAAGTATTTTTCGAATAAAGTTTTGGTTTTTTAACGTTCCTTTGGCTTCTTCTTCTTCTTCTTCTTCTTCTTCTTCTTCTGCTGGTGAATTCGTGCATCTGTCTGTCTCGATGAGCTGCAGTTTCAATCCATCGGCTGCTTCTCCAGATGAGGTTAGTTTCATGTATCGAATCTGATTTTAAGGGTTTTGTTCTTGTGATCAGATTGTAGTGAAATTGAGTTCATGGTTGTTTGGCTCTGAATCGAAAACGAATTCCACTTTCTTGAATAAGGGCTCTTTTATAAAATTCTGTGATTAGAATTGTTGTAAACCCTAAATTTTGTTATGATTGGGGAATGTTGAGTTGTTTACTGAATTCCGGATTTGTGAGATCTGGGTTTTGTCTGCTTCGTGTTTTACGATGGTGGGTTTTTAGGGTTTTCTGTGTTTCTTAACAAATTCTTGATTTTTTATTTATTGAGATGGATCTTCAGGAAGAAACAGGTGAAGTGAAAATTGAGGATCAGTGTGTAGAAAATAAGCAATCAACACCTGCTTCTTGCTCTTCTGTATCTGAAGGTAGTTCCCACAGGTCACCTACAATTGCAAGTCCCGCCACAGCATCACCACCTCATAGGCACATCGGGTTAGTTCTTCTTCTTTCTCTGTATAGCTTTGTGAAGTATCTATCATTATACTATACATGAAGTATCTCCTCTACAGCACTCATTTACGAATTTGAATCACATAAACTCCTTCTCAAACTGGTGTTTGTAATTTTTAGTTTCTATAGGAGATTGATGTTGATCATTTTTGGTATGTAGGAGGACGAGTGGCCCTATAAGGCGAGCCAAAGGCGGGTGGACTCCAGAAGAGGTTAGTGTTGACCTGTGATTGCGTTGACAGATACAAATTGTGGATCAGTAGTTCGAAAATCAAGATGAGAGTTGTCTTACTTAATGCAGGATGAGACATTGAGACGAGCAGTTGGCACGTTTAAAGGGAAAAACTGGAAGAAAATAGGTAAAACTCTTTTTTTTTTTTTTTAATCTAATTCTAATTCTCTTTACAACAACCTCTTCCAGAGATTTGTGGTTGCCATTTTGGAATTGGTGTCTTGTCTGGAGTTCTAAACATATTTCTAAATGCCTACTTGTTCGCTGTTCATACTATTTTCTATGTAGTCTAATGAATTACTCTTGTACATTAACTTGATCATCTGAGGCTGAGCACCTCGCAAAAAGACCTTTTTTTGTACTTTTGTTTCCAACATTCTTCAAGTGAAGCACTTGGTATTGTTCTTCTTGTTTGAATTGGTGTGCTTATTTTTGCAGCGGAATTTTTCCATGGTAGAAGTGAAGTTCAATGCCTGCACCGGTGGCAGAAAGTTCTAAATCCGGACCTTATCAAGGGACCTTGGACACAAGAGGTTCATTCTGTTTTTGATTTATTTAGTTTTTGGCTTTCATTATTATGTGAAATACGAAGGCTTAAATATTTCTTGTTTTGCAGGAGGATGAGAAAATTGTTGAACTTGTTGAAAAATACGGTCCGGCGAAATGGTCTGTTATCGCACAGTCTTTAACTGGTCGAATTGGGAAGCAATGTCGAGAAAGGTAATAAGTTCATATGAGCCAAGCAATTTTCTTATAGTTATTTTGGAAGCTTTAATGTGTTTTGATATGTATGCAGATGGCACAACCATTTAAATCCTGGTATTAACAAGGATGCTTGGACCTCAGAGGAAGAAGTAGCTCTCATGAATGCTCATCGAATCCACGGAAACAAATGGGCTGAAATTGCTAAGGTCTTACCTGGCAGGTATATACTTTTCTTGGCATGCTTCATTGGAGTTAAGACTATAGAAGACTTAGCTTCTGGGTTTAATGAAGGTTTTACTTAAAACTTGATGCAGGACTGATAATGCAATAAAGAATCATTGGAATAGTTCACTGAAAAAGAAGTCAGAATTCTACTTAATTACTGGTAGATTACCACCACCAACAACAGCAAGGAACGGTGTTCCTGATAGTGTAACTAAACGTTCGTCGTCTTCTCAGAAAAGGAGTTTTGATTCAGTTACTCAAACCTCATCAGGAACTACAGATATAAATAATCCTGATGAAGACGGAAATGGCCAATTAAACTCTTCTGTTCCGCGTGAAGAAATAGTAGCTGCTTCACGAATGACGGGTGTTAGTGAGTATGCCCATTCTCCTCAGTTGCCTAACCCAGAGCCATTACTAGAGAATGGTTATCATCAAATAGAGTATTACATGGCGTCAGAAGCTGATAAGCAGCGTATGTATGGGTATGAATGTGGTTGCAGTCCAATCGCATCACCGGTTAGCTTCTTCACTCCACCACCGTGTAGGAATGAGTACAGTAAGGGTTTAGCTCCTAGAAGTCCTGAATCTTTCCTGAGAGAAGCTGCTAGAACTTTCCCAAACACACCTTCTATTTTCAGGAAAAGACGACGCAGGGTTGTTGTTCCGGATAACAACAATGCCGCAAATACAGATGACGCTAGAGAGGTTGATCAAAAGGTGAATGATGGTAAGGATAGTTCAGAGAGCCCTGACTGTGAAGAGATTCAAAATAATGGATCAAATGCTTACAATCTATCTCCTCCGTATCGGATAAGATCCAAAAGGACGGCAGTTTTCAAATCAAGACAGCTTGAGTTTTTCTCTGCAGAGGAAGAGAAGGCTGATGATGAAACCAAATCATCTGACAAAGATAAGTTGCTTGATGGAGATTCTTAACTCCAAGTCTAAAAAGAGACTTCTTTACACGCTGAATGTTTCATTAGTTATTTTCTATTTTTATTTTTGGGTTAAATATTAAAGATATAATTAATCCAAAGAATCATTTTATACTTCAGATGAGTTAGGTTTGGTTTTTCCATAACTATCTTTTACATATACTAGTTTTCCAATTCCACAAGTAATCTAATCTAATTAATAGCAAATTACATAGTACACATGAGATTAGGAATGAGGAGACTAGGCGAGAGTTAACACATAGGGAAGTTAAGCCGATCCACGCGCAATAATATTTTCATTATTTCTTTTAATTTTTTTTTTTCAAATTTTATATTATAATAATATTTATAATTTTGGAAAAAAAAAAAAAAAACTGGATCCGGATATCCGGGATAAACGGATCCGAATTTGGTCCAAGCCTACATAAGCACGCTCCCGTTACTTTTAGTTGCCAAAAAAAAAAAAAAACTTGTTTGCAAACAATTGTTACTTGTATGTGTAGGTATACGAGACTCTAGACGAGCCCTGTTGGAGTGATCCCATCGCATCCTAGTAACTCCATCCGCTAAAGCGGGAAATCTATCGCTCTACTCCTTATGTGAGCGTCGTTGAGCAACTGGTGGCCCTCCTTCATGAGATGATAATCAACAATAATTGAGATGAGATTCTCGAATCCTTGAGCTCTCAGTGGAAAGAATGTCACTGGTGCCTCCCACATAGTCAATGTCGTCTGGCGCCGACGAATCATGGTCCTCCAACTCCGACAAACCACACCGTACATTAGGATTTAAAATATCATTGTTTTTATAAAAAAAAAGTTGTTCAAATACACCGGTCTTTGTAAGAACTGATGAAAATATAAATAAGAATAAAATTGTGTTTGACATATATAACGTATATATGCGTGGTGCAATTAGTTTAGTTAATTTAACTAAAAATGAGATTTAGATAAAACGAGAATTTTAAAAAAAAATTATAAATCGATTTCTATTATATGCAATAATGTTGTAAAATGTTTTGCATAATTTACAAAGAACATAACAGTATAAAATCATAAAAGAAGAACAAAAACAAACTAGACATAAAGTGGGAAAAAAAATCATAAAAGATACATGAATTGGAACTAGACCTGTATTTGAAGCAAATAGAAGACTTTTAAAGTGGAAAGGAGGCAATGGAGGTAAGACAATTTTACGTAAACAAACACGAAAATGTTATTCTATGTGCATAGAATGGACAAATTTATATGATTTAATTTTATAAATATATAAATTACCGGCTTTAGCAATACAATTTACATTTTAAGTTTAATGGCCTTCAAAAGACCGGCCTATATCAACATGAAAGCAAAAAAAAAAAAAAAAAAAAAAAAAAAAAAAAAAAATCAACATGAAAGCAGTAACAGTGTTACCTTAAAATGACAAATTTTAATAATATGCAGTTTTGTCATGACTCATAGTTTACAAAATTTATCATAGTTTTTTTTTTTTTTTTATTATTATTATTATCATAGTTTATGTTAGTCTAATGTCTTTTTAACATCAATTTTAATAAAGTAACGATCCAAATATTAGTTTTTCAATATACATTTTCATATATTTGGGTAAACTAATCAAACGGTATTGGCCTAGTGGTAAAAGCATAGCTTCAATTCGCTCTCTCCGATGGATCAAAATCACACACTTGCATGCATTTAACTGAACAGAGCCACCAAGTTGGGATTCTCTTATCCTGCCATCATAGGTAGGAATCCTGAGCTGACATTGGCCTAGTTTATAGTTTTTGTACATTTAGTCATGAAGATAAGGGGACATATGAGGGTACCATTATGGCTTCAGATTCGCAGCGACAAAGAGCCACCCTGTGGTTTTCTAAAACTCGCCTGTTACACTTTCTAGATATGTACGAACGTACACAAGGAGAAAATTGAGGTAGCAGCAGCGTACATGCTTAATTGCTTATTATTAGATAGTTTGTGTTTGTCATTTTATTTTGGAACATTATCCTCTTTTTGTCATGGAATGATGATGAAACAGAGTTGCTATAGTTAGAATATTATTATGGTTACTCTATAGAAATATTGTTTAAAAATAAAAATTTTCCAGAAGTGAGTTAAAAGAGTCCACACAACCTCCAAAGAAACATCAAAGGGGGTACTTATTCATAAGATAGTGCAATAATTTGACACAAGCTCTGAGACAGAGTGTTTTAGATAAGATCAGCTACATTCATTGGCGTCTCGTCAATCTGGGTACTGTAGTACTGCTCAATGTCCCGGAGAATCTTGATATCGTCGCTTTTAACAAAGTTGATAGCAACACCCTTACGCCCGAAACGACCAGACCGTCCAATACGATGAATGTAGAGCTCACGGTAGTTGGGGAGATCATAATTGATCACAAGACAAACTTGCTGCACATCAATCCCACGTGCCCATACATCTGTTGTGATCAAAACGCGAGTGTCACCTGTCCTAAACTGATTCATGATCTCGTCTCTCTCCTTCTGAGGCATGTCCCCATGCATTGATGAGACCGTGAAGTTGTTACTCCTCATTTTCTCACTTAGCCAATCCACCTTTCGTTTTGTGTTGCAGAAGATAACAGCTTGAGTGATGGTAAGACTGTCATAAAGATCACAGAGTGTCTCAAATTTCCACTCCTCCTTCTCAACAGCAACAAAATACTGTTTGATTCCATCAAGAGTCAACTCATCACGCTTCACAAGTATCTTCACTGGTTCCGTCATAAACTTGGTTGTCATCTCCAAAATCTCGTGAGGAAGTGTTGCAGAAACCAAGCAAACCTGAATATCGGGTGGAAGATATCTGTAAACATCATAGATCTGGTCCTTGAATCCTCTGCTCAGCATTTCATCTGATTCATCAAGAATCAGAAGTTTAATAGCTCTGGTGCGTAGACTTCTCCTCTTTATCATGTCACAGACACGACCAGGTGTCCCAGACACAACATGGACACCGTGCTCCAGCTTCCTAATGTCTTCTCCAACGCTCTTGCCACCAATGCATGCATGTGCCTGAATATTGGCGTGTAATCCAATAGCTTGTATCGTCTTCTCTGTTTGTGAAGCCAGCTCTCTTGTTGGGGATAATATCAAGGCCTGAACCCTGCGATCAGAAATACCAAAACAAAATATGAGAATATCTAAATTTTAGAGATAACTTTTCAGAAAAGTTCAAAATGGAAATGGAAAAATGGAATTTTACCCAAAAAAAAAAAAAAAAAAAAGTTAAAAATGGAATTAGGGATGGCAGCAAAGGAAGAGAAAGCATACTCTCTAGAAGAAGTGTCAACGAGCTGGCAGACGGAGAGAGCAATGGTAGAGGTCTTTCCCGTACCGGACTGAGCTTGAGCAATAACATCTCGCACTTGGAGAATCGGCATAATCGCCCTCTGCTGAATGGCCGAGGGCTTCTCGTAACCGTACTCGTAGACACCACGAAGAACATTCTCTTTAATGCCCATATCCTCGAAACTCGCTATGGGCTCCACCCCTTTGGTCGTCTCGAAGACCAACTTGCCGTCATCCATTGCTCCACCGCCTCTCCTACGGCCTCCACGGCCAGGATTCGTCACGTTCTCTCTTGCCATTAATCCCACTGTTGAATATCTCTTTTCTTTGTGCGCTCAAACAACAACATATACCTCACGTATACTGTATATAGAAAAAAAAACCCTACACCCTTTTCCTATCATGAATATTTCTATTTCTAATTAGATATGAATACAAAAAATATCATAAACAAAAAAGGAAAAAGGAAAACTACCAAACCGAAACACGCTCCATTTTATTACCTTAAATTTACATTTTAAGTTTAATGGGCCTGAAAACGACCGGCCCATATCAACATGAAAGCAGTAACAATGTTACCACAAAATGACGTGTGTTAATAATAATATGCAGTTTATAGTAATTTACATTGCTCTTGTACTCAATAGTTTACAAAACTTTATATATGCAGTTTATAATATAATAAAGATATCCAAGGAAATTGCTGTACAACTTTTATTAAGTTCTATGGGCTTCCAACTCAAAACCAATTGGCAATGAGTGTAGTGGCCCATATCCCTTATATATTGCTTATGATCTCTTCCAACTTCCGATGTGGGACATTATGTCCTAATACGCCCCCTCGAGATGATGGCTCTTTGGCCATTAATCTCGGAATATTCGGGCTTAGATCGACGACATCAATTTTGGGCCTTGTCGATGATTGGACCAACTTTGGGTCGGATCGGGTTGGACATGTGTGGATCGGGCTCTGATACCATATTAAGTTCTATGAGCTTCCAACTCAAAACCAATTGGCAATGAGTGTAGTGGCCCATATCCCTTATATATTGCTTATGATCTCTTCCAACTTCCGATGTGTCCTAATAACTTTCAAGGAGACAAGGATTGCAGGAAATACATGACGAGTTAATATAAAACATGCATGATATATTAGTTGCGGATGTACTAACATAGTAACATGGTAAGACCAACCCTTGACGGTTTACTAATTAAAAAAAGAAGTGGTGAGAGCTTGTAGACTTGTAGTGTTGAGAATTGAAATGACTCACAAAAAAAGTTATGTTAGTCTAATGTTTTTTTAACATCAATCAATTTAAATCATTTAGCAATATTGGCAAGTTGTGAGTTGTGTCTAAATATTTGAGAATGAAAGTCGAAACATGCACAGAATAAAGAAAACAACGCTCTTGTTTTGAATTAATGTCATATAAGAGACTGACACAAGAAACTAAAGACAAAGGTAAGTAGTCGTAGACGATGTGTCGAAATTAGGTGGATCAAAATCATACGCTTGCATGCATTTAATTCAACAGAGCCACCACATCGGGATTCTCTAATCCTGCCGCCATACGTTCTTTATCCCCTAGTAGTTTATTGACTGCATTTTAACACCAACTTGAAGATCAAAACTCAAAACATTTATTTCCATTGCAACCAAAAAAACTGAAAAATTTATACCTGAAGCCTCTTTTGCATGACTCCCTGGTGCTACTCTCACATCAACCTGAGATTTCATTACATCAAATTAGCTTAAAGATTATTTAGAATTCTTCGGAAACAAAATTAAACACAACAACAATATATTGTTTGTACCTTGAATCTAGCAGGTAGGCTTTGTACGAGTTTTCCGTAGATGCAAATACCAATAATGTTTGGCAAGTGACAATGTGGAAGAGTTGGAGTAAACGTAATTCTGAGAAAAAATAGGCACAATTTAGCAGACTGGTCATTGGACAAAAGAAAAAAAAATTGTAAAAATAAGACTTCCTTTCTTTTACCTAACGTAACTCTTCTCATCATCAACTTTAACTGATTCTTTTGTAACCACATTGAGATCTTCTAAAGAAAGTTTAGGATGCTCTGGATCTTTGATGTCTCTTATATGATTTGTAGATTGTTAAGGAAAAAAACAAGATATTCAACATTAATACACATAAATATGAGATAATCAGTGAGTTAGTTAAGGCATAAGAAATTAAGGATATCGAAAATCTCGAGCTGATCTATTGGTTCAATTGATAAGTCATCGGTATTGCTCTGATCAGTACGAACACGCCGTTTTCTCCTCGGGTAAACAATCGGGTTCTTATTGACTGACCCATAGCCATAATCCATATTTGTCTCTCCTGAACGCATAAACCTTAATGATCAATAAGTACAATCGCAGACTACAACAAAACAAAAGAAGCTTATCGAATGTGAATGCGGGGACCCTAAATAAACCTAAAAATCCTTTAAATAAGCAAATAATATACCGCCATAAAAGCTTTTCTAGATAATTTACCCCAACAAGAGGTTTGACCTAATTACCCTCGTATACTTTCCTAAAACAATTTGTCATCATGTTATTTTTTTTTTGTGCAAAATTTGTCATCATGTTAATTTTTTGTCAACAACTGTCATCATGTTAATTGTACAAATCATATAAGGAACTTATTAGCCAAAAGGAAGCTAAGCGTGGGAAATCCAAAGACGACGCCGTATTCTCTGTAGTGTTTATGTCCAACCGAAAAAAAAAAAGAGTATACCGTTCGACAATTATTTGTCTCGTCAAAAAAAAAAAAAAAAAAAAAAGACAATTATTTGTCTCTGGGTCTCCAAGCCATTAATACTTTTGTAATTTTTTTTGAATGGAACCAAACTGAATAAAGCAACCTTTATGAATAAAGTTATCTTTGGAAATCTATCCAACTAGATCTCTTTACAATCCGGTTTGATTTATACAACTACGACCCAATTATTGTGGTTAGGCCATAGTTTACCTTCCATATTTAAATTAACATGTTCACAGTGAATCAAATTTTCAGATTAAGAGCTACAACACTAGTTAACCAAACCAAATAAATTCATAACTTGGATTTTCATTTAGCAACAATTCTCCAAGATTTAGAAACAATGGAGAGGACCAGTGAAAAAAACAAAAAAAGGTCAAAAACAGAATTAAAAATTAAAAATTATTATAACTTTTTCATCATTCGACTTCATTCCAGAGAAGTACAAACTCATCACCTGGCAGAGACATCTAACATCTGACCAAAACACACACACAAAAGACTATTGTCGGCTAAAGACTGCAGCCATTATTACACATAAACCAAACCTAGCTAAAACACCATTAAGGTAATTTTATTAGTTACTTAAATTAAAGACTCGATTATCTCTGCCTATTTAAAATAGATTTCTTCATTTACAGGTGCAAGGGTCACACTTGCAGTCGGATCCACACTTGCAAGCATCGTTCTCAGCGTTACTCTCACCGGAAGCCTCATACTGATTCTTCATCGCATGGTGCAACGCCGAGGACAAGAGTCTCAGTTGTGGTCGTCTCGCCGGAAAATCCCAAGTCTGGGTACATTTTGCAACTGTAACAATCAAACAAAACCCATCAGGATCGATAGAAACAGAGATCGTCTACACAAAAAAATGCTAAAAATCTCATCCCAGTTTTTTTCAAGAAAAATCTAAAAATTTCATAAACATCTCCGAGAAACCGATCGTCAAAACAAGGAATCATCATCAATTCACAGTTATCGCATGTAACGTTTTCCACCGGGAAAATAAATATTTCCCCGAGAAATTCATAAGGAATCGAAAAAAAAAGAAGAAGAGAGATTGAAGAGTTACCCTCCGCATCCGTTGCCGCACTTGCAGCCAGATCCACAACCACAGTTTCCTCCACAGCAAGACATTTTCTCGAGAAAATTCAAAGAAAGACCGAAGAAATCTGAGAGCGTATTAACCAAATTGATCGAGATGATCGCAGAATGAAATTAGAGACCGAAGAAGGTCCCAAATTTATAAGCTAAATGAGACAATATTGACCATACACGTGTCTCCGCTCTTATCTCCTAAATATCAGTTCAGAACTAGTTATTATTTACATCTTTACCCTTTGGGCATTGATTCTCGTACGTCGGTTCAATAATTGTCGGGTCAAATAATTGTGGAGTGTGAGTCGGTTCTGGTACGTTCTGGAGCATACAGAAGTTCCGTGTGTAAGGTCATATCACCGTTAAGATTTACACCGCCTTACGTGCAGCTCTAAATCTACGGTTGCGATCTATTAACCACAGTTGTCCACATAATATACATTCCGAGTATATAATAATCGGATTTTTGGATTTTGGTTCTAAAAGATATGTTAGCAGGGAAAATATCTTTACATAAAGAGTTTTTGGAGTTCTTGTCCTCTTAAAAGTTCTTTTTTTTGTCGTATCTAAATAAAGAGTAAAAGAATATTCAATATTAGAAGAGCAAATCTGTTGAAAGAAAAGAATAGCATGGGAAAATCTTTAAAGAGAGAATTTATTATGTGTGGTCGGGAGAGAACGTAGCAAAAATCTGTTCCTGAGTCTTATCCGAGTTCATATCACTAAATATGAAAATTGAAAACTGATTTTCTTTTTTTGTGAGTGATTATATGCAACTTTAAATCTTTTTTGACAAAAGAAAATAAAATTAGAGACTTAGGGGATGAAAATACCAAAGACCAAAAATTACATATATCAATGATTAGCGTGTTGTGACCATTAATCCGTGTTTTGAGTATAGACTTTTTAATTGTTTGATAGAAGAAAGGAAAACATTTGTATAATCTGCGTTTAGAATATAGTTATTTGAAAATATCTAAAATTAAAAATTGCGTCTCGAATCTACTAGAAGGATAATTTGTATTTTCTTCTTGCATTGTATAGTTTGGTAAACAAATGCAACATACATACAAGTTAGAATATGGGCGCGAGTAACAAATAATGATAAAACTCAATGGCATCCCAAAAAAAATGAAAATTCTAAGCTACTTTAGTAAGACTCTTCTTCTTTTTTTTTTCTGTTTTTTTTTTACATCAAGCTACTTTAATAGGACTCTTCAAAAGATTAATATGTCACATAGAAGATCTCCAAATTCTTCCTTCAAGTGAAATCACAATCACAGAAACATCGTCATGATACTTACGACGATCTCCTTGCGGTATCTCCAGCAATTCATGAAAGTCCATACCTAAACAAAAAAAATTACAAATTAAAGTTGCACGTGAGTTTAATCAAAGACTGCGTTCTAAATCTTAATTGCGTTAGTTTTAGCGTTTTGTTCTTGTTACCATATTTCTTGGCAGCTCGAAGGAGGACTTCTTGAATGAGATGTTGAGCAGGATCGCCTTCAGGGAAGGCTGAGATGAACGAGTCAACCTCGAAGATGGCTTCTTCGTTAGAGAAGTATTCGTATAATCCGTCGGAGGAGAGGATGAGGAATTTGTCACGTGATGTGAGTCTATGGTGGTGGAGCGACGGCGAGCACGTGATGTACGGTGATGTTCCCACGTAGTCGATTCTAAACATCTCTAAAAGCGCCTCGTTCCATTTTGGCTGAAGAAAGACATTGAACAAAACTATTATCAAACCGAAAACAAAGTTTTTAATTGTATATATGTTTCTACATTTTAATATCCTAAAAATCTTGTTGACCATATATATAATCCAAATCTAAACCAAAAATTATGCGAGATCTTGTAAAACAGTGTCAATAAAATCGTGTATACATACCTGTTTAAGAAATCCAGCTCCAAATGCACGAGTGACCTTGAGATAACCTTTCACTCTATCATTCTCTATCGCCAATGCATCATCAGGATGTTCCTTCTTGATTCTTCTCACTTCCTGTCACGTAAAAAAACATCATATTAGAAATTGTTTGTATCGATTAAACAAAAGACTCGCAAAAGATTTTCACCTCTTCAACACTTGTGCTATGTTCCTTATTGAGCTGAACAGGAACCAGAAGACTCAATCCTCTTTCTGTGATGAATAAGGTCTCTAGTGGACTCTCTTCTTTGATTCTCTCAAGCTCCTTTTGCATCTTCTTCCTCCCGAGATCAGGTCTTCGAGCAAGAACTGCTCGGCTATCTCCCACGCTCATCACGTAAACGTCTTCTCCTTTCATCAATGTCACAAGAACGCACGATCCCATCAATGCTAATTCTGGATTCTCATTAACCATCAGATCAAACGATTCCTCTGTTTTCTTCAACGCTTGTTGAAGAGCTCTTAGAACGTCTCTGTGGTTAATCATACCCGCTTCAGAATAATCATTCTGATTCATTTTAACATTATGAGACTTGTTGCTTGAGTTATGCTCCCACTCACACCTCCATTGCAACTTCTTCACGTCACTCGTAATGTTTCTTGACCCGCAAGCGACATCGTTCATATTCATCACAGAGCAGTTATCTTGACTCGAATCGGAATCATGCTCGACTGTACTCTGTTTCTCGATTTTGGATTCTATGTTTTCGCTATATGATTTGCGACTTTCAGATTTGGATTCGCTTTTATCGATCCATAGCAACCCTTTGAGCTCTTTGAGCACGGCGGTGTAGAGATTCTTGAGAAGATAATCCGGTGGATCTGGACCGCTGAATCCGTCGTAAATCCCGACGAAAAGCCAACCGTTTTCCTCGGAGAGGATGACGTGAACTCGATCTTCCCCTGCTTTCCCTTGCGCCCATTGAATCTTTGGGTCCTCCAAAGCAGACTCAGTGTTCTCTTCTTCTTCTTCTTTTACTTCTCCTTCTTCAGTTCTAGGTTTCTCGTGGGTGCTCAGAATCGTTTTTGAGTAGTTGATCTCAGGTCTGTAACGATCATAATCCGATGATCCGTCGAATGAATCAGAGCCGTTGATTTGCTCGATCACGTTCTTCTTCGAACAAGATAAATTGTTAGATATCAGATTCGTTAATAAGTTTTTGAATGTAAGAAATTTCTTGTTAGATTTTGGTTTCGTAAATGATTTGCTTCCACTTTTCTCCGGTTTTGCTTTCTCTTTCTTCTTTTTCCCTGAAACCAACCCGCTTTCAATTGGACCGGATAAGAACCGGCGTTCGAATAGACCCGACCCCTGACCCGGTTTCTTAACCGGAAAACGTGGCACGGGCTGTAGCGGCAAGGAGGCGAATCTATTGGAGCTCTCGAACGCGGAGGCCAATCCAGACACGTCTGTTGACGGAGAAGCCGAGAGCCCCGTTGAAGTATTGGCGCTAACAGAAGCGCCAGAGATTGATCGGAAAGTGGTGGTGCTTCCGGGTATCGGGTCGGGTCGGAGGGGTGGTTCCGGCGGGAAAGAAAATTTTGATCCGGTGAGAACTGGCCGGACGTAGCAGAAAGAGTGGCCGAGGTTTTCTTGAACAAGACCTACTCCGACATCGTATCGACTGTTAATTTTTTCGGCGGCGGCAGTTCCGGCGCAACAGCCATTAAAACTCGCGACTCCATTTCCCATTTGAGGATGTGGAGCGACGCAGCTATTAAACGGCACCGTTCAGTGAAGGAGAAACTGTGTCGTGTCGTGTCGCATGATGGAGGCGAAACGGCGCCGTTAGTGTAGAAGGAGATTTGTCGATGCAACATGAATAGCTTTTTGGCTATTTATGTTGGAGCCAAATGGTGAAGAGGATGAAAAGAGTTGACTTTTTAAGAGCTTCTTTTATTTTTTTGGTTTTAAGAGGTTTATTCTGTTGGAATTATGTTTATTCCCATTGTTATTTGAATGAGTAAAAATCTAATGACAATTTTGTACAAGTTTAATATAACGAGACTCTGATGTCCACGAGCTCCTTTTTACCATTATTCCATATACATTTCATAATTTTATATTGGGTTGTATTCTCTTTTCAGATTTGAAGACGTGAATATCTATCAACAATACGAGATCGTAAATAAGATTATGATTTTGCGATGATGGAATTATCTCCTTTTCACTATAAACCAAAGTCCAGTTTTTTATTTTACAAATACTTTTCCTTTGGTAAGATTTTTCATTGTTCATTTAAATAAGTTTGTACTTTTGTTACGAGGCAGTTGACTTTTAAAGGGTACGTGTGGTTTGTTTATAAATAACAGAAAAGTATGAAATTATTAAATTAATGGAATGCAAAAAGTCAAATCGCTTACATGTTAATTCCATGACTAATTTGGTTAGACCAGTCACAAAAGAAGAAACTAATAAATGCAGGAAACTTGCTTTAGTTTCTCTACAAAATTAACATCAGTAAAAAATTAAATAATTGCTAAAACCACTATACAATTATCCATAGATAAGAGATAATAATTTGATTGGTTATGGTGTTGTAAATATATGTTTATGCAACATGTCTAGTAAGTTATGGAAAGTGGAATAGTGATACTTATAAGTTTTCTTATGTAAAAAATTGCTTTCATAAAGATTGAAATCTGTAGACTTGTTTTTAACCTTTTTCCCAAAGATGTTTAAATCGAAATGTTGCTTCCTGATTTAGTTTTCTAACAAAATAATATATATATATACCGTACTAGTCTCGTTGTAATTAATTATTAGCAAACTAAAATTTCAAACTTTACCATCGGCATGTGAATATCGTAATGACTAAGTATGAATGCAGAAGACAAAACTATTATTGTTACAGTTCGGAAATTAATATCATAAAAAGATACTACCAGATATTCTTGAAAGAGCAGCTGGCTGCTTACGTTGCAATATGCATTGCATGAACTCTGCAATCAAATTTCTCTTGTTTTTGTTTAAATCTTTTGAAAATTTCAATATCATGTTTCTATTTTTCACAGACCACAATAACAATGATATTAAATTACTAATACTGCTACTAGTCGATGAGAATAACTCGATGAATTGCCATGATCAGGACAGAGTGTTCGAACATTCATTTTTTATTAGTTTATAAGGCAATTAGTTTATCGGCTTACTCATATATTATGCTTAAGCACGTAATTATATTTTGCGGATCCTCTTAAAAATTTGTCAACGATTACGGGATGGAGAACGTGGAAGCAAAGAGTTTTGCAATGAAGTGCACCTCTGACTTTTCCTTATCTCATAATTCTCATTCATATTGTTTTTTTTTTTGGTAAGATCCTCGTTCATATTGTTTTATATCCATACTAATTATATAATTCACGTTTTGGCTATATAAAAAGAAAAAACAGGCACAATTAAGATATATAAAATATAGATCCGACATTGTTAGAAAACATAACTTATGCTCCAAGGAAGACCAAAGCCGAAAATATTTATAAATAATCACAAAGGGACCACTAAACAGAGACCATATCTACGGATTGTACTTCGAAACAGGTGAGAATTTTGATAAAACGGTTTAATAGAATCAATTTGCTCATCCTGGTGCAACATCATTAAGGTTTATTAATGAGTAGATAAATTACCATGTAGAACTTTCATTTGTGCGGCATCACATTCCTGAATATTGAGTCTACACATTGCCCAGCTTTCATCTAGATCCGCAGAATCTGGTACCGGGACATTTTGAATCTGAATATGTGCTTAGTTTTAGTAAAACAGAATGCATGAATTGCAGTAAAACCAAATGGACACAGGCAAAGTTTCTCATGCTTGGATTTGGTAACTTTAACCTGCCAATAATCGTAGGCTGCGTTGACAAGAAATACCGGAGTTCTTATGTTTTTAAGGAATTTTTGAGGAAACATACACTGCAAACCGAAATCAAGAAGTCTCAACACCAATCATAATCAGGCAAAGAAAGATTTTTTAAAGGAAGAGACAAAGATGGCTCTGTTTTGGCTACACAATTCTGATTCAAGCTCTTATCAACGCCCTGGGTGGTATCAAACAAACCCAAAACCATGCAAAAAAAAGATGACCATGACATGACATGTTCTTGTTTATTTCGATGAAGAATTACGATAATATTGACAGAAAGTGAATACAAACCTGCAGGGTTACAACATCATGATAGAAAGATCTCATTATTGGGTTTCCAAGGACATCAGGCCTGAAATAAAGGAAAATAGCTTGTATTGAGAGTCACTGTTAGCTGATTTCACATTCACATCATCAACTTCATTAAACTCGGTAAGATGTAAATAAGTTAATGAAAGAGCACTGAAACTCGAGAGCAACACAGACATTAATGTTGTGGAATAGTAGTGACTCGTGATAAAAGGAAGTTACATACACGCTGAGAAAGAAGCCTAAATCGGAAACACATTAAATAGCTGCATCTTTTGGCAGGTGATCTCGAAAGTAGTCACAATGTATAAGAGTTGCTAAGCCACCAGCAGAACATCCTGTAAGAACTGCTTTTTCTCAAATGTGCAAAAGAAAAATAAACATTGATGGAATTGCAAGACAGAGACTTAAATACTACAAATTCAGATTGATATATAGATGAAAATACAAGGTAGGTTTTCATAGCCTATCAATACAATTCACTTTACAAGATAAAGAGAACGTTACATGTTTAGCATATGGCATTCCCATCGACAACAGTTCATCCATTATGGCCACCAAAATGAGATGGCCTCCCAAATGAGCTGGCCTCGGAAGAAAAGCCGCGTCTCATTCTGAGAAGTGAGAAGAGAGAAAGAGAATCGAAAACGTTTAATTGGACGACAATTTTGACCCTAGACATTTGACTTTGACTTTGACTTTTTAAGACTTTTTTCCACATGCTTATTTGCAAATAGTTCTTTGATAATAGCAGCATATGTTGGGTGAAAATCCTCAGGATCTGCTGCTCTCATGACTTTGGAACTTATTTCCACATAAATAAAGACTTCGTCCAAATACGTTACAATCAGCATATACTGTACATGTGACTGCCAAGTGGCAATGTGGGTATAATCAATCGAATGGAGACGACAGTAACATGAAGGTTGTGAATTACTGCATGTTGCTTTCGTACTAAAGTCTCTATGTGATCAACTACACAAGGAAACAAAGCGGGTGTGACTTTCTCTGGATATCTTCAGCTTCAAGAAGATAAACCCTAAAACAGATTGGGAATTTTGAAGGAACGACTGCTCCCTGGATGAAGCTTCCGGAGAATCGAAAAAGAATCAGAAAGCAGAGGGATTGGTCAATGAGGATACAAGGCAAGTTCAGGTAAAATTCATGTTGTAACAAGACGGATTGCACGGGTAAGGACAATCGATTAGCTTCACCGGTTTTCGGTTGAAGTACCAGTCACCTACAGATTCTGCAACTGTCTGTTCCAACAACCAATACAAGAATAGAAACGAACTGGGTCAGGTCATTTGTAAGAAGAAAGGCTGGAGAAAGCAAGCAACATGTTACCTTATTTTCGATTCTTGGTGAGGTTGGGGAGTGCCATGTCACTGGCATGACTGTCTGGCAATGAGAATAGCAGGAATCTATGAACATCCCACCATCTTTCTTCTGATGAAATTCCCCGATCGCATCCATCAGAGAACTGCGAAAACCTGCAAATTAAATAGGATATATATAGCTGACCATATTAGAAATTAACTTATGCTCCAAGGAAGATCTTATGATTCATAAAGATATTCAACAACTTGTACCTTAATAAAGGATAAAGATCTATAGCTACTTCTACTTCACACCTTGCTCATATCTACTGATTGTACTTTGAAAGTTATAACAGAAGATACTTTTTTATAATCGGGTTATAGAATCAATTTGCTCATCCTTGTTTAGCATCGCTAAGCTTTATCAAAGAGTAAATTACCATGTAAAACTTTCATCTGGGCGGCATCACATTCCTTAATATTGAGTCTGCAGTTTGCCCAACTTTTATCTGGATCCGCAGAAGTTGGTATCAAGACATTTTTAATCTGAATACGTGCTTGTTATTAGTAATTATGAATTGGAGTTAGTTCAAATGGGAGCAGGCGAAAAGTACTCATGCTTGGATTGGTGACTCTACCTGCCAAAAATCATAGGCTGCGTTGACAAGAAATACCGGACTTCTTATGTTTTTGAGGAATTCGTGAGGAAACATACACTGCAAAGCAAAATCAAGAAGTTTCAATGTCAATCATAATCAGAAAAGAAAGATTTTACCAGTGGATGAAAATACGAAATCAAAGTAAGAGAACCTACCTGAGATGGCTCCGTTTTGGCTTCACATTTCTGATCCAAGCTTTTATCTACGCCCTGGTTGGTATAAAACGCAGCAACCCAACACAGAACCATGAAAAAACCCATGACATGTTATTCAAGATAATATATCGCAAAGTATGATTTCAACTATTGACAGGAAGTGAATAAGAACCTGCAAGTTAACAACATCATGATAGAAAGATCTCATTGTTGGGTTTCCAAGGACATCAGGCCTGAAACAAAGGAAAATAGCTTTACTAAGACTGCGTGACAGTGTGGAGTATAGTCTGCTTGAAATTCTTGAAAAATCTAACATGTGTGCTTCTTAAAATTAGCTTAGACCAAAGAACTAAAAAAAACAGTATAACTCATAACTCTGTCTAAAAGTCCTGAGAAAAGGAAGCTATACGAGCAGAAACATACACGTTGAGAAAGAAACCTCCATCAGAAACACATTTGACAGCTGCATCTTTTGGAAGATGATCTCGAAAGTAGTCACAATGTATAAGAGATGCCAAGCCACCAGCAGAACATCCTGTAAGCAATGCCTACATTTACTCAAATTTACAAAAGAAGAAGAAAAATTAATCTGTAGCAAGTTACCTAAATAAGGAATTCTACAAATGTTCATGGTCACCAGAAGCACGATAAAAAATTCATTTCTAAAAGATCATGGATGTTACCTGTTTCGCGTCTGACATGCCCATTGACAACAGCTCATCAATAATGGCCTCCCAAATGAGCTGACCCCGGAAGAAAAGCCGTGTTCCATTCTGAGAAACAAGAGAGTCGAAGAAACATGAAATTATTGAACATTAATTGCTTTCAATAGAATCTGACCCAAATTTCTCAGCCTAGCAAAGCCTTATTACCTTGAATTCAGCTGCAGGGTGTCCAGCAAAAGAAGCACCATCACAGTACCTTATCGCAACTTTATTCCAGTTAAAGAAGTCTACAACAAAAAAGACGACCTAGTTCATATACAAGTACAGTAGTCTAGAAGAAGGTCAACTATAAAATGCAACAATGGAGAAGCCACTATACAGTTCTCCTACCAGGATTTTGAGATGGGTCACTGCTTAAAACACCTTGAAAGGGCACTTCATGTTCAAAGTATTTGGAAGAACCTAATTTAGTCATTGCTCGAGCCGAACATGACTCAATTGTGTTGCACCAACCTCCACCCTTATAACCATTTCACTCTCAAATATATTACAATTTCCAACTGAAATTTCCAATTTCGAATACAAATTCAAGCAACAAAAAAGAGAGATACCTCCAAATGAACAAGCCAGCTTTTGGAGCCAGATCCTGAACCCTCATCAAAGTGGTACCCAGGTAAGCTTCCATCCAAACAAACTGCAAAATTGGATACTTTCAATTAAAAATTCCAAATTTTTAAAGCATAAACAAAAAAAATTAGAGGATTGGTAACAGTACAAGCTCCTCTCTCTTTAGCTTTACTGGACAACCTCAGTTTGACCAGATTGCTTGGCGATGTGATGGGTAGAGATCGGTCAACGGAGGGGATAGAGTCTGAAGTAGGATCAAAAAAGAAAGAGAGGAAAAATACAACCAATACGCATCCGATTGAAGCGACAAGCCAATCACTTTTAGCCCATTTTCTGCATCGTAGCAGAGAACTAAACCTTGGAATCGCCATTGAAGAAGAATCAAATCAAGCTAAAGGAGCGATCAGTTTAAAAGTGCTAATTACATCACTGGGAACTATGATTAAGAAAGCCTAACCGAATGATTAATACGTTTAAATTGCTAATCACAACTTAAACCATGTTTGGTAAACCGAAATACCGATTTATATCGGTTCAAGCGGGAGAGAGTTTGACCGCATCTCAATATAAAGCCTCTTTCTGAGTTAGGAGGTTTCATGTAGATTTGAATGTATTGAAATTAGTTACTTCCCCGCCTTGCACGAAGAAACAGCGAGGTGAAAAACAAAAAACAGTGAACGCTTCCATGGCGTCGTCATCGTCACGATCGCTGAATTCTTCATATACCTTCGATGATAAAGATCTAGACGACGCTGATTTATGGGCGGTGATCGATTCCGCCGCCGCTGCAGCTATTACCGCCGGGAAATCTCCGAAACCCCTCGCTATTAGGTATCCAAACTACAATTCTCCTCCGACGCCTGTTTCGTATCCTTCTCCACAGTCGAATCTTCTTCAGATCTCGAATCGTGACCCTAGTCTGGGCCGGCGGTTGAATGAGGAGTCTACGCGTCCAAACAAGATGGCCAGATCTCGCGTGTTGTCTGAGGTGAAGGGTGAGAGTCCGATGGCTCTTGTTACGACGGCGAACCGGAATTTGACCCCGAATATCATCAATTCGACGAAGTTTTCTTCGCCGGAGAGTTACTTGTCACCTGGGATTAAGCAGCCTACGCCATTTTCGGAGATTTCTCCATCATCGAGCTGCGTTAAGAACGACGTGGTTAATGAGATGAGACATAGCTTATCCGGGAGCTTTCCTTCTGCTACTCTGTTCAAGGAATATCAGAATTCAGCCATGGCGGTATTTCGATTTGCTCTATCCATTGAATTTTATCCTTTAAAGATTTTGTTTATCCCATGGAATTGCTATGATGATTTGGGAACCTATTAAGAAACATCAAGCTTCTTAGATGAAACAGTAAACTTAATGAAGCTTCCTGTTACATTAGATGACGGATCGTAAAATTTATCCTAGATTTTGTTGATTTCGGGAAATAGTTTTGTGCATTGAAGGTGTTCGATGAAATGTGAAGCAGTGTTTTGTTTGATTTTATTTCGATCATGACTTGTTTATAGCTTCATTTCGTCATCAAGAATAACTATATTGCTCCCAAGCTAGATCACTATGTTTGTGAATGAAAGAGAGAGAGTCTATGTTGTTATGAGATTACAAAAACCAGTATCATATTTGTTATAGTTCCATCAAATGCTATGATTTTGTGAAGTAACAACATGGCTTCATCAACTTTACAGATTCTAGAGAAATCTGATTATACGATGATATCAGGGAAGGCATACATTAAAAAGTCAGGTGAAGATTATGCTTGCTGTCTGCTTATTGTTATCTTAATATTCCATATTGGTTTTGATGCTCCATTGTATGGAAATGTGAAGGTTGGAGGAAAATATCGTTTTATTTCAACGTGTCTTATGAAATAAGAGACAAGACTATTGAATTCGATGAAAACAGAAATGTCCAGCGCGCTGAGTTCATCGTTCGAGCCATCATGCAGTAATGTTCTTCTACATAATCCTGAATTTGATGGTGGCTTAGCAAACAGTGTGAAGTGATTAATTGTTGTTTAACCTTTTTGGCTTATGGGCTCTCTCAGTGGAGGAAGATTCGCTGACGGATGGGGCTCTTGTGAGCGACGTGAGAAGAAATTTCTAAAACCAAATCACGATATCCCCAGCACCGCAGAGACCAGAGCCAAAAACAGAGCTTGCCAGGTAAACTTCTTGCTTTTAATGCTCCAGTTACTTAACGTAGTTGCTATGTCACTTTGTCCCAGACTACTATTTGAATTTGAAACATCTGCATGACTAGTCAGGGTAGCAAAGAGGCTTAGAAAATGAAGTACTTTAACATATAGAGGTTTTTAGCCTTAAGGTCCTGCATATATGATTTCTACCTAGCTGGTTGCCACCTCTTTAAAGTTGCCAGAAATGAAAGGAATGGTTGAGACAAGACAACACACTGAGCTCTTGCACTTTACCATCAAACTGAATGCCCTTTACTAAACATGGGTCTTTCACAATGTTATGATTCCAATATTGAATAAAAGTTTTACTAGTGAAAGTTATGGATTTAAGGAAAAAAAAACTAGGAATCGAAGCACATGAACTTCAGGAAACTTAAAGTTAGGAGTTCAAAGTTCTAAAATCTCATTGGTATGTTCTTAGCTTCAGTGTTCATTGTGTTATGTTCTTCATAATGCTCTTAATTTTTACCTGCAGGATCTTTTAGGAATCGGTGAATATCGAGAAAGCCCAACTGGGTTTCCACGATGATCAGACAACATCAAATGTGTTTCCCGGCCTTGCCATCACCAAGCTAAACCTTACCAAACCCACACCAACCAAGTCAAGATTGAAAAGGTATGGCATATATAAGCATGCCTCTTTATTATATACTACAAGATAGATTGACCCAATGGGTTTTCATGGATTTAAATATTGACTTCAGAGGAAGAAAATGAATGGAACTTGGCTGTAGTGTAGTGGTTTATAATTTTTTCAAAGTATTCTACTATGAATTCCATCTAAAATCAACAAAACAAATATAACATTCAATGTTAGCATTGTTTGGCTACCTCTTATAATAAGTTAACAACTGTCAGTTAACAAAGGACGTCTTCTAAGAGACAGAAGACACAAACTCGTGATCATCACGACGATTTCAAAACTTAAGCACATTCTGGGACAAGACTTACCTCTAAATCTTCACTTCCTCTTATAGAGAATCTTGGTGAGCTTTTTTAATCAATAATATCCTCCGGTATATGAGGATTTGCATCTAAAACCAAAGGAGACTTATGTTTCGACTTGTAAAGAATCATGCAATAAAGTAGGGTATCTAGTATTTTTGTTACGATAAAAATTAAAAAGGAGAGTTTGTCGTGACCTTGGTGAAATTAACCAAAACATCTTCTGTTGTGGACTAAAAAAATGAGATATAAAAACAATCGAAAATCACCAAAGTATAGTTAACACAAGAAAAGAAAAAAAAACCGAGGAGGCGGGGACAATATAGAGAATAGTAAGTTGGAAATACAAACACATGACGAGACTGAAGAGAGAGAAGGTTATTAGTCCACTTCCTCGATCTTGGGACCTGCACCTCCAGCAGAAGGAGGAACATCCTCGTCCATTCCTCCTGCAGCTGGACCACCTTCACCACCTTGGTACATCTTAGCTATGATCGGGTTGCAGATACTCTCAAGCTCTTTCATCTTGTCCTCAAATTCATCACATTCTGCTAATTGATTCCCTTCAAGCCATTCAATGGCTGCTTCAATCGAGTCTTCAATTTTCTTCTTGTCATCAGCTGCTAGCTTCTCGCCGATCTTCTCATCACGGATTGTGTTCCTCATGTTATATGCGTAGTTCTCTAGAGCGTTCTTGGCATCGACCTTCTTCTTGTGCTCTTCATCCTCTGACTTGTACTTCTCTGCTTCTTGAACCATTCTCTCAATCTCATCCTTTGACAATCTTCCTTTGTCATTGGTGATTGTGATCTTGTTCTTTTGTCCCGTTGTCTTATCCTCAGCAGAGACGTTGAGGATACCGTTCGCATCGATGTCGAAACAAACAGTGATTTGAGGAACACCTCTTGGAGCTGGAGGGATACCGGAAAGCTCGAATTTACCCAACATGTTGTTGTCTTTGGTTCTTGCTCTCTCTCCTTCATAGACTTGGATCAAGACACCGGGTTGGTTGTCTGAATAAGTTGAGAAGACTTGTTCCTTCTTTGTGGGGATGGTTGTATTTCTTTGGATCAATACGGTCATGACTCCTCCAGCGGTTTCAAGACCGAGAGAAAGCGGTGTGACATCGAGCAATAGGAGATCTTGAACCTTCTCGTTACCCTCACCGCTGAGAATAGCTGCCTGCACAGCTGCACCATATGCAACGGCCTCATCAGGGTTGATGGATTTGCAAAGCTCTTTGCCGTTGAAGAAGTCGAGGAGCAATTGCTGGACCTTGGGGATACGGGTTGAGCCACCAACTAGGACAACATCATCAACTGAGTTCTTGTCCATCTTAGCATCACGAAGACACTTCTCAACAGGCTCCATACACTTTCTGAAAAGATCCATGTTAAGCTCCTCGAATCTAGCACGGGTGATTGGGGCGTAGAAATCAATACCCTCGTACAGAGAGTCGATTTCAATGGTGGTCTGAGCCGTAGAGGAGAGAGTCCTCTTTGCTCTCTCACAAGAGGTTCTCAACCTCCTTAGAGCTCTTGGGTTTCCGCTAATATCCTTCTTGTTCTTCCTCTTGAACTCTTGGACAAAGTGGTTCACCATTCTGTTGTCGAAATCCTCACCACCAAGATGAGTGTCTCCTGCAGTCGCCTTCACTTCAAAGATACCTTCTTCAATGGTGAGAAGAGATACATCGAATGTACCACCACCAAGGTCAAAGATCAAAACGTTCTTCTCCCCAACACTTGTAGCCTTCTTGTCTAGACCATAAGCAATAGCAGCTGCAGTAGGCTCATTGATGATACGCAGAACATTCAAACCAGCAATGACACCAGCATCCTTTGTTGCCTGACGCTGAGAGTCATTGAAGTAAGCTGGAACAGTGACGACAGCGTTTTTGATAGTGGAACCGAGGTAGGCTTCAGCAATCTCACGCATCTTGATGAGAATCATAGAAGAGATTTCTTCAGCAGCAAACTCTTTATCTTCTCCCTTGTAGTTTACGACGATCATGGGTTTGTCAGCAGGTCCGGGAATGATCTTGAAGGGCCACAATTTCATGTCACTTTGAACAGAGCTGTCACTAAATCTACGACCAATCAACCTCTTGGCATCTGTCACATAACAAAATTGAACACAATTAAACCACGGAAAATAGTTAATAGGAAATACCAAAAACAGAACATAGGATTTCTACATTAGGAAAAGACTGATGCAGAAGTAATATCCATAGTTATAGCAAAAAAACCCAACAATATGAAAATCCATAGACCATACGAATTAAAACGTGCTGCTAAGTAACTATGTATGACACTTATTGCTATATGTTTATTCCCAAAATTAGTAGCTCAATTTTCATACTTAGTGATAATCACAGAAACAATTCTTCGATATACAGATCTACTTATATAACCTAACTTCGATGCACAATTTAGGTAAGAGGAAACAAGAAAAACGTACCGAAAACTGTGTTAATCGGGTTCATGGCGACCTGATTCTTCGCGGCGTCACCAATCAACCGTTCGTTGTCGGTGAACGCGACGTACGACGGCGTCGTCCTGTTACCTTGATCATTAGCAATGATCTCAACACGGTCATGTTGCCAAACTCCGACACAAGAGTACGTGGTACCGAGATCGATACCAATCGCTGGACCTTCTCCTTTACCAGCCATTGTCAAGATTAAGCTAAAATCGAAATGGAAAGAACAAAAAGACTTTAAGAATAGAGGAAAGTGCGGCTAGGGTTTTTTCCAAAAGAAGTGGTCGAAGGACAAGTCTATATAGAGTCTTGTACACATGTTTCGAGAATGTTCGATGGCTCGCTATGTGACCACACGATCTTTCGGAGTCCAATCTGACGGTCCCGGAACGTTTCTTCTCCCACTTTTCCTTTTCGACCTTTAAAAAACATAAGGCGGGTTGAAATCAGAGTACCAAGTTGGGTGGGACTCAAAGCCGTTTAAAAAGGTTCGAGAATGTTCGACTCGATGGCTTAGTTCCTAATCAAAGTCGGTCATTGGCTGTGACGTGTACTGTAACAGCTTGACATTTCTTTGTGTTCTCATTGGCTTTTGAGTCGGTCCATTAGTCACCGTCAGTGACTCACTATTGGCTTTTTCTTTTTTCTATCTCCAAATGAATTAAATAACATTCTAAAGTTTGAGGCCCAATAGGCTTATCTTGGAGAAAATCTGACAACAAAAAAAGAAGTTAATGTGCTGCATATGATTGTGACGAACCTTGGCCTAATGATAATCCACGGCACTTCGTTTAGATAGATGGACAATAAATGATAAAAAAGTGTCGGTGAGATGAGCCATGGTCCATGAATATGCCACATGTTTAGAAACAATAAACTAGAGAATTTGAATAGTTTGAGTTGCTCGACCTATATTCAAAAAGAGCCCAAAGAGTAAGAGTTTTGGGCTTCTTATAATATGTGTATGCATGTGGTAAAGTGTAAGAGATTGAGGGCCTCTTTTGATAACTAAAATGGCCCTAAACAACACGTGAAAGAGTATGCTTTTTTTTTTTCGGCAAAGGACGTGAAAGAAGTATGCAAAATGGACGACGATTGCATATTGTTTTTAGTTTCCATGCAATAACTTCAACATTCTCAAATAATATACTTCATATTTTATAAATGCAATTAATCAACACCTAGTGTTTAAAAACTCAACAGAAAAGGGAACTCATTTATAAAAACGAATTTTTGTGGCACAGGAATTTGCATCCATCAATGAAAATAAAATAGGTGTACAAGTACCAAGTATATGATAGTGTAGGACCAAATTAATTATTCCTTCAAATTCCCTAGCGAAGAGGACATAATACTAACCATGAAGCGTGCAGCTTGTGATAAATGCTCTCTACTAGAACTCGAACTGTTGATGAGACTAATGTCTTTCATACCATTTTCTCCTTTGTCTTATTCCATAATTAATTAGGCTTCGACAATATTATCTCTAAACCAAATCTTACCCTTTTCTTCCGTCGATGAACTTTCAAATTGAGAAAATGAAAGGACGTCGATTATGTGGTGGAATAACATTTCCAAAATTTGGCAAATAGAAAAAAAAAATCTAAAATTCTCGAGAAACTTGGAGAAAAATATAGATTTGTCAATTATTTGGAACCAACACGTTTTAGTTTTACCAAACCGTAAGACCATTCGGTTAAATTCAGTGTGGCATTGCCTAAACCGAAACTAACCGATGCATTACAGAGTCTGAATTGGTTTGGTTTGGTTCCATTACTACAAAATATGGAAAATGAAATTACTTGGAGCTGCCCTTTACGTCTTAACTCTTTGACGTTGCCACTCTAAATCCCATCACACCTTATTTATACGTAGTCTTCTTGCTCACCATAACCTTCATCTCATCATCTTGATCCAACAAGTATCTTTACATAAAAATCCACAAAAACAATCCGTAAAAAGAATGCGTGACACAACATGGCTCGAGCGACTTGGCCTGGCTCTGAGAACCGCCATGGCTTGTCTCATCGTGGGCTTAACAACTCTGTACGGTCCCAAACCACTAAAACACTTTACAACGTTTCCAGCCTTTTCTTACCTGACCACAATCTTGATCTGGCTTTCCGATGCCGAACCAACATACGGCGAAGTACTCAAGTGCTGTGTTGATGTCTCTTACGCCACTTTTCAGACAATAGCCATTGTGCTAGTGAGTGTCTTGGTGGTTGGACCAGCTTCACTAGGAAATGGCTTGGTGGCTCCAGTTGCTGTGGCACTAGCGTCATTCATCGTAGCTTTTCCCGTGTCCACGAGTCTTCTGACTAAACGGATTGCCTTTGGGCAAATTGTTGTTGTCTACGTGACTTTTGTGGTTTTCAATGGAGAGATGGCTCATGTTTTCATGCTCCCGGTTCACGTGGCGGCCAGTACAGCACTTGGAGCCATTGCTTCTCTCATCGCGGTGCTTCTCCCGTTTCCAAGGCTGGCTCATAGTCAGGTGAGTCTTGCGATTTTTTTCTCGTTTTTCATGACGATGAGACGGTCACAATATACTTACCTTGGATTTTAAATGGTTTGCAGATGAGTAAAGGTTGCAAATTATATGCTGAAAATGCTCTTGAGAGGTTGAATTTGTTCGTCGAGGTCATGATGGCTCGAGACAACACCACAGCTCAGGTTTTGATCGCACGGGCTGCTTCATTATCTTCAGCAGCAAGAAACACGCTCAAGAACATCAAAACCCACCATGTAAGCCAACTGACTTAACAAAATTGAACATGATGATTGAAATTTCATCTGCTAATTCTTTTCGCTTCGGCTCGTCTTGTGAGACAAATTATCTGTTTCTGACGAATCTTTTCTTTGGCAACAGGAGCGTTTGGCATGGGAGCGACCAGATACAAGATTCTTGAGAAGGAAGCAGAAGTTGAATCCTGGGGAGAAACTGCATGCAACAGAATTTCTGATGAGGGGACTGGAGCTGGCATTGGGTTCTTGCAGTTCTTTTCCTCAAAGCATGATGAACCCCGATGAACTGGCACATCTTTTAGAAGGTCCCAGAACTCAGATTGCTTCCAAGTCAGCATCTACTCTCAAGTCCCAGGATAGTCTAGGGAGGCGTCTTGAGGTTGGGTCTCTGTCTACTGCAGCTTTACCTGTTTGCTTCTTCCGCTACTGCGTAGAACTCTTCAGAGGTGATTTCTTATCTGTGAGACAAGACAGTAAATCCTTAAATAGGAGTAACACCGATGAAGAAACTCACCCAGAAAACGATGGATTGTCCATGGCCAAAAAGGTTTTGGACATTCTATGTGTCTGGATGGCCAGAGAGAGGTTTATATTTGCATTCAAATGCTCAATTTCTCTTGGCCTTGCGGTTCTATTTGGTATTATGTATAATAAAAAAAACGGTTATTGGTCGGGTCTAACTGTAGCCATTAGCCTTGTAACCGGTAGACAAGCAACGTTAACAGTAGCAAATTCTCGTCTACAAGGGACAGCGATGGGATCAGTCTACGGTCTATTATGTTGTTATGTTTTCCAAAGACTAGAAGAATTCAGGTTCTTACCTCTGCTCCCTTGGATAATCATCGCCGTCTTCATGAGGCACAGCAAAGTCTATGGGCAGCCTGGAGGAGTTACAGCTGCCATTGCTGCTCTGTTGATACTTGGAAGGAGAAATTATGGAGCTCCAACTGAGTTTGCGATCACTCGCATCGTTGAAGCTTCGATCGGGTTGCTATGTTTTGTCTTTGGGGAGATTCTCGTCACCCCTGCAAGAGCGGCAACTCTTGCAAGAACCGAACTTTCACACTGTCTCGATGCCCTCTTAGATTGCATCCAATCACTGGTTCTTTGTTGTGAGCAGAAGAACCAGAAAACGTCAGTGGTTACAGATCTGAGAAAAAGGCAGGCAAAACTCAAATCTCATGTTGATGCATTAGAGAAGTTCACAGCAGAAGCCTTAACAGAGCCTAATATTCCATTCCTCTCCCCACTTAACGCGGTCAGTTACAACAAGCTTTTGGGCTCTTTCTCGAAGATATCTGATCTTTGTCTCTATGTTTGTGATGGCCTCAAACACCTCTCTGGAGTTCAACCAACACTTGGGTTTTCTTGGGAAAATATCACTCATGAGCTGAGAGCCTTCCAAGAAAAGCTTCACCCTTCGGTGAAAAGCTTAGAGGAGGTCGTTTTAACCAAGTCTCAAGCAAGGCTCCAAAAGGAGTTGCAGAAGAGAAAGATATGCCATGATGTTGAAGCAGGAACAAAATCCAACGACAACTACTCAAACGTGGAGTTGGGTCCAAGCCAGGATGATGCAGAGAGGTTTTCGGTTTATTTCGTCATGCTACTTAAGGAAGCAACTAACAAGATAAGTGGTAACACAGCTGAAGAGGTGCTCAAGAGTGAGACTGCTCTATGTTTGAGCAGTCTAGGGTTTTGCATTAGCAGATTGATGCAAGAAACGGTATGTATTACGACAGAGATAACCCATACAACTTGATATCAACAATTCTAGAGGATGTTTAGTATTATGTAAGAAACATCGGGTGTACAAAATTAATGTAAAACAGCGAGATTTACAGCAAAAAAATGAGGCAAATTGTTTTCACAGTGCAACAAAAGATAGAAACCCTGCAAGCACAATTATTGTCATTGTTAACTGGGAGAATATTCATTGGTCTCTGTCTGTTTTCTCCCTTAACAATGAAAGAACTCAGGCCTCATGGTTAATCATTGTATCAAATTATCAATGAGCTTGTAAACCCCAACTAACATATACAGAAATTTTTTCACCAACCTATTCAGATTGCAGCACCGAAATCTTAAACAGAATACCCTAAAAGCTGAGTAATCAGGTATCAAATCTTCCCATAATTTAACACGTAAAACCCGGAAATTGCTCTAGAAACAAGCCTTTTATAGTGAATTACCAAAGTATATGAATAACAGCACTACAAAAAAAAAAAAGATTTCTCCAGCTAAAACCAAGCAATACAAGAACTTAAACATCTTCCTTAAGAGCTACTATGTTGTGGAGAGAAAAAAACATGTTCAAGTATGAAATTCAAATAACAATGTTGAGTCCGACATATAAGAGTGTTGTAGGAACCAACAATGATTGAACTTGAACCTCGCTTCTATTCGAATTTAGGGTCAGCCATGACGAAATGGTAGGCTATCACCAGTATGAAAATGAAGATTCCCAGGAAATTGGCAAAGAAGCCCAGATCTTGATCATCAAACATCTGTAACATTACAAGAATCATAGGAGATAATCAGAAGAAAGTGAGAAGCTTAGCATGTGAAAGACTTAACTGTTCAGCTAAAACCAAACAGAGATTAACAAAAATATTCACATCTATCCCCAATTTCTTTTTGTGATACTCAAATCTCAGCTAGATCTTGTAGAAAATAACCCTAGAATCAACTCTTTAAATTTCGAATTTATTATCAAATCTCCATCAGAAAAACTGGTAGCAACAATTACGGTTATGCATTATAATAAAATCCATGACTTTGATTACAAAATTCAAGATATAACTTTTACAAACAAGACCTGGAGCACGAAATCAAGTAAGAACAATACATGTGAATAAAAAAAAATGATCCATAAGATATCAAAAACTGACATTGGTCGAATCTGATAGCAGTAAGATGAAACAAAGGCTTTGCTCAGATCACTTAATTATACAGAGGAAAAGGAATTACGCTTATGATCCAGCTACCCAAGAATCAAATCGAAAATCCTGAAGAAAGATACAAAGATCACATAGAAATCACCGATTATTCTACCTTCGGAAAACGCAGAGAATTTTCGTGAAGGAGGATTTTGGAGGAGCAGGGAACTCGTGAAAATGTGTTTCAACTTTGAAGACTCTCAACTCTGAAGCAGATGTTTAGTAACAGCATATCTCGAACGGCGTCGTTTTTGTTTTTTATGTTAAATTCTAACCGCATTTATTAGGTTTGGTTATTGTGGTTTATATCGGTTTTGGTATAAAATGTCATATCCAGAACCGGATAGAATTAGAAAGTGAAATGAAAGAAAAGGAAGAGTTGACAAATTGCATCTCACCCAACTATATCAGAGACATTATTATTATACAAAACAACCACTTTTTTTCTTTACAATTGAATTGAGAATAGTTGTTTAAGCTTTTCACACTTGTGTTCCTTCCCGAACATGAAGAGATCAAAGGGTCATTCGTCTCGGGTAAATACATTCTCTACCTTAAGAGCTAAATACAGGTAAGAGAGTAGTGAAACGCAGACCATAACAAGCATCACTATGAGCATTGCTTGCAGTGATATGTAAGGGCTTAGGAAGAACACTATCGCTATTGCTGCGCTCTGCCATACTTTTAGCTGAGCAAACGCTCCTTCCTGTTTCCACCAGTACAAACAAAGGAGACAGTTTAGAGGATTTTGTCATGCTTTTCAGTGATTGAGAATAACAATAATAATGTTTTGGTAGATATTAACCGTGTCATGTTTGAAGAGTAATGCGAGAAGAGCACTGATTTGAGTATTTAATATTCCGTCACCAATTCCTAATATCGCCGCCATTATAAGTGGGTAAGCTGTGCCAAGTACTCCGCTAGTTTGCCTGCATCATCATATCACCATAGCTTAGCTTCTTCAAAAACACTTGTAGGTTATGAAGTTCACACAATTCCTAGTTCTCTTCCGTAAAAGAACCTGACTCTAGCATAATTTCACATAATACTTCCAAAAGGAAGTTGCTTGATCAATGCCACAATATACAAACCAAAACCCGTAATGAAGTTCTGTGGGGAAACCATTTCATGGAGTCAATATGTCTCTAGTTGAGTGAAAAACGATTGGTGAACATGGTAGTTAATAGGGTGTAAAAGTGACGAACCTGTACCCAAGGAGAAGCCAGAGAAATACAGAAGCTTGAGCAACAGCTCCACCAGAAACTATGAAGGTGATTGATGACAAACCAGAGGTAAGCCGTCCAGCAGTCATTGAACACTAGAATGATTTACAGCAGGAAAAATAAGGATTAACCTCATAAAACCCACGCCAGTGAAAAAATGATGATTTTTTACTTTTCCTTTAAACTTACAGCTGCATCAAAAGCTCCATAGACTGCCATCGCCCCACCAACACCTGAGACACCAATCGCCGGCCTAACAATTTCCTTTGTAAACTCGGCCCTATAGAGTGGAAGACGTAACTTGTAAGAATATTGAAGATGTATATCAGTATATCTTACACAATAAATTAACGAACTTCTGCTGATTACGCTGACAAGAAATATAAACTTATGTAAAGGTTGGAAACAACTATTCAATGCTGAGAGCCTGTGACTCCAACCACCACAAGGAATTTTATGTAAGTTATCTAGGGCCCAATAACTTTGATCTGCAGAATAAACCTAATCACTGAGTTAAGTCTGAAATCCTAGGTGGCGCCAAGCCAGTACTTCTTTTTAATGCTATACTTGTGACAAAAAAGGGAAGACAAGGAATGCATATACAGTTTTTTGAGACATACCAAACAAATGCTTGTTGCAGTCCTGAATATGCAAGGAGTGGGACTATCAGTAGCATCCGTATGTCGAGCAAAGGAGTTATTATCATCCTTGGAAGAGAAACCAAGGAATCAACTAAGCCCAAAGGAGAACCCACAGGTTCTTTTCCATCTTCTCCGTCAATTTTCCGAATGAAGAACATTAGTATTGTTCCTAATGTCATACTGACGAGAAACACCAACATCAATAAGGTAGTGCCGCTGGTGCTTCCTTCCTACAGTCATGTCAACAAGAAGAAAACAATGGTGGGGCTACCCAAATAGAATGGGGAATAATATAAATCATCACTAAGAATGTGTAGCATGATCTGCTATTCAATACTTCAACCTTAGGAAGAATTACTTCGTTAACCAGTAGGCAAGTTATATTTAACGTGATGAAAGAAATTAAACCAACCCAAAAGGGAAGCCATCATGAATATGAAACTAAAACTCTAATGCATGCTATAAGATACCTTTCCATCTTTCAGCAATGCAAGTGTGATGAGATTCCCAAACAGCTACAAAAAGATTGACATGAAATGCGTCAGAAGAAGAATTTAGAGTAAGTGCATACAAGATTCTGAGGTAAGCAAAAAGAAGGTGCATTATAATCAAACAAACATGCACCTGGTGGCAGGCAAACATAGCCCAAAATTCCCCGTTGAAGACGCCAATTACCGAACCTTCATGCTCGCTATGATCTTTAGCATGGCTTCTCGCAATTGATGTAAGGTATGTTCCCTGATGCAGTCAAGACAATTAGAGTTAAGGTTTTGAAATCCAATACATATCCGCATGATTAACGTTAAGAAACTGGAACATGTAGTTGCACCTGGCCAACCCATATGATTGAAGCTGTAAATCCAAGGTATAAAGAGGCTGGTACCATAGTAAACCTAGAACCAATGACCATATATTAATAAAAAAGTGTTAGTGTCTGAAAGACTAAAAGATTCAAATAGATGGAGACAGATAGCCAAAAAGAAGAAACAGCTAGTCACTGAAGCAAGAGAACATATGAGGATACCATGATGGCTTCAGATTCGCAGCAACGAAGAGCCAATACCCTGTAGTTCCTAAAACCAGAGCATTCTTTGATCCCATTAACCGGACAACCAAAGAAGCAACCATGGAGCAAAACATGAAGGACACATACAATATCCCTAGAGATATTGTTCCCAAATCCTGAAAGAATCAAAGTATTCAAATATCACCACACACGCACACAAACAAACAAAAATTACAGTGTGCAATCCTCAGAACAAAAGACAATTTCGTGTCTCAACTTAATTTTCTGGAACCAGTCTCACAGATCCTGCTCCTAAATTCAATATTCCTCTCAAGATCCATCAAATACAAAATGACAGCATAATTTTTATACCCTCAAAAAAATAAATGAAAGTTAACCATCCATCAGAAATTCAAAAATTGCATTTTTTTTTCGTCCTGCTGATTTCCCGAAAACAAATAACGTGAGTAAAATATAATCAACTTCGATACTGAAAAAAAGAAAGAAATAAAAAGTAAGATCGAGCACCTTATTAACGGTAGTTTCAAGGTTCTGAGCAGCACCGTAGGCGAGGAAGATTAACAAAAAGGAGATGCTGAGGATATGAACATCCCTTGTGTAGCTCTTTCCGGCTCTTACCTTCCGATCCTCACCAGAGACCAACGGCGCCTCCTCGTCGTCTCGAGAATCCATGGCGGAGAATTGGTCAGGCCACCTCACTGACTAAAGCTCCGGGAAAGATGAGCGGAACACCACGGAGGGTGAAAGTCAAACCCTGTAGATAGAGAGATAGTAGTAGCCTGGAATGGAAGGAGTCATTTCAGAGATTTGGAACTTCCAAGACTCGTGTGATTCGTACAATCTGATTGCGCTTCGGTTTATTACGCTCCGGTATAGTTTGAAATTTCCGGTTTCATCGGTTCAGATTGAATTGAGAATAGTGTTAGTTGTGCTGAGCCCATTGAAAAAATCGGTATATTTTCCGTTTCTTTCCCGGGAAATCTGAACGGGTTCCCGGTTCCTATTTGGTTGAACCCGATATTATGAATTGTCGATTGCGGATTCTCAGTTTTTACTTATACCCAAAGATTTGGAAACCCTAATGTCAGTACCATCATAACGTAAAATCAATTACAGAAGAGCCGAAATTTCTGTATATTTTTCATATCTTTTAGATCAACGGATGACAATATTAGCGAGACGAGAATATATCAAAATCGATCTGAAATTACCCAACTAGAAAATAAAATCAAAGAGAAAGATACGAATCCATCTAAGAACTGGTGAATTTAGTGACGGCCTTTGTACCCTCAGACACGGCGTGCTTCGCTAACTCACCAGGCAACACGAGCCGTACGGCGGTTTGGATTTCCCGGGACGTGATCGTCGGCTTCTTGTTGTACCTAGCCAATCGCGAAGATTCCTGAGCGAGTTTTTCGAAGATGTCGTTGATGAAACTGTTCATGATTCCCATGGCTTTTCCTGAGATCCCAATATCAGGATGAACCTGTTTCAACACTTTGAACAAGTAGATCTTGTACGTCTCTGTGCTCTTCTTCGTTTTCTTCTTCCTCTCGCTTCCACCTTCTTTCGTGATCATCTTCTCCGTCTTTGGTCGCTTCTCCGCCGGTTTCTTCTCTGCCTTCGGTGCCATTGATTTCAATAAGATAGGGAAGATCACAGCTGCTAGAAATTGTTATTTTACGTTTTTGATGGCCTTCGTGAAACACCAAGATATCATCGTATATATAGAGGTGATGATACGAACATGATTGGTTTCTGATACATGTCATTGATCGCTTACGTGGCGTTATCCTGTTCGTCGATAGAAACATAATCTACGGTTTAAATTCATGAGAGGAACCGAATTACTCTTGGGCTCCTCTAATGGGCCTTGGCCTCTTATAAGACGGCATGATTTTGAATTTTTCGTCGTTTTCCAACTGATTTGCTCTGTTCTTCTCTCGTTTTCTAACTGAGCTGCTCTGTTCTTCTCTTCCCATTTCATCGTTGACTTGTTGATTTTAGAGTTTTTGTCAGAATCAAAAATGGCGTCTCCGATGAAGTATCAATGCTCTGCACCAAAATTTAACCTTCAGATCAACCTCCAGCGAAAATCTCCTCTAAATCTCTCGTTTCCCTTCTTATTTAGAGACCAAGCAAAGTCAACACCGATCAGATTTCCCGCCATCAGAGCTTCATCATCATCGTCGCAGTCGAATCCTAAACACTCACTGCTCAAAACCACCTGCATCAGCCTCACCGCAGCCGCAACTCTGTTCTCAGCATCCTTTTGCTTTGTCTACAAACGTGCAGCGATGACTCCGGTTTCTGTGGTAGAGGCAACACTCGAGAAGCACCTCGAGACACGATCAAACGATGTGAAATCTTTAGCATTGCTGACGGAAATCAAATTTGTGTCCGATAAACATGAGCAGGCGATTGAAGTTCTGAACCGTCTGATCGAGATCGAGCCCGATGAACAAAAATGGCCGGCTATGAAGGCTCGGATTCTGTCATACCACAGCAAAAGCGAATTGGCAATTGAAGCTTTTGAAGAGATTCTCAAGAAGGACCCGATTCGCGTTGATGCTTATCATTACTTGGTGATGGAGTATTACAACTCTAAACCCAAATTAACAGAGCTAGAGAAGAGGATCAACGACGCGATTACAAGATGCAAGAAAGAGAAGAAGACGAAAGAGATTCGCGGTTTCAGAATGTTGATCGCACAGATTAGGGTTATCGAAGGAAACCCGGTTGAAGCAATTCGGATTTGAGAAGAGTTGGTGAAGGATGATCCAGAAGATTTCACGATATACTTGTTTCAGGGAGTCGTGTATACATTGATGAATAAGGGAGAGGAAGCTGCAAAGCAATTCCAGCAAGTTTCTAGGTTTATTCCCAATAATTATCCGTGTATAGAGACTCAGACGAACACAAAGGAATGGAGAGTCATCGTTATTAGGACATAATGTCCCACATCGGAAGTTGGAAGGGATCCTAAGCAATATATAAGGGATATGGGCCACTCCACTCATTGCCAATTGGTTTTGAGTTGGAAGCCCATAGAAACTTTAATATGGTATCAGAGCCCGATCCACACGTGTCCAACCCGATCCGACCCAAAGTTGGTCCAATTATCGACAAGGCCCAAAATTGATGCCGTCGATCCAAGCCCGTATATTCCGAGATTAATGGCCAAAGAGCCATCATCTCGAGGGGGCGTATTAGGACATAATGTCCCACATCGGAAGTTGGAAGGGATCCTAAGCAATATATAAGGGATAATTGGTTTTGAGTTGGAAGCCCATAGAACTTAATAATCGTAGCTTACGATAATGTCTACTGCTATTTAACTACATTTGCTAGGCTTTTAATGGCTACCTTGTTTGGGAAGTTTGGCTAAGTTTTGAGATTGAAATTAAAGTGGAGTTTGTGCACACTATAACACTCTTTTGATTTGTTTTTGTGATTTTAACATTTGGGTGATTTAACTCTTCTTGACTTCTTGTGTGTAATTTGAACAATTGGGTGATTTAACTCTTCATGTGTGTAATTTTAACACTTGGGTGATTTCTAGTTGGTATAACTGTATAAGGGAATTACAAATAAACAAATTTATGCTAGAACTCGGTTGAAGTAATGGTTACGAAAGTTGATGGAGCTGGTTTATGATCAAGTTTGTTATCGGTTTAAGAGTGTGTTAAAAGAAGAAACCAAATACTAAAATAAAAAAGTCGTGTTCGGGTTGAGATTTTGTGTGAGTTGTATCTTCATTGTGAATCTCCGGAATGTGGAGCTCTCAAGAAAAGTGGTGTGAATTCATTATTACTTGAATGTTATTTTTTGTTATAATCTCAAACTGTATAGAAAAACCACAAGTACTCACACTTAAACACATGAAACAAATAACCAAGCACACACAAAAACATACTGTGTAACCCGGTGCATACACACACTGGCTCTCATAAAACACCCGGCTTGAACATTTGTTTTTCTTTTATGTTTAAGGCCCATTAAGTATTCTATTAAGTCAGTCTATCAATGATAAATGGGCTTTATACAACCCAATAAGGAAGACTCGAGGGCTTTTCGTTTCTCTCATAAAAAAAAGAGGCTTCATATATAAATCTCCATCCCTGCGTTATTAGGGTTTCTGATTCTCGGAGACAAAACCAGAGCAAGCAGCGGCGCAGAATTTGAACACGTCAAGCTCACGATGGGTATGGCGATGGCTAATCCCTAAATGTTTTCAATCTCTCTCGTTTCCTTATGTTGATTACCTCTTATTAATCGTTGTTTCGTTTGGTTTTCTAGCGAGGATTAAGGTTCACGAACTGAGGGACAAGTCCAAGAGCGATCTTCAAAACCAGCTTAAGGACCTTAAGGCTGAGCTCGCTCTCCTCCGTGTCGCTAAAGTCACCGGAGGTGCTCCAAACAAGCTCTCTAAAATGTACGTATTGATTAACTTTAGGTTTCGATTTTAGCTTAAACATTTCTCGATTTGGAGTCTAGGATCCTAAATTGAAATCTACATCAGCTAGTCTCTTATTCGAATTTGTTGAAAGCTTTCCTATGACATTTCTAAGTTAGATAATGGAATCGTATAGAGTTATAGATTCGTTAAGATTTGTGCATCTTTGTATCTTCCAACTCTTATCTCTTCGATTCATTCAGCTTCTTGTCGAGAATGTGAATGTGTTTTTTGGTTTTTTTTTCATTTCTTGTTATGGATTATAATGTGAAATTGTACGTGTTTGTAATCTGCAGCAAGGTCGTCCGTAAATCCATAGCTCAGGTTTTGACAGTGAGCTCTCAGAAGCAGAAATCTGCTCTAAGAGAAGCATACAAGAACAAGAAGTTTCTTCCTCTTGATCTCCGTCCCAAGAAAACCCGTGCTATCCGCAGACGCCTCACCAAACATCAGGTCTTTCAATTTTGCTAAATCACATTCATTTACATAAGTTTTTTTTTAACAAACTCATTTTTATCACTAATTTGTTTGCCTATGAATCGATCAATGCCATTGCTGTTATTCTTATCTTGTTCCTTTGGTTTTGCCTTACGTTGCAGGCCTCGTTGAAGACAGAGCGTGAGAAGAAGAAAGAGATGTATTTCCCAATAAGGAAGTACGCTATCAAAGTTTAATTTTAGCTACTAGAAACTGTTTCAGCTTTTGTTTTGATGGAAACTTGTTCTTGTTCTTCACTTGTGCTGTCGTCCCAAACAGTTTCAGATACTTGGATTTTGGTTGTTCCTCTATTGATATCTTTCAAGTTTATGTGTTTTGGTTGAGCCTAAAGAAAAATATAACCCATCTCTAGTTTGTGATTTCAGCTATAATCCGATCTGAATTTAGAGAACGGTTTTTGCAAGAAACGCTGGTCCGTATTCATTTTTTTAATTCGTCTTTCGTTTCTCACTATAGACTGTTAGCTTCCATCGCAACAAGTTTCACTGTCCACGGTTTTGCTGTGTTATTGGTTTTTTTCCCTTAATTTGTGTAAACTTGAACTGACAAACAAATGGATGAAATCATGGAAACATAGCAATGTAACTTATCAACACAAATGATACTTTGATCACAAGACTAATATAAAAAAAATGTGTGAATACAAAGGAATCTATTAGAATGTCATTGTAAATGTTGTCGAAGGATAAATAAAAGTAAAATATGGAACTCCCTTTTCTCTTGATTTTACATTTAGGTAGGAAGTGAACACAAGTCGGAAGTCGGAACCATGTGCATCGTTTACGATAATTACGTCAGTTAACGTCGTTTTGCAAATGGCCAGTTGACCTTTCTCCCCATCGAAAATCAAAATTAATAATTATAAATTACAAACATGAAAAACGTAAATTCATGAAGAAAAAAAGATGGGACGACCACAGTGGGAGTCGAACCCACGACCTTTTGATCCGAAGTCAAACGCGCTAATCCACTGCGCTATACGGTCTTTCTTTTATTCCTCATTGTTTATGATAACTATTTCTAAACGTAACTCTTTGGGTAGCAAAGAAATTAACCGAAAGTAGACGAAAATGCCGTTATTTTTTACAGAAAAAATGTGAATATATAGTACAACTCAAGACAAATTTGAGACAAAATTAAAAATAATAAAAATTTGGTTATATGGTATGAATAAAATGTCATCGGATATTATAGGATTTTATTTGGAATAGAAAAGTAACATGGATAAAATGTCATCATCAGATGTCGACCAATGTATTTGAAAAAGAAAATTCTTCTAAATGGTGAAAAATACTCACACATCGACAAATCTTTCCGTGTGTTATGTTTAATGGAATATTACATCGTTAATAAGATATCATGAGATAGTATATGAAATATTCGTAATAAGTGGAATTAAGTCGGTGGAAGGATTAGAAAATGTTTACGTCATTACGTGGTGCTAAACCGTTGTGTGGTTTCTTTCATACATAGATTTTGTTTATTTGAAAGAATGTCACTATGTATATCGTGGAGTGCTATATTTGTGTATTTATTTGCGTTAGGAAGATTAGCATGCCATAAATATTTATAGAAAAATGAAAAACAATAAAATGAGATTTTCACTTGTTTATCTCTGGATATTTATAAAGTCGTTGTATATGGACTAATGCTTATATTGTTAGTTTAAAATTGGAATTGCTAGATTATTTAAAGCATGAAGTTATTGAATGTTGAAGACTTGGAGCGTAATTCAACATTTAATTGGAATTATCAATTTTAATTATTGCTTTGTTCCCTTTTTCAAACGGGCATACTTTGTCGTTAGCCACGATAATGACTCCCGAGTTTACGTGTACGGACCAATCATCAAAGAACAACAGCATAAATTTTGGAAGATCATGTAAAAGTTTAATGGCAACACCAATAATAACCTTGGAATATAACTGAGCCAAGCAACAAGTATGAGGTTAATATCTAACCAGAAAAATAAAATAAAATGTGAGGTCAATATTACATGCATGTGAATATTCGCTGCCTCCTCGGTTGGAAATTTGTTATTAAACGAAAGAAAATGACGGAATGTTTTATTTAAAATTTGTTTGTTTTATAATTGGAGAACTTGCATATAATCTGATATATAAAAAGTGGATGTTTCAATTATGATTGAAATTACAGTAAGAAAATTCGAACCATAAGGCAAAAAAAAATTAATTGTTTAACCATTAAAATACAATGAATTGGTTAAATATGGAAACTCTTAATATATCATGTATACTTTACTGGATTTATATATTCTCAGGTCTCGTTATTATCAACATCCTATGAGTTAAGTAAGTGTGTTTTTACATAATCTGTTACAATGCACAAGGATGTTCCGTAATGTCAAGAGTTTGAAAATTAATCTTGTGACCTTTATTCGGTTTGGTTTTCGATTGGTTACATGATCAAGGGAATTTCTAAATGCTTATCTTCCAACTAAGCTATGACGAATTTTCGCTGATGAGTTTACATCTAACCATGAATCCTGTGTTGATTAGTATGTACAAATATTAAACTTTTTCGTTGAATCATGAATCAACGAAATTCCCTTATTTTTATATATACTAAACTTTTTCGTTGTTTTTTAATATCATTAACAGACAAACAAACAAAAAAGCAGAGATTTATTTTTGACGCATATCTCGTACCATCTTTTTGGTAATAGAAAGGTTAATTTTAGATTAATCTCTTGATTAATTATGGTAGTAAAAGTATCATGATCGCTAGACCGTAAAGTGGGATAGATATATAGTTCAATTTCGATTCATAAAACTCAGTAAGCTGAAGAAAACAAAATACTTAAACGAAATAAGTGGATAATGATATTAATTAGCTTTTTCTTTTTGTTTTTGTTTTGTTTTATGCCGACTATCCATTCCAATCTCGTGACTATATATCGCATAATTCGATATAAATGTATATAAATTTCAGCTTTTTTTTAATTAATTAAATAACTTAGTGACGACTAGTAAAAAAAAGTATATTGTTTGCATGTAAAATAGTAGTACTATATTAGGGCTGCTGTTGTTGGGTTTCAAATTTGAGGACTTATAATAATATGTCTTGTGAAACAATATATATATATATATATATATATATATATGTCAGCAAATATGTATCGCTATGTGATATTATTACGCCTTGCGAATATTTAAAGTAAATTTTGACTTTGATGAGAAGAAATTATCACTATTTTAAAATCATTTCGAAAACCCGAAACCACATATGAATATGGATAGGCTATCTTATTCGATGCATAAGCTATCCGTAACAAATTGTTGACAAAAAGCTATCTAATATCTATGCATAGTTAACACGTGGTTGAAAAAATATGATTTCATTTTATTAGTCCGATCCATTGTATCATTATCGAAGATTTTAATTTTTTAACTATCTTACGTATCAATGATGATCATTTATTTACAAAAAGTTGTTTAACTATAGTTAATTTGGTAAGTGGTAATATGGATGAGATTGAATTTAATTAAATGGTAATCTTGTGTTTTGTTGCTATCAAATATAGTATAATTTTTTATTCTTTTTGTTTTAGTTTTTACTTGTAGAAATGATCACCAAAATGAAATTTTCTTTCAACATATATAATTATTGGTTTCTCTAACAACTTATAAAATTTAATTTATCATATACTCTTGTTTGTAAATCAACTAATCAAGTTACTTTCTTTATTAATATTATGTTGTATAGTTTTCTATTTCATTATAAAACCGTTTACATCGCCTTCAATTGTTTAGATTCTATTAGACATTTTTAATCAAAACGGTTTTAGGCCATAAACATCGAATCACCGGTTGATTAATTTCTCATTTTTTTTAACATTTATTTTAACTATAGCTCTTCATTTAATGTAAATTCGTTTATGTCAAAAAAAAGATTTAATGTAAAAAGTTGTGGGAACACGTACAATTAAGCCGGGAACCTCACATACGTTTAATAGAAAAATACCACATAAGTGTGCATATCTTTCAAAAACTGATAAAGGAGGGATGAAAATTTAGGAAAACGAAAGAGATTTTGTTTGCGTATATAGAAATTATAGAAATCTCTCGGAGTTACTCAAGTCGTTATATATTGCGGTCAACATCGACAAACAGTTTTGACACGTGACATGATCCATTGACCTTAATTTTCTTTTAATCATTTTACTTTCCAGATAAGAATCTATTTTTCTGCAAAATTAGATTCAAGGTTGTAATTGACGGATAGCTCAAGGGTCAAGCATACACTAAGATATATTCATATTTGTATAGGTTTACGTTTAAGAGTGAATTTTGATAGTTGACATAAAACTGTATTATTTACTTTTTTTAGTTTTTCTTAAGGTTAACTAGTTTTAAAGAGTTATGAATTAAGATCCATACATCTTTCTATTCTAGACATAAAAATCTTTTGCGAGCAATAATTGAACTAGCTAGGACCAACAAAATATTTTTGACAAAAAAAAAAGGACCAAATTTTTTGTCCCTTTAGACCGGCTTCACACTTACCAATAACTCAACATTTAAATGGTACAAATGCATATTGTTGAAAAAAACTACACTATATTGTACTCCTATATATGTAGCTAAAACTTTCAGATTGTTATAAAAATAATTATGTAATTGTGTTACTTTATCACTAACACAATAATATACTGGTAACTTTATTTTATGTTTAATATATAATAATCGAGAATTTTCTATAATTCGGTAGAGAGAAAAAAAAATTAACAAAAAAAAACTATATGCCTACTAAACTTGGAGATATCTATGATAAATTATAAATATAAGATTTAACATAAAATTAATTATGTGAACACTTAAATTCTTTATCATAAAAATAAGTCTGTGAACTTAAATTTATTTATGTGTTATAAGTTTTATCGTAAATATTTATTTTCTTAATATTTACTTTCTAAAAATAATCGTCTACGTAAATCGATATAGAGCTAAAAACATTCACGTCATATTTCTGGGGAAGAAACATAAAATCATGCAAAGCGCACAACACGTGTAGGCCCAAAGTAAAACAAATCGGCAAAAGTCAAAAGGTCAACAACAACTTTCTTCTTCCCTTCCTCTCCACAAAATTTAATATAACGACGTCGTTCTAACGCCGTTTAATTCTATAAATACCCCTTCAACGACTTTGATCTTCTCCCCCTCATAACTCGCACCACTTGCTTCATTTCAAACCTCAGAATTTTCTCTTAACGACGAAAAACTGATTTCTCTCGAAATTTCAACGACGACTTGATGACGAGAAAAGCCATGAGAAAAATTTGCTGCGTCGCCACAACGCCGTCTAAGCATCCACCTCCTCCGATGTTAACGCCTCGCGAGAGTTTGGAATCGGCGGCGATCTATGGAGTGATTGAATCCGCGGCGGATATTATCGAGAGATGGAACACTGAGACTTCCACTTTCGCTACAGTTACTTCTATGTTCTACGAGAACAAGCCAGAAGCCATGGTGTTCATCGAACGAGTGAAGGATCTGCAGAAGACCATGGATCTACTGTTGAATGAAGATCCAAACTCGGTGAGGCTTCTCAGAGCGCATAACCTGATGCAGATCGCTATGAAGAGGTTACAAAAGGAGTTTTACCAGATTCTTTCGATGAATCGTGCTTATCTAGATCCAGAATCAGTCTCTACTCGATCTTCACTAACCTCAGCGAGATCTAGCTACTCCGATTTCCCCGACGATGACGATTCACACAACGGCGGTGATTCAATCATCGAAGTAGAGGAGGTTTCTAGCAACGTCATGACGGATTTGAGATCCATCGCTGAGTGCATGATCGCTTCTGGTTACGCTAAGGAGTGTTTGAGCATATATAAAAGCATCAGAAAATCGATCATCGACGAAGGGATTTATCGTCTAGAAGTGGAGAAAACGAGTACGGCGAAGGTGAAGAAGATGTCATGGGAGATGATGGAGTTGAAGATTAGAGGCTGGCTAAAAGCAGCCAAGGTTTCAATGGAGACACTCTTCAAAGGCGAGAAGATTCTATGTGATCATGTATTCCAATCCTCTGATACAATCAGAGAGTCTTGCTTCACTGACATATCACGAGACGGAGCGCTTCTTCTCTTTGGATTCCCGGAGATCATTTCTACCAAAACTAGCAAGAAACATTCTCCACCGGAGAAAGTTTTCCGGCTGTTAGACATGTACAGTGCCATCGCCAGAAACTGGCAAGCGATTGAATCTATCTTCTCGTTTGATTCCATCTCCGTCGTCCGATCTCAAGCTCTTAAATCTCTCATCTCTCTCGGTGAATCGATTCGATCACTACTGGTGGAATTCGAATCTGGAATCCAAAAGGATTCGGCCAAGGTGGTGGTTCCCGGCGGAGGAGTGCATCCACTGACGATCTCCGTCATGGATCACCTCTCACTCCTCGCTGACTACAGCAACGTACTCGTTGATATCCTCGCCGGATCTCCTCCACCGGATAAATCACTGCTACCGGAATCTTATTTCAACGTCTCCGAATCCGACGACTCTCCTTCGTCGGAGCTGGCGATCCGATTCGCATGGCTAATCCTCGTCCTCCTTTGCAAGATCGATCATAAATCAAATCACTACAAGGATTATTCGGTGCAGTATCTCTTCCTCACCAACAATCTCCAGCACGTGGTCTCACGCGCTCGTTCCTCAAACCTGAAGCAACTCCTCGGCGAGGACTGGATCAAGAGGCATTTCGATAAAATCAGGCAATTCGCCGGTAGCTACAAGCGACTGGCGTGGGGACCAGTGGTTACGTCTTTACCTGAAAATCGTACGGTGGAGATGACGCCGGAGGAAGTGATTGAGCGGTTTAAAAAGTTCAGCGAGAGCTTCGAAAGCGCGTACCGTAAACAAAGCGCCTGCGTTGTAGCTGATCCAAAGCTACGAGACGAGATAAAATTTTCGATAGCGAGGAAGCTGGTGCCAATTTATCGCGAGTTTTACAACACGAAAAGTTCTGTTATCTTGGCGGGAGCCGGTGGAAAGAACGGCGCGAAAAACTTGAGCATGGTTGTCCGATTTACCCCTGAAGATATTGAAAACTATTTGTCTGGTTTGTTCACGGAGAAGGGTTCGGGGGATTCATCTGGCTCTACTACTTCCTCTTGTCGGTCATGGCCATCCATATCGTAAAGTAAATGAGAGTTAATAATCGTCTTAAATGTAAAGGCAAACACTAATTATAGTAGTTAATCTTTCATGGATTTGGCAGTTATTGTTACGCATTTTTTCTTATCTCTTAAAGGTGGACAACGACATAAAGTGGAGAGAAATTAAGCTTATTTTTTTCTATTTTTCAAAGCTTAAGGTAAATCTTCAGGTTTCCTCTTTGAACATCACGTAAGTACGTAATACATTTATCTGTAATGTCTAATGATTGCAAGGATTGAGATATTTTTATCACAAAATGTAGTTCTATATAAAAAATGGTCATATTCTCAATTGTTATTATTATTTTTTTTTCGGACAGCGTCATATTCTCATTCTTTCATAATATATTTGCAAGTAGAATCTCGGATCCATCCATGAAGAAGACACATGTACGGGAAGGATGAGTCAAAGGCCAACGACACATTCTTCCTCATATTTCGCTGACGTTGTTTGTAACCACAACGATAAACGACCAAAATCAATAATTATCGTTGTGTAACAGATCAAAATCTAGAGTTTCTGTTCTAACGAGGCCTCCCTGCATTTGGATTAAGTGGTAGGTTCTTCAAAAGGGAACCCTTTCACCACTAGTTCTTGAATCCACATAGGAGGTGAGGCATTTCAATATTATTTAATGTAAAATTCTCCTGAAAACATTTTTTTTTCTCCTTCAAAATTCCTGCAACGACATTTGAAAAAAAAAGAGAGAGAGATAAGATCAGAGATGAGGAGTAAGAGCGGTTTCAGTTTCTTTTCTAAGATGACTTCTTCTAGGAAGAGGCCTTCTCTCTCAATACCTAGCAAGAGTTACGAGTCTTCGGATATCAATCGGACGATCGATAACGCCGCCGAGATTATCGAGAAATGGAACATAGAGTATGTTTCCGCAAATAAATTTTATTCTCTGTTTTGCGAAAGCAAGCGAGAGGCCAAGAAGTTCGTGAAACGCGTGAAGGAATTGCAGAACGCGATGAATTTATTGATCAGAGAAGATCCGAATTCGGAGAATCTCCTAAGAGCTCAAAAACTGATGCAAATTGCTATGAAACGACTTCAAAAAGAGTTTTTGCAGATTCTATCAATGAATCGTGCACATTTGGATCCTGAATCCGTCTCCACTAGATCGCCTACCTCTGTCGTATCCAACGATGACGACGTTTGGCACGAGTCTCGTTCTGCTGGTGATTCCATCATCGAAGTTGAGGAGGTGTCGAAAAACTCTAGGACGGAGCTGAAATCGATTGCAGAGTGCATGATCGCCGCGGGTTATGCAAAAGAGTGTGTCAATACTTATAAATCCATCAGAAAATCGATAATCGACGAATCGATTTACCGACTTGGAGTAGAGAAAATCAGTTCGTCCAAGGCTAAGAAGATGCCATGTGAGGTTGTTGAGTTGAAAATGAATAGATGGACAGAGGCGGTTAAGGTCTCGATGAAAACTCTCTTCAATGGTGAAAAAACTCTTTGTGATGAAGTTTTCGAATCCTCTGTTTCTCTCAGAGAGTCTTGTTTCCGAGACATCTCTAAGGAAGGAGCTCTTCTTTTGTTTGGATTTCCAGAAATCATTGCCGTTAGAGACAAGAAAAACCCACACCCCGAAAAGATTATCCCGCTATTAGATATGTATTGTGCGATCACAGAGAACTTGGCTGCGATCGAATTGATCTTCTCCTCTCCATCAATTTTGGTTGTTAGAACTCAAGCTCTCAACTCGCTTAGCCGACTTAGTGAGTCGATTCTTACGCATCTGGTGGATTTCGAATCTGAAATCCGTAAAGACTCGTCGATGAAGGTGGTTCCTGGTGGAGGAGTACATCCGATGACTATCTCCGCCATGGATCACATCTCTCGACTCGCGGAATACAGTAGCTCTCTCATGGATATCCTCAACGAATCATCATCAACCTCTTCGGCTAAATCATTGCTTCCGACATCTTACTTCAATGTCACGGAATCCGACAAATCTCCGGCATCAGAGCTAAAAGTACGATTCGCGTGGCTGATTCTCGTCCTTCTTTGCAAAATCGACGGAAAAGCTGAGATGTACAAGGACTTTTCGATGCAGTATCTCTTCTTAGCCAACAATCTCCAACACGTGACCTCACGCGTTCGATCCTCGAGCCTGAAGCAGCTCCTAGGCGATGACTGGATCGCGAATCATTTCGAGAAAGTTAGGCAGTTCGCGAGAAGCTACGAGCGGCTAGCATGGGGTCCACTAACCTTGATGTGTCCGGTGATTAGTACTTCGGAGGCGGTGGAAATGTCGCCGGAGGAAGTGAAGATGCAATTTGAAAAGTTTAATGCGAGCTTCGAGAGCACGTACGAGGCACAGAGGGAGTGCGTCGTACCAGATCCAAAACTACTGGATGAGATGAGAATTTCAATTGGGAGAATGGTGTTGCCGATTTATCGCGATTTTTACAACGCTCATAAAAATGCCGTTATGTTGGCGGGAATGGAAGGTGGGTGGAATGTCCGATATACCCCTGAAGATATCGGAAACCGCTTGTCGGAGCTGTTTAGCGGGAACGGTATTTTAGACAATCGATATGTGTGTACGTCAGATTTCTGTCGTGTTACAACAGCTACTCCAACTCCTAGACGGAAGACGCGATCTTTGTCATGCAGAAGATTTTGAAGGGGAAAGAATAATGTTTTCATGATAATTATTTTCCCGCCAGTTTTTTACCCTTACAGTATATGCAGGTATACAAAATTGGTTTTTTAATTTTTGGTAACATCTTAATCGATGTGATTAAAGGTGTAATGAGTTACGACTTATAAGTAACGCGGCATATTTATGAGACATCGTGACGACCATTGAACGCGTCATGTGAAAAATAACTGAGATCATTAATTCACCATTATATATATATATATATTATTATATATGTTGCTATATATGATATAGAATCTTTGGTCGTTTTTGGTGGGTGAGGACCGTTAGGTAGCTAAGAATCCAAGTCAAGTCACATAACACGATTTGTAGAGACCTAGATACCACACATACTTTTATAGAACTAATCAACGGAAGGCGACTTGACAGAGCATAAGACTAAGAGCCACGCTTTTTGTAGATTCACGACAAATTAAAGCCTTACAGTTTGCTTAAAAGGAACATGTGATTTGTTACATAAATTAATTTGTATGTTATTCATATTTCCAAGAAATTTCCGGTTTGAGTCCATAGTGATTTTGATAATACTTTTATGTGCCTAAATCATCCCTCCGAGACGAGATCAAACCAAGAATGCAATATTCATCCTCTTTATAGGAACTGAGCCAATGCAACCAATCACGACGGACATGTTATTCATCTAATTAAGAGATAATCCATACATATACACATAAGCTCAAAATATACACAACCTCTTTTTCTATATAGGCTTATTTTTTTAGTTGATACTGATATCTCAACTTTGAATTAGAAAAATTCGACAATCATATCGAATTTGATTTATAATTTAGTTTGTCTAAGGTTTACACCGCCTCATAGATTCAACCCGGTCTAAAGAAACTACTGGTATATAATCCTGGTAGTGCCAAAAGTAATCCAACTAATTCATTTTGATAAGCAATAGTTATGCGGTGGTCGGAGGTTAGTCCAGTGGGAGCGGAAGGTTCTGCCAGCCGGTCGAGTGTTTCAGATAGTTCTTGAGTTTTTCGGTTGGAGATTGGACAGTCCATTCGGAATAGTGTTGGGTCGCAGAGAACACGTGGCGCTCTCCCCCGTCCTGGCTAAGACATGACTTGGCTCCGTTCAACAACAAATCCCCTTCTGATCTTACGAACCCAGCTCCGGGTTTCTCTTTATCCGCGGCCTAACCACATAACGTTAATTATAACATCATACCAAAAAGAAGAAGATAATTTAAGAACCTAAGGAGCACAAAGTAGATTACCTTCTCAATAATGTACTTGAAGACAGTCTTCTTCTCATCAGCTTCATATATGTTGCACTGAGAATATATCTACCAAAACAACATAAAAAATGTATGAAAAATTAATTTGAACTAAGATGATGGCAAGATCGTGACCATAGGTTCATATATGTAATCCATCCGGTTACGGTCGACTTACGGACCTGAGATTCGACACCAGCACCGACGGCGTAAATAGACCAGTGGCGAGTGTAGTTGTTGAAGAGATGGACTTTTGCGAAGCGAACGCGAGGGTGTCGTTGACGCGTACCGTCGAAGAAGCAGTGATGAATCGTAACTCTTATGCATCGGTCCGTCACGTGACTTGTGTCCGCGCCTATCAACATCGTCTTGTTATGGTTCATGAAATGACATCTGAAATATTTATTAAGACATAAAAAAAATCTATAGGATTAAATTTCGGAACAACTATGAACGTAAAAAAAATAACACAAGATTGAGAGACTAATTAACCTTGAGACAGTAATGTCAGTGCTTTCTCGTGTGATATCAATCAAGCCATCATAGTAATTCTTGAGACTACACCGATCAATCCAAATGTTGTGTGATTTTGGTTTGATCTGAATCGCGTCAGCGTCTGGTCCCACACCACCTTCAAATTCTAGATTGCAGATTATAACGTTTTCACACTCTTTTAGCCTTAGCCCCTTTCCCGTTATCTTCACCCTTTGGCCTCTTCCGTCCACCGTTTTGTGCGATGATACGCTCACAAAGGAAGACAGATTGATCGTTCCAGACACATCGAACACAATCCATAACGGTTCTGGCCTCTTGCAAGCCTCTCTTAGCGATCCTGGACCCTCGTCTGCAAATAAGATGACTCGTTTCATATGAACTAAAACCTCGAACCCGCGCGACACATCGTAAGTACACTAATTTTTAATAACATATTCTATTGCTAGATTTATTTTTATATGAAATTTTAAAACAGAGGTGTCCGAATTCGGTTTCGGTTTAACCGAATGAGTAAGAATCTTTTAAAATCAGGTCAGCAGCTTTGTTCCAATTAATGATAACTTCATCTTACATTAACAATTTGAATATATTAATACATGATTTAGGTAATCAGTCAATATATAATTACTATTAAGTTTTGTTCCTAAGAAAAGCATTTGCTGAGATGAGAACTACAAATTAAATAGAAAGATCATATAAATCCATGAAACTGAAGAATAAGTGGAAGAGAGATTCTTGACTATACCAGCTAAAGAAGTGACGCGACAAATCGGACCATTTAGACCACCAACGGCGGCGCGGCCGAAACCCTCAGCCTTTCCAGCGAGGGAGCGGAGGCTGGAGTCTACGTGGCAATAAGGCCCCACCGTCATGTGGTGACCGGATGGCGAGGAGGAAGACGGCGGAGCTGGAGCGGCTGTATATGGTGGGAAAGGGGCGTTGGGGGTTCCGGACGGAAAATTAGAGGCGCCGTGATGGGATCTGTGAAGGCCGTGCAAGTTTCCCATAACTATTTATAGTAAAGGATTGAAGTTAATTTCAGACAGTTTCAGTTTTTGTATTTTTGGGGGTTTTGGGATATTATTGCTCCTTGTTGCAACTGACCATTTGATGGTAGCTTTGTTGGAACTGTGTGGAAGAATAATCATATTTTGTCATTTTTTTTTATATTTTTTTAAAAAATTTTGTTGCCGACAGTAGCTTAATATTTTGTTTTTTTTTTTATTTAAAATGTTTGGATATTTGTTAAGACAACTTTATTGATAAGATATTGATTTTTTTTTTTTAATTTTTAATAGTAGTATTGAATTTGAATGTTGTGTGAATTTACGTTCTAACCATAAAATATTCTTTAACCTATTTATAAAATTCAAAAATAATAGATATATTTTGGTTGGAAAAAAACAGATACTGTAGTCTACTTTAACTTACCTTTATATAACCACTTATCTCAATTAAAAAAGGATTTAATCTCCTAAAATTACTGTTTATATTTTTTCTTTAACGTATACATAATTTTTTCAAAAATAATAATTCAAAAATGTTATATAAAGGTTTAAAATTGTTGTGAAACGCTTACAAATGATTTAGGAATAATTTTTCCACGTTTATGAAATTTTCCTGAAGTTTTCTTTTGTGGTATTGTTGAAAATTTTGGAAACTAGGGTATTTTCAGAAGGAGAAAACAAAAACAAAAATGTGATATCTTTGAAAAATGCAACATTTACTAATTCGTCTAGTTTTGTACGAGAGATGCTGAGGTGGCAAACATCCGTAACTGAAGACGAAGAAGATGAAGAAAAGACAACCTAAATTACACCCAAAAAAAAGAGGTAATTAAGCTGCTTCTCCTACGATAATCAGATCGCAAACCCTTGCCACGGTACCGGTGGCCGACGACAGCGACGGCTCTTGCGGCTTATTCATCTTTCTCCAATTGGAGAATCGTCGCTCCATCATTTTTCAATATCATGATCCTTCTTTGAAATTCCTCTGTTTTTTAATCTCTCAAAATGGGATCCAGAATCGAAGAAGGTATAATGGTTTCTCCATCTCCTTCATTTTAAGATTACGAAAACCCGTCTCGGAATTAGAAAACGTGTAATATTAGGGTTGTTAGGTCTTGAAATGGGATCTTAGGGTGATTTTTCTACTTCTTCCATGGATTTGTTGTTTGCGTGACAAACAAACAATGTGTAATCAATCTCACTCTCGCAGAGAAGGAACTGGAACCAGATATGGAGAAGGGGTTGACCACGGATCCGGCCAGTCCGACAGGGAGCACTTTAGCAGACCTCTCGCCAACTCCAACCCCAAGGAAGACTCTGGTTCTGTCCAATTCGGGTAAGGCTTTGATGGTGTCGAATTCAAGCAAGTCCTTGGGACTTTCCAATTCCGGGAAACGGTTTGATCCAACGGGGAAGAAGAAGTACGTGAAACAGGTCACTGGCCGCCACAACGACACTGAGCTTCACCTAGCTGCTCAACGAGGAGATCTGGCTGCTGTTAAGCAGATTCTTAGTGACATTGATTCTCAGATTACTGGTACCATTACCGGAGCTGATTTCGATGACGAGGTAGCACAAATAATGACATCGGTGGTAAACGAAGTGAATGAGTTGGGAGAGACACCGCTTTTCACAGCAGCAGAGAAAGGAAACATAGATGTTGTCAAGGAACTCTTGCGTTACACGACCAAAGAATCTCTTATGCAGAAGAACCTTTCTGGATTCGACGCTTTACACATTGCTTGTAGTCAAGGCCATCGATGTAAGTCTTGATAAAAATCTAAACCTTTTTGAAGCAATAGGTTTTCTTTCTAACCGCACGAGCTTCTTTAATGCAGCTATTGTCCAGTTATTGCTCGAGCATGAACCTCAATTGAGTAAAACAGTAGCTCAATCAAACGCAACCCCACTTGTGTCAGCTGCAACACGAGGGCATTCCGAAGTAGTTAACGAATTGCTTGCTAAAGACTCAAGCTTGCTTGAGATTTCTAGATCGAATGGAAAAAACGCGCTTCACCTTGCTGCGCGTCAAGGTCATGTAGATATTGTAAGAACGTTGCTCGATAAAGATCCACAATTAGCAAGACGAACAGACAAGAAAGGCCAAACGTCTTTGCATATGGCTGTGAAAGGAGTTAGCTCACAAGTCGTGAGGTTGCTCCTTCGAGCTGATCCGGCTATTGTCATGCTTCCTGATAAATTCGGTAACACCGTGTTGCATATTGCTACACGAAAGAAAAGAGCTGAGGTAAATGATTGATCCGCGCTTTATTGAAATTTCGGTTTGATTGTTGAATCTTGAATCTTGAATTCTTTATTTTGATTTAATTTGCAGATTGTGAATGAGCTCTTACAACTTCCAGATACAAATGTGAATGCGCTAACACGAGATCATAAAACTGCTTACGACATTGCTGAAGGACTCACTCACTCAGAGGAAACCGCAGAGATCAAAGACATCTTATCGCGTTGCGGCGCGCTCAAAGCCAACGAACTAAACCAGCCAAGAGACGAGCTGCGAAAAACCGTAACTGAGATCAAGAAAGACGTTCACACGCAGCTTGAACAAACCCGAAAAACCAACAAAAACGTGGATGGGATCGCCAAGGAGCTAAGGAAACTCCACAGAGCTGGAATCAACAACGCGACGAACTCAGTAACCGTCGTGGCTGTTCTCTTCGCCACAGTGGCATTTGCCGCCATTTTCACGGTTCCAGGAGGCGACGACGACCACGGAGTGGCAGTGATGGTCCACGAAACATCCTTCAAGATATTCTTTATATTCAACGCGATCGCGCTCTTCACTTCATTAGCAGTAGTTGTCGTGCAAATCACGCTTGTAAGAGGAGAGACTAAAACGGAAAGACGTGTAGTGGAAGTAATCAATAAGCTGATGTGGCTCGCCTCTGTCTGCACCACCGTGGCATTCATTTCCTCATCGTACATTGTGGTTGGTCGGAGAAACAGATACGCGGCAATTGTGGTAACGGTCATAGGAACTGTGACGATGGCCGGAATTTTGAGTATAATGACATATTATGTTGTGAAATCAAAGAGGACGAGGAAAGTAAGGAAAAAGGAAAAGAAGAAATTTGCTAGAACTGGGACGAGTTCGTGGCATCATGCGAATCCGTCAGAAACTGAATCGGAGGTTAATCCAATTTACGCTATCTGATTGATAATGATGATGATTGTCCATGGAAATTCATGTTTCTTCTTTCTTGATCTATGTAAGTGTAGTGTTTTACATTTTTTTTTGTCAGAAGAAAATTAAAGTCGAACTATGTCTTACATATACACAAAGGAAAGTTGAAAGGTGTTTCTTGAAAAATGAAGTAACATACCAATAAAGTAATAAGTTTACAAGTTATTGTTAGCTGCTACTTGTATTTGTATATGAACTCTTTCAACGTATTATTTTCTTTTAAGTTAACTATTTGCTTTTCCAATTCCAGACACATGCATTTTCAATTTGAAACCATTAGTCTACATATTTGGATTAAACAAATTGAATCGACCGTATACATTAAACCAAACCAATACTAGAATGTAATCTAGGATCATAGTACTGATTTGGTTAGATCATGGTTTTTTGCTTTAGCATTTTTAAGAGAATGTTATGTTGTAAATTATTTCACGGTTTTCTTTGCATTTTCTTTTTCATTTGACAACGCTTTTGATGATGTATTAGATTATCTGATCATTTATGTCCAAATATAAAGATTATATTCTCCGTACAAGAGAAGAATATAAAGAAATAAGGTCTACATAACACTGTCACAGCTTATATAGTATTCTTTCCCTATTGTGTTAACTCCTACATGAGACATTACAAAGTAGAGACAAGTTCCAGCTCTTTTTTTTGTCTACAAAGTCATAAAATAAGCTTACAAAGTCCAATAATGGAGTTCTGTAGCCACCATGTCCCGATCCATCTGCAGCTCGTTTTAGAAACCCCAAAAGTTTCTCCAATTTGTAACATAATTTCTTCAATCCACCTCTTGTATTGGTAGTTTCCAGAAGTTCCATGGGTTATAATCTTCCTGTGAATGTGTAAGAAAACATTTGAAACCATTAATGAATCTGCATTACATTATATTTGCTAAGGATTATAAATCTAGTTACCTGCTCGACAAGTGAAGTTGGAGGGAACATGTCGTTGACAAGAGTATGAAGTGAAGTGTACGACTTTTTTACATCTATGCGATGTCCTGTTGCCACTTCTCCCTATCCATTTTAAAACACAGAGTTTTCACTCAATACACGTGAAGAAACAACCATGCATGTCAGATTCTAAGAGATTGTAAGTACCTTTGGGTTGATTATGAATATCTTGCCCTTTGGAATTCCGAGTTTTCTGTAACTCAGCTCATCGGTGTCTCTGTTTCCAAACCCAGCGTAGAACGGGTTGTAATCCGTAGGGAAGAGTTTCCTGATATCCTGCACATTACAATTGTAGAAGCTGTTCATATCTAAAAGTGTGCCGCTGGTTTTAACTATTGTCTCTTAGTCCCAGAAAAAAAAAGAGAGAAAATTTTACCTCCAAACATGCGATCTTGAATTCGTGAGGTGCTCTTCTTATCACTGCAAAACAGTTATCAAGTATAGAAAAAATGAGAGATCTGCACTATTGAATTTAAAATACGTCAAAATGCTACAAATGAATCTAGAAGGCATGAAGATTAACCTTCACGGTACAATGCTGGAAATAGCCCATCTGGTGAAATGACTACAGGACCGTTTGGCAGAGCGTTTCCGTCCTGCAAGCCAGAAAAAAAAAGGATTCCATAAGAAGCAGAGATATATCATAGCAATGGGCTATAAATAGCCTCACACATCATCATTTCCGCTCCTTAAGCTTCTGTTATTAAGAAAGTACCAATTCATCTCACTCTTACCTGCTTCAGATTATTTAAGAAACTTCTCGTTAGATATGCCTGAACGATGGCACGGGCGCTCAAAAACAGTAACTGATATCCATTCTCCTGAAAAATCCAAAGCAATGTGAAGCATAAAGTGAGATCCATACTAACAGGGTACACATTTTAAGATATAGAAGCTGTTTATCAATTAAAGATACAACCACTTAGACAAACTGTATCTTATATAGGCAGCAGTGGATCTCATGTTTTTGCAACATCAAGTGAGAGAAGCGAGATTGACTTAAACTTTGAACATTACCTTTATGGCAGAAAAAAGCTTGGCTACACCGGATTGTGTCCAGTCCTTTCCAATGAAAGGCATGAACTGACCTAACACATCAGATCTGCAAAACACAGATCATCACATTTTCATAAGTCTAGATACCATAAATCTAATATGAAAACATTTCGGTTACAATAAGGATCCAAAACTGTACTTAGTTATAGTTCCATCAACGTCTGAAATCACTATCTTGGTGTCCCATCTCCATCGGTATATATGTGCATCGACCTAATAACAACCAAAGAGTATTTGAAAATTAAAGTTAAAAGAGTTTTTCCCCGTGTGCTTTCAAATTTTCAACTAATGTAACCATCAACAAACCTGTTGTGTTCCAAGAACTCTTGTTGAGAAACTAAAAGTTATCATATTCTGACCATCTTTCAGATTCAGAGATGCGATCTGTTCATTGGTAGGAACATTAGTTCTCACAAGTTGTCTACGCGGAGACTCATGGCGACTCTCTGTGGTTGATAATTGTTCCGGTGAGTTCTGTAAGCCAGGTTCAGAATCAACAAATAGATCTTCCTCGCTCGAGGAGTTGCTACCCGTATGCTCAATCGTTTTAACCCTTCTAAAAGGAATGGGCCAGAGTCTCCATCTTCTTCCAGATGAAGGAGTTATTGCAGTTTCATCATCCTTGGGTTTCGGTGATTCATTTTCCTCGACAGAAATTACATCATCTGGTTGGATATCTAAGTCTAGATCGAACACAGCTTTCCCAAGCACAATCCGAGCAGCTTTCTTCCATGGCATATACGTTTCTCTAATCCTAACAACCAGATTTTCACTTTCAAGAATCGAAGTTGCCGAATTTATATATTCTTCCATGGAGATCCGATGCACATTAAAGACTTCAGCAGCTGCACTAAGTCCCATACCCTGACGAAGCTCATCCTTGCAAAGTGATAGCTCATATCCTGTAAAGTTAAACTACTGTTAAAAACAATGCAGCTACTAGTCACAGTTCAGACCAACAAAAATAAAGTTCCTTACTCAGATCTGTATCGGGTTTTCCTACTTCCACACTAGAAGTAGCACCAACTGAAACTATAGTCTTCCCGTTCTCGTTGTCCTCCTCAGTTGGTTTAGATGGAGTCAGTTTCTCATCGTCCTCCCTTGTTGAATCTATAGAGACGCTCTCAGAAGCCTGATCTTCCGATTCTATAATCCCGCCTACCTGGTTATTAATCGGGACATCGTCCTCCCTTGTTGAATCTATAGAGACGCTCTCAGAAGCCTGATCTTCCGATTCTATAATCCCGCCTTCCTGGTTATTAATCAGGATGGCAGGTTCTGCAGATGTTCTTGGTTGTGCATCCTTACATTCTGAGTCAGAGTTAGAATCAACGGCTATTCTATATTCCTCAGTTGCTTTCACTTCCTCTGTTGTTAATTGGGTAGTAGAAGATTCAAAACTATCGATAAGAGTATCTACTGTTTCAACAGTCACTTCATCTTCACTTTTATCATCTTCACTTCTAACATCTTCCGTAATGGTGGTAAGAGGAAGCTCACCTTTGTTTAGACTCTGGTCCTCAAACGTAGGACCTGGTTCCTCGGACTTCGCATACTCACAAGTTTCGGTCAGTTCTGACTGCTCCCGACAGCTACCAAGAAGATCTCTTTCATCATGAGAATCTTTTCCGGCGTTATCACGAGGTTGGGAATCTAAATCATTAAGCTCATCATTTGCGGTATCTACTTTTTCGGATACACTATTATTAGCAGCATCAGATGATTCCACTTTGCTGATATATTCAGTATCCCACGAAGTCTCTGATGAGGCAAACTCAGTATTACCTTCACAAAACTCAGTTCCATCCCCAGGGGCCAAATGAAACTGAGGAGTATTTAAGCGCAAATTCTCAGCCTCCTGCTCTGCCGCTGACACAGGAGCTGTTAGTATATGTCCATCGATACTCACCAAAACCACTTCAGAATCTGAGCCTTGAGAATCCCCATAACTTTCCACATTTAGATTATCAAATCGAGCACTTCCATATTCCGAGGTAGGAGAAGGCGGATCATCCTGAAAATCATAAAACCTCCTATTACAATCGGACTCTGTCCTCTCAAGCCGATTCAAAGAGTCGAAACCCTCTCTTAATTCCGCAGCACCAGCGTCTGATAAACTGTGCTCAAGTCGGAAACCCACGCCGTTCGTTTCATTACCATTGTTATTCCCGGACCCGGTAATCAAATTGTTGGTGTCATTAGTTGCAGGATCAACTTCCCTGATGAAATATGCTTCACCAGAATTATCAAGATACATGTGGAAATCCGCTTCGGTTCCATTTACAGCTATTCTCACAAACTTCTCAGCGCCTTTGAGAACGCCTTGGAACTTACCAAACCTAACATACCAAGGTGTGCTACGGAACGAACCATCTTGTTGCTGAACAACGATCACATCAATAGCACCACCAAATGGATGAAATGGTGTAGCAACAGAATAAACGCCTTGAGAAATCAAACTCCCAACTTTACCAACCAAACTCATTTTTCATCAAATCAATTGGAGAGAATCTTTTACTTTGACTGTCCTAATCATATACAAAATCTACAGGTTAAGTCCAGCCTGCAGATGAAACAAAACAACCCAACAAGCCAAAATTAGAGAAGCCAATAAGCTGTGAGACTAAAAAAATGAAAAACCCACAAGGAAAATCAAATCAATCAAATAAAAGAAAAAAAAAAACCATTCGCAGTGTTCCGATTACAAGTTTCCAACCAGACTTTACCGATTTCGGGCATGCAGCTTTAACTATTCCAACAAACATCAGTTTCTGAACTAACCCAAACAAGAAATATCAAAACATGGTTCAAATTCTTGGAAAGATGCAACGAAATACGATGATAGCCCACGAAGAAACTGGGACCGAACATTTTCCAAATCCCAGAGTCGGAGAAATTGCGATAACGAAATACAAGAATTTAACTTACAGATTAGGAACTTTAAGCGGAGAATCCGAGAAAATCAAACACCGCCGAAGAAACGACGAATCTCGTTGCTCCGAAATCGAGATTGTATTGAAATTAAATGGATTTTTATGAATTATATCCTATTCTATAGATTTCATAGAAATTTCTGGGAGATAAAAATCTTGGGTTTCTAAAAAGATTCGCTCGCTGAATTTAAAATCAAAGTCAAAAGGATATGTCTTTGCTTCGTCGATTGTATTTTACCGGTGGGAGAAAATTCCAAGAAAGAGGAAAATGATGGTTGTTTGGATAACCAGAAAAAAATTAAATCCGCCATGACTAAAGAGACTGTAATTGCTTATATAGACGATCATCATGTGTCTCTCAAGGGAGGGAGAATTACGAGAAGGGTCTAGGGCTTTTCTCGTAATTACTGGATCCCTTAGAGGGTACTTTTGGTATTTTTACAACCTGCGAAAGAATATGCTCCATTTAATTTTAAACAAACAAGAAAACAAATGCTCCATTTTAGATCGAATTTGTATTATGGAGTTTCTCATTTTTTTTCTTCAACTCCAAAATTAATTTTTCACTTAATAAAAGTAAATTACACATTGGAAGAAAGATGATAAAATAGTTTTGGTTAAAGGCATTAGTGAAATTAATTATATTAAATAAAAGTTCCAAAAATAGAGAAAAAAATGGATAGTCGTGGACTCGTGGGAATATTACAATCCAGTGATCCACTCATCCACACAATAGCATATGTGGTATATTCTTTGTCTATACGCAAAAGACAATTTTTAGTTGCTTGTTTATATCCCAAACCAAAACTATATAATGAAATATAATAATACTCATATGTTTTTTTATAATAATATATGTTAGGAGTGATGCTTTTTCATGTATGAAATTTGTTTCGTCATTTGTGGTTGATTTTTTTCTATAAAATTGTTTATTTATATAGTCAATTTTGGCGTTTTATCAATCACCCTTTATAAATGCAATAAGAGTGTTATACTTATAAAACAAACAAAAAAAACATGTAATAAGAGTTTAAGTCTTAAGATGTGTCTAATATAAGTAATAAAGCATCGTTCATAAATCACAAGTGTCCTAGTGTGACAAGGTTCTCACCTAACTTGTTTTCTTCTAAAAGACAAATCATTTTCCATTAAAGTTACCGATTCATCATACAAAAAAAAAAAGTTACCGATTCATGGTGGTGGTCACTCCGATAATTTAGTACGCATACGTAAAGACCTGTTTCGCATATATAATACATATAATAGCAACAGTAATAAACTAATAATTTAATATTAACAGTTAAGCATCATAGTTTTTTGTTTTTTTGTTTTCTCTGGCTGAAATCTGAATATTACAGTATTAAATTGCTACAGATGGGTGGAAGAAGACAGGTGCACCGCACGTGTTACACATTTTCTTACCAAGTACCAACGGTTCTCTTTTCTAATTAAGAAGTTTTGACCCATCTTATTAATATAGCTCTATCAATTGGGCCCAATGGGCTTAGTCTAAAGTCAGGTCAAATCAACTGTTACGGGCGACCCGAGTATGAAAGACGGCGTCGTTTTGCTTCCGCAGCTTGAAACCGGGTCAAACGCCATTCTCGTTTCTCCAAGCTTGGAAGAACGCTAACCAAAAAGCAAGCACGAGAACGGAGAAACACATCTATCCGGCGCGAAATGACGAGACTACCCCTCTTCGTCGTCCTCCTCCTCTTCGCCGCATGTTTCATCACTCGCACGGCGGCGGAGATCAAGTCTCTCACCATATCCGACGACTCTAGGTCGATGATTCTCTTCGAAAAGTTCGGATTCACTCAGAGCGGGCATGTTAGCGTCTCTGTTTCTTCTGTATCAGTAGTGTCTTCTTCATCTGTTCCGATCCCGGATCCATCGAGGCTAGGGTTCTTCCTTATGTCAGAGGAATCGCTTCTCCAGGTACTCTCAGAGATCCAGCAAAACCCTAACTTCTGTGTACTCGATTCCAGTTACGTCCTCCATCTCTTCACTTTCCACGATCTCTCTCCTCCGCCTGGTTCCAAATACGAGCACTTATACCCGGTGATGTCTCCGAACGAATACTCTCTCTTCTTCGTTAATTGCGTACCGGAAACCAAAATTTCGATGAAGGTCCGAACGGAGATGTACAATTTAGATCCGAACGGGTCTAAGGACTACCTCCCTGCCGGGACAACCCGATTACCGGGAATGTATTTCTTCTTCTCCCTCGGCTACTTAGCTTTCCTTGGTCTCTGGGGTTATGCCTGTTGGGTCAATAAACGGGTTGTTCATAGGATCCACGTTCTCATGGCGGCTTTGCTCTTAATGAAGGCTTTGAATTTGATCTGCGCCGCCGAGGATAAGCACTACGTGAAAGTCACTGGTACTCCTCACGGCTGGGATGTGTTATTCTACATTTTTCAGTTTATTCGCGTTGTTCTTCTCTTCACAGTGATCGTGTTGATCGGAACTGGTTGGTCCTTCTTGAAGCCCTTCTTACAGGAGAAAGAGAAGAACGTTTTGATGGTTGTTGTGCCTCTTCAGGTTCTCGCCAACATAGCTTCCATTGTGATCGGAGAGACTGGACCTTTCATCAAAGATTGGGTAACTTGGAATCAGATATTCTTGCTTGTAGATATAGTTTGCTGTTGTGCAATCCTATTCCCCATTGTTTGGTCGATACGTTCGCTGAAAGAGACCTCAAAAACCGATGGGAAAGCGGCTAGGAACTTGGCAAAATTGACTCTGTTTAGACAATTCTACATTGTTGTCATTGGATATTTGTACTTTACGAGGATTGTAGTGTTTGCGCTGAAGACAATCTCGGCTTATAAGTATCAGTGGGTAAGCAATGCAGCTGAGGAGATTGCAAGTCTGGCCTTTTACATGTTGATGTTCTATATGTTCAGGCCGGTCGAGAAGAATGAGTATTTTGTTTTAGATGATGAAGAAGAAGAAGCCGCAGAGCTGGCCTTGAAGGAGGATGATTTTGAACTCTGAAACAGATCAAGGACTTTCATTGACTGCATAAGCTGTGAGGACATTTGCTTTTTCTTTTCTTCTTTTTCTTTTTTTCTTACTTCAGAAGTAGTTTACTTGCAAAAGGGAATAACTGTGTATTGCTCTCTTATATCGTAAAAGCTTGGTTGTCCTAAGAGGCTAAGACTTATTTGCTAGTAAGAAGAAGATCAGTGCCTCTGCTGTTTAATACATGTATGATCGAAGGAGGATGATTTTGAACTCTGAAACAGGTCAAGGACTTCCATTGACTATATAAGCTGCTAAGGATTGCTTTTCTTTTCCTCTCCCTTTTACTTGTTACACCAGATGTAGTTTACTTGCAAAAGGGAATAACTGTGTATTGCTCTCTTGTATGGTAAAAGCTTGTTTGTTCTAAGACTTACTATTTGGTAGTAAGAAGAGAATTAGTGCCTCTGCTGTTTGGTACATGTATTGTCAGTTTGTCACTTAACTGAATCTGCTTTACCCAACTCCCTAGTTCGATATGAGGACTCTATAAGCCATTGAGCTTCTTTTTATCTTCAAACTTGTACATTCTTTACAGCTCATTATTCTATGTTACTTGAGGCCGGAGTTTTCTTAACAACTACTTCTTGCGTAGTTTCACATCTAAAGCCAATAAAGTTTTCGCATTGAGTTCATTCATCTTCAAGCAGATCACAAGCATCTAGCAGAAACTCCTCGTCCATGTCTGGTGACGCTTGAATGGTCTCAACTGCGTCTTCGGTTGCCATGGTTTTGGTTTCATTAACTTGAGGCTTCCTCAGTTTATGGGGCTTGTTATGAAGTTGATGATCTTTTTTGTTCTTGGGGTCAAACAAAAGAGAGTTGCTATCTTCTTCCTTAGCTCAAATAGACAAATCTGTGGTTCCACTGGACTTGAACTCTTGGAATTCGGTTTCGGGGTCAAGCCAGTCCAAAGCGACAAAGCAGTTGATCCCAGTATCACCAGTGGGTTCTATCCTGTGCATCAATTAAAGTTTTTTTTGATATTATATAACAGGACAAAACAAATATATGAGCTGAATAAGCCATAATGTTTAATTTTACAATGTATGATCTTAGAGGAAACAAAGACATGAATAAAGATATACAAAGAATCTTAAATAACAGAAAAATTCTGTTTGATTAGTCCCCTCTCTTGTAACAACACTTCCACGGCTCGTCTCCCAGAGACCAATGCCCCGTCAAACGTAGCAGAAGTCATGTAGTCACCACACAAGTAAAGACCCGACCCGACCCCAGGACTCTTAACCAAATCAGTGGGCGGGCATTGGTTCGGTTGAGCGAACTTGATCCTGTACGTTTTCAAATGTTTCCATGACATAACTGAGGACTCATTGAACCAACCAGAGAGTTCTCTAATAATCTCTGCTGCTAAATCATCATCGGATCTATCATCGAACGTTCCGATCAATGACACCGAAACCAGAGCCTTTCCCGGTGGCGCGTATGTCCGAGCAACGTTTGTAGCGAAGAACATGTTATTGATTATGCCGGTGCTTGACCCGTTGAGAAATAGAACCGGATCTTGTACCGGTATCTGATTCGTTTCAGCTGTGAAATAAACGCAAATCGTACTCCGAGCCGGTTTAGTCATAACCGGTTCTCTGATCCCATCGAGAAGCTTATCCACTTGGGGTTGCTCGACGGCGATTATGACACCTAGCTCTGCCTCCAAAACGCCGCCGTCTTCGAGTCTCACGCTAGGTGGATCCGAATCCGATCCGTTAGGATACTCAATCGAAGCGACCCTTGTGTTCAACAAGACGGAATTAGCGGGTAATTTCGCGGACAACTGGTTAGGGATTTCTCCGATTCCCATTGCCGGAAGTGTGTTTTCTCCGAGAGCAAGACACCGGAAAACGAAATTGAAGAGCTTCGAAGTTGTCTCGAGGTCTCTATCGAAGAAAATTCCGCCGAAGAATGGTCGGAAAAATCGATCAAGGATCGCTTCGGAGAAACCGATCTTACGGAGGAGATCAATGGTCGGAACCTCATCGGCGGCAGTTAATATCTCTTCGTCTGACTTGATCAGAACTTTAGCTCTCGTCAACGCGATAAGCCCTTTGTCCACGACGGATCCGATCGGGTTTGTGAGAGACGCCACCGAATCCCATAAATGTCGGAGAGGGTCAGCTACGGTGTGAAATTTTCCGCCGTAATAAACCTTAGCTCCGGCGTAGAATCGCTGCAAATCCAGTGCTTCGTAATCTAGAAGCTTTTTAGCTTCGGGATACGCAGTGATGAAAATCTGGAATCCTCTGTCGAGGAAGAAGCCGTCAATAATGTCTGTACGGACGCGTCCGCCGACGCCGTCGGAAGCCTCTACGAGTAGGAACGGGATTCGTTCGGAGGTGAGGCGAGTTGCGGCGGCTAAACCAGCGAGTCCAGCGCCGATAATGATGACGCCCGTTTGATTCTTCCGATTGGACGGCTCTTCGGTGGAAGATAGAGCTACGGAAAAGCGTCGATACCGGAGATTTGCATGGCCGCGGTGGCGAGGGAAGAAATGAGAAGAAATAGATGAGATTGGGAGAGAGATCGCCACTGGCATATTTTTAAAAGTTTGGATAAGGTTTTTCTCATTCCTTTATTTTATTTTCCCCGGGAAAATGGTTTTCTAAAAAATAAGAAAAAGGAAATATGTATTATTAAAATTCACTATAGTTACACTTTGGAAAATAAGTAGGCTCAATAAAATATCCATCTAATTTTTACTATTTAAGATTATTTTTTTAAAAAAATTGATTTAATTCATTTAACTAGAAAAATTTGATAAAATAGACAAATAATATGAAAAAGTTGGTTAACTTATTCATCAACTGTTTTGCTACAGAAATTCAACTCACTTTTTTATCTCAGTTTTTTCAATCATTCATTTTTTTTTTTTTTTGGTAAGGGGAATCAATCATTCATTTAGAAACAACCATTTTGCTGTTTTACCAAAAATGAAAAAAAAAAAAAAAAACAACCATGTGCTGAAATCGTTTTGTCCACAATAGAAGGTGCCTGTTTTGCAATTTAGCAAAGGTTTTGGGCAATTGGAAGCAATTATACATATTTTGACGACCTTATGTAGCAAATAAAATAAACTGTTGAGTACGGGATCTGTGCCGTTGGTTTGGAACCAAGGAACCCTGACCGTCAGATGTTTTCCTTCTTCTTTTTATGATGTGTGTGTTCGTTCGTAGATCTGAGGGGAGCTCAGTTTCGAGTATTCCGAGTGCGGCGAACTATCGGATCTAGAGGTATGGCTTTGGTCGGAAAGTTTCTTTTTTGTTTTTTAGTTTCTGCCGGAATTAGGAATCTTTTTACTGTTATCTCTTCCCTTTCTCAAGATTTTTATGAATTATGATGTTGATGTTTTGATGTAAATTCCTTATTCGGATCATATCGGGACGTAACGGAAATCTATCGATCATTTGATTCCGATGTTTTTGGGTTTTTGCGTATTTTGATGTTGATTTATAATTCGAATGAATTGGGAGTAATGTTTCTCCAGCCTGGTGCTGAAGTCTTCTTTCTAATTTCTATTGGCATCGTGGTTTCTTCTGCATGTGGCTTGATAAATTTGATTGTGTGTCTGATGGGATTTGACATAGGAGGAGAGTTATTTGCAAAATTTTAAATTACTCAGGTCAAGACTTCAAATATCATATTTAGTTCACTATGCGATTAGATATCAGAACTCTGTTTCAGTCTTCTCCTTGTCAACACCTATTAATGGCGGTGTTGATATGTATGCTGATTGGATTATCCTTCCTATCTGTATGTATGTAGCTTGAAGATGCCTCGCTATGACGATCGTTACAGCGGCAGTACACGTCTCTATGTTGGCCACCTGTCATCTCGAACAAGGGAACGAGATCTTGAACGACTCTTCAGCAAATATGGAAGGTAATATATCATTTTTCAACTCTATTTTGCAAAAGTAGCTCTCTTTTGCCCGAGTTGTGAACTTAGTCAGCTTTGTGGTTAGGCAAAGCTATGATTTTTCGATTCACATCCTTGGTTCAACTCATATTATAGTCGGCATTTCTGGACTAATCCTAAACCAGACCTTAATTACGATTGATATTGTGAAATTCGTTAGATTATATGGGTCATGGGTGGGAGTGTCATGCCTCAAAGTGTAGCATATATTAACCTGAATGATCTTGTTGAAGGTTTCTTGACCTGGAGGTTTATGGTGAGAGAGAGGGTCCCCTTGGTGGAAATTCTTTCATGGTGTTTAGGGGAATTTGGCGGTTCTGTTTGTTGTATTATTGCATGTTTAGCGGTGAAAATGGCAACAATCTCAAATCTGGTGTTTTGTTCGCCGTTGATGGTGAAGTATCATAATGCTAGCTACACCAGTAGCAGTTCTTAAAAGTAAAATGATGGCCTTACTGTTTCTGGCAACCATTTCCGCAGAATTCGAGATTTGGACATGAAGCGAGACTATGCCTTCATCGTAAGTAGTATTCTCTATCACTAACAAAGTAACAACTTTGGCCTTTTCCGTGACTAATTAAGTAAGCTTTGTCCTATTGATGGGTCTCTTGTCTGGTGTATATGTTCATTGTTTGATCACAGGATTTCAGTGATCCTCGAGATGCTGATGATGCGAGGTACAGATTGGATGGGAGAGACTTTGATGGAAGCCGTATAATTGTGGAGTTTGCAAAAGGGGTATGATGCTATTTTACTAAAACCTTTCCGTTCTTCGTCGGTTTCAGAGTTTTAAGTTTCTTTCTTTAAACCTTTTTGGGTTTTCCTTTTGTTGTAGACACCTCGTGGTTCCCGAGAATTTTCCTCGAGCAGAGGCCCTCCTCCAGGAACTGGTCGTTGCTTCAACTGTGGTCTTGATGGCCACTGGGCTCGAGATTGCTCCGCCGGTGACTGGAAGAACAAATGTTATCGATGTGGAGATAGGGGTCATATTGAGAGGAACTGTAAGAACAGTCCGAAGAAGCTCAGGTATCATTTAACAGTCCCATTTTTACACTCTTACAAGCCTATAACACTGTCACATTTTTATTTGAAGTTCTACATGTTTTGGTTGCATTTCAGGCGGGATGAGAGTTACTCAAGATCGCCAGTTCGGTCCCGGTCTCCTCGTCGTAGAAGAAGAAGCCCCAGCAGAAGCAGAAGCTACAGCCGTGATCGTAGCTACAGGTAAGTGATGTCTCAATAAGATTTATGATATCACAACTTACAAATACTAGTTTGATTCTAATGCAACTGTGTTTTGTTCTGTCTTGGTCTGTTTGTTTCAGTCGCTCTAGATCACCAGTTAGGAAGGAAAAGGATCTGAGTCCTGAACCTGCTGCTAGAAGCAGAAGCCCTGAACCAATGGTGGACAACTCTCCTCCCTCCAAAGATAGAAAGCGAAGCCTGAGTCCTGAAGAAGGCAGCCCAATTCGTGAGAAGTACAGCCCCAAAGAGAGCCGGAGAGGAAATGATGATGACGGTATTGGAACCAATGGGCAAGACCGGAGTCCTAGTCCCAGAGATGACCGTAGCCTTAGAGGCGGACACAGCCCAAGACACGACCATAGCCCTGTTGAAGATGATGACCAGTGAAGAGTTGGAAGACAAATGTTGGTTATTGCTTTAGGGCGTTTGTTTATGACTTATAATGGTCTTAGACTCTTAGACAAGTGTAGTGGAGTTTGTTCTTCCTTGAGTGTTTGGAAACTTCGCGTAATACTTCGTTTGTTATCTTTTAAAAAATTTAAGAAAATAAAACAACTTTCGGTTTGTTTCTTTCTTGGTTCCATGAATTAAGCCTTTGATGAGGTTCTTCTTCTTTCTCAGAAAGTCCTAAGGGGGGTGTATTGAATTTGATATTTTAGGAGATTTGCTGGGATTTTAATATTTCAGAATTTTGGGAGATTTGGAGTGTATTTTGAGAGATTTTGATATTTTGGCAGATTTTTGAGATTTGGATTTTGGGATTTGGTGAGATTTGATTGTTAAATTTTAGGTGATTTTAGAATATAAAAAGGAAAGAAGAAAAAAAAAAAGACATCGACATCGACAACACTATCGTTTCACATAACGACCTAATAACTCATAAGCCGTCTCCTTTCATCTGATGGTCTTAGTCCACTCGATCCGAACCCGATTGGTGCAACTGCTGGATCCTCCTCACCACCTCCACTATCACTGGCCGCTTGTCTTGGTGCTGCTCTGTACAGTCAATGCCCAACTGCAACACTTCCGCCATCTCTTCTTCCACGGAGACCACCGTCTCGGAACTCATCAGCTCCGAGTCAAAAACTCATCAGCTTCGTTTTATAGACGAGCGATCACAAAACAGTGCACTTTCTCTTTGATTTATTTGTATAGTGTCAAAGAATTTGAATAACAACGTGGCAAAAGAATTGAAAACAAACGTGGCAAGATACACATTTTATTTTATTTTATGTTAGTTACATAATTATATGCATTTTTTCATTTTGTTTTTGTGAAATATCTCTGGTTCAAGAATTATTTTTAAAAACAATAAAAAGAGGTGGTTATTTTTAAAAGGAAGAAATGTCTCAAATCAAAAAAATATAAAAAGAGATGGTTATTTTTAAAAGGAAGAAATGTCTCAAATCAAAAGTAAAATAAAAAAGAAAGCTCATAAAGTATTGCTAAATTGAAAAAGGTAAACTATTAATATAAAAAAACGTCTTCAATCTTTGTTGATGTATTGAACTTCATTCTTATGGTTTACGAAGATTTCGTATGATCCATCCCTTGCGATCTGCTATGGACATATGAACGAATCCATATTTCATACCTAAGCTGTGAACCAAAGTCATGGCCTCATAACACAAACCTTCATCCAAATCAGGAATTTCTTTGATAGCTTCCCACACGTTATTAGCTTTGTCCTCAGCTTCTTTTTCTTCGTTTTCCTTTTCCCATCTTTTTTGTATCATGTCAAACATCTGCTGGCCAAAATCTTGCACTGTATTCATTTCATCAACAACCTTATTCGAGTTAGTCGCATCAGTTCTAGCCTTCTTTCTTGGAGGTAGCTTGCCCCCCCTTCTTGTCTCTAATGCAGCGAAAACTTCTTGAACAGATGTCTCTTCGTACATTATTTCCTCATTTTCCATTACCTGGTCACGACTTGAATTATTTGTCCCTTCATTCTCTCCAACGTGATAAGTATTTGTATCAATGGCATCGCTTAATCCCACAGCATTCCTCCCAGTAGCAGTATTTGATTCAAAAATCATTCGTAGATCTCCAAAATCTTCAAATGAGTCATCACGTAGTTGTGTTTTATTTGGATGAGCCTATTTGAACATAAAAACGTTTTAGTAATCTTGATACATATAAGCAACACTACTATGTTCACAAATTCTATGTTATAGTTTTGCTTACCTTGAAATAGTCAGTCCATACTTCATCTGGAGCAGTGAATTTCTTCGTTTCAGGGTCCCATCCAAAACCAGAACTAAAACGAAGAAGATCTGCCAACCCTAGGTACTTACCCTTCAAGATCTTTAACCTATTTTTATACTCATTATAGGTTTTGTTGATTCCAAGATTTTGGTTTAGAGTTGGTAATACTCTTGTTTCGATGGTTAATTTGCTGAATTTTCCATTACCATCACGAAAACCTTGATTGATTGCATCCACTAGCAACTGCACTAACATCTTGCTTTCATGTTCTAACCATTGGTTATATTGACCTTTAGCTTTCACAGCCTGTAAATCTCCCATTGCAGTGTGTACCGTAACTAGGCATTCAATACCAAAGAAAAAACAATTCATGAGTTATGATATATCCCACAGATCTCAAACAAGTCAATTCGTTTCCAACTTAAGAAATTGCTTTTGTTGGTATATATTAACTAACTATCAACATGTATCTCTTATAAGATGTTCATGATACAAAACGTGGAAATAAAGAAAAGTAAAAAGTAATAGAAAATACTCACTTTGATAGAGAAAAAAGCTGCTGATCGGGAACTTGTAGGGGAGAAGAAAGCTGCTGATCGTGAGTATATATACAACAATAAACTAACCCTAGCTGATATGAAAAGAATGGGAAAAGCCCATATATTAGAATTCTTTGATCCAAAAAGAGCAGCCCACTAAAAAACTACTTGTAAAATTATGGAAAGAATGTCTCAAGTTCTTACCAGCAATTGTTATCGTCGTCGTCTTCATCATCTTCAAGCCGTGACGGTGAATACTGAGGTGTTTCAAACGACTGTTTGTTTAGTGCTCCAAAAGAATGACCAATAAGAACAGGAGGTTCTTATTGGTAATTATCCAATAAAGACAATGCACATTCCAAAGATTAATCTAAAAATTGGAAGTACCTCAAGTGTTCCACACGCAACAATAATCATTGGCATACTAATCTTCTGACTCCCAGTGACACCTATCAATAACTGCATCAACACAAAGCTAAATGGTTCATATTTGGAATGACACACAATAAAGATTGTACATAACCACACATCATATAATATACCTTCTTCATTTGTGGTATTTGAAGTGCAGATCTCCTGAAAGATTCATATCTGCTCATCTGATCCTCAGTGAATTGCGATAAAAATGGTTCTGCTTTCGAAAAAACAATCACATACTAAAAGCTTTTATAATCAAATCAAGAAACATGAAGAATAATCAAAATTTAAAAGACTCACTGCATTTTGGCCATCTTAGCAGGATCAGCACTGGTTGGGTATTTGGTGAGCTCAGCTTCCATATTCTCTTCCTCTTCTTCTTCTTCTTCTTCTTCTTCATCTTTTTTCTTAGCTTCAGCAACAACAACGGAGGTTTTAGCCTTCTTCACTGGACGGCGAACATCTACAGCACTCTCATCTTCTTCAGGAGTCTGGTCTATTTCAGTTCGTCCCTCTTCACTACCATCACCGCCTCCGCCTCCGCCAACGGGTGATTCCGGCGGCGATTCTTCTTGCTCCTCCTCAATTGCTGCTTCAAACGGATCCTTTGAATGCTTCATTACTGATGAAACCTAAACGCAAATTCACATAAATCGGAAATTAAACTCCAAATTCAGAGACATGAATTCCAAGAAATCAAATTTGGGTTTTGAAGAAGGGAACGAGCTCTAACGCAATAAATGGCGTTAGAATCAATGACGAACCTTTGAGGGAATCTTGAGTGAAATTCAGATCCAATTTCAAGAAGGACGAATCTATTGAACGGGGAGCTCCAAGATTTTCCAGGCGGAGAGGAAATATTCTCTTCTACTGTTCACTCAAGCGGAAGAAGAAAAGAACAACGCAAAAGGCCGATGAAAGGCGAGGAAGGCCGATGAAAGGCGAGGAAGAGAGAACGAGAGAGAGATTTTTATTAAACAAATATTTTTATAAAATATCACCTTATAAGGTGTGATTTTGTAAGACATCATTTTGAACTAAAAATGTTAGAAAAGTCTCCTAGAATCACAATCAATAGAGATTTTTAAAAAATTTGTGATTTTTTGAATAACAATAGATTTGAAGTGAGATTTATAAATTATTGATTGAATAACAAGAGATTTTAAATGATTTTTATAAATTTCACATTCAATAACATAGGATTTCAGATGATTTTTAAAAATCATCAATTGAATAACAAGGGATTTAAGAATATCCCAAAATCTCTTAAAATTCTCAGTTCAATACACCCCCCTAAGTTTGTTGTCATTGTACTCTCAAGTTATTTAAAATATATATAATATTAATGACAGAATAAGCAAAAGTCAATATGTCCGAGTGGTTAAGGAGACAGACTCGAAATCTGTTGGGCTTTGCCTGCGCAGGTTCGAATCCTGCTGTTGACGATTTAATTTTTTTCTTTTTCTTTTTCTGGTGGGTTAGTATGGTAGTTTTAGTACAAGTGTACAACATACTTTAAAGTCAAAAAGGAAATCTAAAAATATATGGTAGTTTTTTATCAACCCAAAAATAAGATTTTTTTTAAAAAGATATGAAACCAACCAAATCAAGTAAATCTGTTAAGAAACTAGTCTGTCTGCAAGTGGAACAATGTAACAAAAAAAAAACCTTAGGAACAGAGAAACCGGGATGAAAGACAAATTATTCAGAGACGTGAGGGGATGTATGTGATGTTGTCTCATCCATTATCATGTATTCTCCTTCTCATCCTTCTTTTTTCCGATCATCTCTCTGTCTCCGGAACCTCCATCCCTGAAATGGTGAACACGGCGGCACGTGTGTTAAACAGAGCTAGAAGAGCAAAACTATCAAGAGAATTTCTACACGCGCACAATATAGCGCGTGAGTCTTCAGGAGTGCCACCTCTCGAATGGGACAAAGGCCTGGCCCGATTCGCTGATAAATGGGCCAAACAACGTAAGCCCGATTGCAATATGAAACATTCAGGTGGGCCTTACGGCGAGAACATTTTCTGGTACCGGCGGAAAAGGATGTGGTCGCCAGAGAAAGTGGTGACGAGATGGTTTGAGGAAAGGTTTAACTACGACTTGAAAACAAACACGTGCACATCAGGTGAGATGTGCGGCCATTACACACAGATCGTGTGGCGAGCCACCACAGTCGTAGGATGCGCACGTGTGAAATGCAATAACAAGCGCGGTTATCTTGTGGTGTGTGAATATGATCCACGTGGAAATTACGAAGGCGAAAGCCCTTTCGATCAAAATAGTTCATGAAAAACTGTTAGCCTATTGTAAACATTTTTTTCTTTCTTATATAATGAAGATTGAAGATGATATATTATATTCTTGGCCCTTGGTTATATACAGCCATTTTATTGAAGAGGTCTACTTCAATGGTTGTGGAAAATTTTAATTTGATTTCAAGTGTCCTTTTTTTTTTTTTTTGTATTGATCGTGTCTTCGAATTTAATAAAACGGAAAATAGTACTTATTCCTAACTGAATCGATGTTATACTGTGAATTGATGTTAAGATAAAAAAAAAAATCGATGTACGTAAAACTGTGAAGTTTTGAAGCAAAAGAAATTGAGTCAATGTTATGCTAAAATTGTTACTGGGAAATTTGATGTGGGCACAACAAAGGTGAAAAGTAATTTACTAGATATATTAATCAAGTGTCTGTGGGTGACATTTAGAGAATTAATCCTTAAAAAAATGAATAACGTCGACAGCAGGGTTCGAACCTGCGCGGGCGAAGCCCAATAGATTTCAAGTCTATCTCCTTAACCACTCGGACATATCGACTTGTTGCGTTTGTTATGTGATGAATATTGTTAAGAGTTAAGAGTGTTTACGTGGACGGTGGATCGTTATGATGTCGTGTTTGAATTATTCAATTTGAGTATGATTTGGCATTTAGCAATTGGCAGTTGGTTTGATTCGGTACGAGTCGTTTTCATCCATACCAATTATAGGTAAAATAAAAAATAAATAAAAAAAGCACGACCATACATTTTCTTTCATGAAAATCAAAGACTACAAGTCTACACGTGCTTAAGCTTGAGGCTCTAAAAATAACAAAACGAAATTAAAAAAAAATGAGAAAAGTCGAAAAATGGATGGTCTGAGATCGAAGTGAAACACACTCCACATATTTTTACACATAGCAACATCTTCCCCGCCATGTGGATTTTTTTTTTTGTTTCCCACTTTCTCTCTCTACCTTCTCTCTAACACCTGTCTTTATCTGAAAAAAAACCGATGAGTTCGTCGCCGTCAAGGAATCCGACGACTGCAGAAGCACCGCCGTCTTCGTCAACATCGACGGATGCTGTGGCTGATGGTTCGTCGAAGAAAGTGAGGAAACCTTATACCATCACCAAGTCAAGAGAGAGTTGGACAGAGGAAGAGCACGATAAGTTTCTTGAAGCACTTCAATTGTAAATATCTCTTATTCTATTTGTTTCTCTGTGTCTAGAGACTCTTTAGCTTTCTAAATTTGCTGGTGAATTTCTGAGTTTAGTTACTTAGACTGAAGAAACAGAGGAAGGTTTATGTTACTGTGTTAAGTTTAGTATCTTAGCTTAAAGATTAGCTTCGTTCAGTTAAATACTTAAATTGATCTATTTATATAGTATATGCTAAAATTTCTTGTTAAAAGCTTTTCGTTATTGTATGTATTCTTTAAGACTTTATACTTGTGTGGTCTTTTTGAAAGTGTTATTTCTGTATCAGAACCTGATTGTGCTGACACTGCTGGTCTCTGTTCCTTAGGTTTGATCGTGACTGGAAGAAGATAGAAGATTTCGTGGGTTCAAAGACTGTGATTCAGGTTTGAGAATAGGCTACTATGAATTTGGGTCCAAGTTACATTTGTGGCAATGTTTTCAACTTATTTGACTTAACTACAGATAAGGAGTCATGCCCAAAAATACTTTTTAAAGGTTCAGAAAAACGGGACACTTGCACATGTACCACCCCCTCGGCCGAAGCGCAAAGCAGCCCATCCGTATCCTCAAAAGGCATCAAAGAACGGTCCGAATGGTTTTTATAGTAGTTGTTGTTAGTTTTGGTTAGAGAGATGAGTATTTGTTTCGGTTACTTGAGTTTTAACTCCATTTTCTTGCAGCTCAAATGCCACTTCAAGTCTCAACGTCTTTTACTACGCGAAATAGCGACATGCCTGGATATACTTCGTGGGATGATGCCTCAATGCTGCTAAACAGAGTTATTTCACCACATCATGAACTTGCTACACTTCGTGGAGCAGAAGGCATGCACTTTTGTCTCTCTTTTTTTTTTTTTTTCTTCATTTTATTGGTAGTATAGTAGAATAGGTTCTATCAAAGGACGTTTCATGTGCTTATTATGGCATATAACGCCACTGATTCAGCTGATATTGGATCGAAGGGCATATTGAATGTTAGTAGTCCTTCTACATCTGCTATGGGAAGCTCAAGCCGAACAGTATCAGGTTCTGAGATTGCAAGACAAGCGAAACAGCCTCCCCTGCTTCACGGTAATCATCTCTGAATAATTCCATGTTTTCACTAAATTTTTGTGGTGGCGACTGTATTGAAGATATATTTTGTAGGTGTTCCTGATTTTTCTGAAGTTTATAGCTTCATTGGGAGTGTCTTTGATCCTGAATCGAGAGGCCACGTGGAAAAGCTCAAGGGAATGGATCCTATAAATTTTGAAACTGTGAGTCAGAGTTTACAAGTTTTTAGATTAAATGATGTACAAGCTTCTGACATCCTTCACTAATCACAGTGTGTTTTGCAGGTGCTGCTATTGATGAGAAACCTCACAGTTAACTTATCAAACCCTGATTTCGAATCCGCTGTAAGTGTTAAATTTACGATAAAAAAAAATTTGTGATCACCAACTTTGTTAGAGTCTGAACTATTTCATTCTCAACCAATTGGTTGATGTCACTTCTTTAATGATTCTTACAAATTATATGAGGTTTTCGCGTTTGCGTGATCAAATATAATCTAACCTCAGCTAGTCCGATTGTAATGATGCTGCAGAGGGAAGCCCTCTCATCATTTGAAGTGAACACCGAGCTCCCAAGCGTTGTTACCACTGGTTCCCTTGTCAAGAACTCAACAAGCGATAAATCATCTTAACAAAAATTTCAGCCATCAGCTAGCAAGTAAGTGTTTTCCCCTCTTTTTAAGCGGACCTTTTAAATACAGTACAAGAAACCATTTCACCACTATCAGAGATCACATGAGTCCATGGTTAGACTTCTAGACATAAGTATAGTGACAGTGCACCAGTCCAGGTTTCTTGCAAACTTTTTAAAGTCTTGCATAAGAGTTATATGGTTCTCACCGTATTGGCAGGTTTACTCATCGGTTTTCCATGTTAAATAAACTTTGGTGTTGTACGTCACTGGGAATCACAATCTTGTCAATGCATCATCATGTGGGAATTGTGTAAAAGGTGTTTGTTTTTTGAGGAGAAACATATGGGAAGTTAATTTTCAAGCTAGGGGACTTGCATAGATTTTGACCAGGACTAGTTGGGTGAATGGTAGGTAGCCTCATTTTCTACTAGTTGCGGTTCAGGGCTAGCGGTTGCAAGGTAGCCTCATTTTCATCCGGAGGTTGATATCTATTGTACAAAAATCTTTTCCTATTTTTAGTTTTTTTTTTGTTTGTGTTGTATATTTATATGTTCAGTTGTTGGGTAAATTTCTAGTTGAATTTTGCCCTTCTATCAGATTATAATTTCGCTAAGCGGGTATCGAGGATAAGTCCTAAGACTGATTGTTCTGGTTCAAGATCAGTGTTAAGTAAATAACGGTAACTCTATTTGTATTGAAGTTGACAGCTTTCTCTATTAGGTGTTTGATTCAGAATTCAGTTAAATTGAGAATATATCCTATACAAGAAAGAGAGAAGAAAGATATGAAGGAAACCACCCAATCTAACTGATGTTATTTTTTATTGTTGTCAGACCAAGTCAAGTCTATAAAAAGATTTTGCAATTGTGCAGAGATTGTATTATACAACATCAATCAATAATACTTGTTTTCTGAGTGATTGGAAATTTGGAATCCTACAAATCACAAACCTCATGGTTTTATAGGACAGAGTATCTGCTAGGTTGTGCTCCTCCAGGAAGTGACAAGGCCTGATTAGTTATGTCTTCGAGAACACGCTTGATTTCAGCTTTCGCTGTCTTAACAGATTTTTCGGTAGGCCCTTCAATGAATAAGTAGAGCTTGCGTTCCCCAGGTCCCGGGATACGTCCTGGCGCATAAAACTGACCTCTAGTGGTAATGGCGGCTCCACTCCACTCTGATACTGGACCCAGCGTTTCTTTGTGGGTCACTTTCCACCGAGCATTCTGTGGGAAATCATTGATTTCCAGTTCTGCTTCATAGTGTTCAGGCATCGCATCAGCTTGAATCTTTGCAAGGTTGTGTTGCAGGTTAGCGGCAGCAACCATAGCTGCGACGCGGCTTGCTCCATCACTAGGAGGGACACTTGGCACGGCGGCAAGCCCAACACCGTTTGGCAACAATTGGTTAGTAGTCAGAGGAGCTTTAGCAGCAGCAGCAATGGCTGCTATCTGAGCAAGAGTGGCCTGCTGCTGTGAGATATCAACACCAGCCTTTCTTACTACATCATTCTCGTCTTCTGAGTCAGACTTCTCTTCCTCAAAGCCATACTCCTTCGCTTGTGCTTTCTTTGCTGCTTTCCTAACTTCTTCCTCCTCTTCGTTGAATTTAAAGCCACTACCACCATAGCCAGTTCCATGAGCTTGTTCAATACCCTGTTTCACTTTGGCCATGAACCCATCGGCTACTGCTTTCACATCATCAGGAACTGGCTGCTCAGATAGTTCCAGGGCCTTGACTAAATCTGGTGCATATTTTGCATCATCCTCAGAGATAAATGTTACAGCACAGCCTTTCCGCCCTGCCCTACCTGTCCTGCCAACACGATGCACATAGTCTTCATAGTGGTTTGGTGCATCAAAATTTACAACCAACTCAAGCTCTTTCACATCTAGACCCCTGGCTGCAACACTTGTGGCAATCAACAAATTGCAGACATTGCTCTTAAAATCATATATGGCTGATTCACGATCAGTCTGGTCCTTACCCCCGTGAAGAGATAGACAGGCGTAGCCACATTTGGTCATCAAATCATTCAAAACATCACATTTTTCCTGCGAACGAACAAAGACCAAAACTTTTCCTTTTTCGTACCATTCCCCAAGGAGTTCCCGAAGTCTTGCGAACTTCTCACTCTCTGGTCTGATTTCAACTAACTGGGTTATATCTTTATTCACAACACTCCTCCCACCGACCTGTATTTCCACAGGCTTGCTCAAGACTTTACGTGCCAACGTTTCAACTTGGCGTGGAAAAGTGGCAGAAAAGAGCACAGTCTGACGATCAGGTCGAATATTTTTAACAATACGAGTAATTTGAGGCTCAAAACCCATATCAAACATACGGTCAGCTTCATCCATTACCAAAAACGTGACCCTTCGCAGATTGGTGATTTTCCCACTGCTTGTGCAAAGAATATCGATCATTCTGCCAGGAGTACAAACAACAATCTCGGTACCTCTCTTAAGCTCATTGATTTGCTGGGCAACTCCAGACCCTCCGTACACAGGCACACATCTTATACGCAATGGCTTAGCAAACTTTCTGATATCACTGTGAATCTGCTGAACAAGTTCTCTAGTAGGTGCCATTACAAGACCTATCGGCCCATCACCAGCTTCAACAGGAGGCTGATCTTTGATATGCCTCAACATTGGCAAAACAAAGCCAAGGGTTTTACCTGACCCGGTTTTTGCAACTCCAATGCAGTCTCGACCGCTCATGATGACTGGGAGTGCTTGTGCTTGGATAGGCATTGGCTTTTCATAGTTAAGCTTCTTCATAATATCCAAAATTTTGCTGGTGACCCCAGTCTGGTGCCAAGATTTGATGGGTCGTGGTACATCTTTCCCATGGACTTTCAGCTCCAATTCCTTTCTGTAAGCGTTAACTACATCCTGTGTCATCCTTGAGATATCCTTGACTTCGATATAGAAGTTTTTCCGGAAAGGTTCATACTCTATTTTTGAGTGGTCAACAAGAGACAATTTCTCTGCTTTTGTCTTCTTTACTCTCTTCATGAACTCCTCATCATCATCATCTAAACTTGGATCCTCATCATTCTTTGGTTCTGAATAATCAGAATCAGAACCTTCACCTTGAATTATCCTACCAAGGGACTTACTAAAACCTTTCTTTGGCTGGTCACCACTTTCCTTCCCATTCATTTTAGAATCCAAAATATCATCGTTCACTAGTGCTGGGGGAGCAGCAATATTGCTAAGCTTCTCAACCTCAGGTAATACCGTAGTATTCATAAAGGCATCTAAAGGATCAATTTCCTCTTCATCTGCAGCACCATCACATCCATTCTCTGAGACATTAACAGCTGTCTCATTCTTCTCCATGTCTACCATCTTGGCATCTCCACCATTTCCGGGTTTAGTCTGTCCATCAACATCCATTTGTGAGTCTGATTTATCTTCATCATCAGATTCTCCTTCAAGCGTCCAAGCCTTACCGGCCTCAGGACCTTTACTTTCACCTTCAGCTTCCTCCTTTCGCCTCTTCAACTCTTGCCACTCCTGGACTCTTCTCTCCGTTTTTCTACTTCCTTATCCAACAGCTTCTGCTCATCCTCTACTTCATCTTCCCGGGTTTTCTTCACACCATCATCTTCTCCGTGCCTGCTAATTCTTTCACGATCAGTTTTTGTGCGTTTCAAGTCATCTCTACAATCCTCTCGTGACCTCTCCCTTTCCTGTTTCTTCCTCCTACCCCTTTGTTTCTCACTTTCTCTCCTATCCCTCTCTACATGTTTCCCCCGTTCTCTCCTCTCTCTATCCCTTTTCCTATCTTTGCCTCTATCTATCTCATGTTCTGATCGGTGTCCTCTTTCCTTCTCCTTCCCTCTGCGTTTATCCATCTCCTCCTCTTCTTCAGAATCGCTACTCTTCCTATCCCTCCGTCTCCGCATCTTCTCCCTCTCTTCAACAACCTCTCTCTCTCCAGAATCACTTCTCTTAACTCTCTCGCACCGTCTCGTGCGCCTCTCCTTCTGTCGCCGCGTCTCCTCCCGCTCCTTACTACGATCACGATGTCGGCGATTCTTCTTCAAATCATCATCCTTCTCCATCTCAAACACGACAAATGCGGATACACAACCAAGGAATTACGCAGAATTAGTGATTTTAGCCGCCAGTTCCAGTATCTCCGGTGAAGAAGACGAAGCTAATAGAAGAATCGAGAGAGAAACCGTACGTAACACTAATGTCTCGTTATTGTGAAGCCCTCTGTAATTCATGAAATGAAACTATGCCTTGTTCTTTATAGGGTGCTAAATTAAAGCGGAGGTAATTAACCTTTACGATTGGGCCCTTACTTGAAAAATTAACTAGTTGGGGTAATTGGGCTTTATAAGGCCCACTAATCCAGCTCTCGTCAGTAACCCTAAACGAAACCCTAGCATATATAGTTCTTAAACTGAAGCTGCGAGAACCCTAAATTCTGAGAGAGTCTCAAGAGACAGAGAGTGAGAGAAGAGAGAAACACATCGAGACAAATGGCCGCCGCCGCTGCTCGTCCTCTCATCACCGTCCAAGGTTTGGACGGTGACATGTCCACCGATCAATCCTCCACCGTCGTATTACCCGACGTCATGACGGCGCCAGTTCGTCCAGACATCGTTAACTTCGTCCACGCCCAAATCTCCAACAACAGCCGTCAGCCTTACGCCGTATCGAAGAAAGCCGGTCACCAGACCTCCGCCGAGTCCTGGGGAACCGGACGTGCCGTCTCACGTATCCCTCGTGTTCCCGGTGGTGGTACTCACCGTGCTGGTCAAGCAGCGTTCGGTAACATGTGTCGTGGTGGTCGGATGTTCGCTCCTACCAAGATCTGGCGCCGCTGGCACCGTCGTGTCAATGTCAACATGAAGCGTCACGCAATCGTCTCAGCTATCGCCGCAACAGCTGTTCCCTCCCTTGTGATGGCTCGTGGTCACCGGATCGAGAATGTACCTGAGATGCCTCTTGTTGTCAGTGACTCCGCCGAAGCTGTGGAGAAGACCTCAGCTGCGATCAAGGTTCTCAAACAGATCGGTGCTTATGATGATGCTGAGAAGGCCAAGGCTAGCATTGGGATCCGTCCTGGTAAAGGTAAAATGAGGAACCGTCGTTACATTTCTAGGAAAGGTCCTCTTGTGGTTTACGGAACTGAAGGAGCTAAGATAGTTAAGGCGTTTAGGAATCTTCCTGGTGTTGAGCTTTGTCATGTAGAGAGGCTTAACTTGTTGAAGCTTGCTCCCGGTGGTCACCTTGGTCGCTTCGTGATCTGGACCAAGTCTGCTTTTGAGAAGCTTGAGTCTATCTATGGCTCGTTTGAGAAGCCATCTGAGAAGAAGAAGGGATATGTGCTTCCTCGTGCAAAGATGGTGAATGCTGATCTTGCCAGGATTATCAACTCAGATGAGATTCAGAGTGTTGTGAAGCCGATCAAGAAGGATGCCAAGAGGGCTGTTCTTAAGAAGAATCCATTGAAGAACCTCAATGTGATGTTGAAATTGAATCCTTATGCTAAGACCGCAAAGAGGATGTCTTTGTTGGCTGAAGCACAGAGGGTTAAGGCCAAGAAGGAGAAGCTCACCAAGAAGAGGACCACCGTTACCAAGGTAATCTTTAATACTTCATTTCCTCGTTTATTAACATTTATGGGTTATTGTTGTTTAGTTACTTGTTTCATTTTGATATGTGTATGCATTTCATTTGGCTTAACTGATTTCTTTATTGGTCTAAGTGACTTAGTTTGTGTATGACTAAGTGTGAGGAATTTGTTTACATTCTATGTTAAGCTGTAAAATAATCTGTGCCCCTTCTAGTTTAGTGTGAGTGAATTCAATTCATAGTCTTCCTTTACTTAGATCGTACCTGTTCTGTTCTGAATTGTGGTCTTTTTGTTTCTTCTTGTAAATTGGTCTTTTGGGGTTTAAAGCAATTAAATCTCTTGGCATTTTCTTGTGAGATTCTTCTTCAATTGTTAGCTCAGCACTTTAGTTTAATCATCCTATTTACTAACTCCATTGTGAAATCTTTTCCTAATCTCTTACATCAGGAGGAGGCGTTGGCAATCAAAGCAGCAGGCAAGTCGTGGTACCAGACTATGATCTCCGATAGTGATTACACCGAGTTTGATAACTTCACCAAATGGCTCGGTGCTAGCCAGTAATAAGCTTCATCTGTTTTGGAACACTTCCATATTAGTCAAAGATTTTGGTTTTTTAATCTGTTTTGTTTTTTGGAGTCTGGATATTAAGTTGAATTATGAACAAGTTTCACTCTTCATATCTCCATTTCGTACTTTGCCTTTATCAGTTTCCTTGATATATGTTTTGTTCCTCCGTTCCTTTGATTATGCGTGTTATGATCTGAACCTAATTAAAGACAAGCTCTAGTTTCTACGTCCTTTTATATGTTTCAATAGATTTGAAAGTTCAAAAAGGTCGAAGCTGCGTCATGGTTGTTAACCAAAGTAGAAAAATTTTCATTTGAACAAAATTCTGATTGATGTTAGGTTTGAGGGTTAGTGTTGATCTTTGTGATCAATACTGAAGGTTCAGTCCAATTAAAACGTCTCTCTACTATACTGTGATTTTGGGTACTTGAAGGAAGATAGAATGCCACGTGGCGTGTATCTGTTCGGTAGATTTGTATTCTTTTCTTCCTTCTGGTTTCTGGAAGGCGCGCCAAGAGTCTTTTTTCATCTACAAATCATGACCGTCCATCTCACGGCACCTTTAAAAGAAGAGTTGAAACTAGAAGCTTCATTTGATCATAAGCCAATTCTATAAATTGATTCGCAAACTAAAGTAACGACAAACACTTTCTTCAAGTTTCTCCTTTGATTGGTCACTGTGTTTCTGTAGTAGAAGAGAAGCTAATTTGAAAAATGGCGAAGAAGAGCTACCCGGAAGTGAAAGAAGAGTACAAGAAAGCTGTTCAGAGATGCAAGAGGAAGCTCCGTGGTCTTATCGCCGAGAAGCACTGTGCTCCTATTGTCCTCCGTCTTGCGTAAGATCCTCTCTTGTTCCAATCTGCTCTGTTTCTGAATAGTTCCTTTTGTTTTGCTTATGAGTGGTGATGCAACTTGCAGATGGCACTCGGCTGGGACATTTGACGTGAAGACGAAGACAGGAGGACCGTTTGGGACGATAAGGCATCCCCAAGAGCTAGCCCATGAAGCTAACAATGGTCTTGATATTGCCGTCAGGCTTCTTGAGCCCATCAAGGAGCTGTTCCCTATTCTGTCATATGCTGATTTTTACCAGGTAAATTTTTTAATAATGTGCTGAGGTTTTGAGCTGTAATAATGAACAACGGATGCATCAAACTGTTGTAATTAGGAGCTTGAGGTAGAACCATAGAATCGAGGGTTTTTGGATGAGAAACATTTGGAAACGATTTTGTGTGTTGAAACCGCTAAGTTATGACCGAAAATGGGTTCTCCTCTAGCCTGATCCGTCTGCTATTGGCCCTCTGGTTTGTTTGCAGTCAACTAGATTCACGAATGTTAGATTGAAACTAAATCTAAAAGCTTTCCTTGTATTTCCCATGGCTTGAAGGGCTTGATTAATCTGTGTTTCTTGGTTACTGCAGCTAGCTGGAGTTGTTGCTGTTGAGATCACTGGAGGACCCGAGATTCCATTTCATCCTGGTAGACTGGTGAGTCAGTATGCAACTTCTCAGTATAGTGGCTACCAATTTGATTAACTGAACCAAACTTCATATTTCAGGACAAAGTGGAGCCACCTCCTGAAGGTCGTCTGCCTCAGGCCACCAAAGGTAAAGCAGATCTGAGAAAATGCTTTTAGTTTGAATTCAGGTATCATCAGATTATAGATACAGGTTCATCATCTGTTCTATTGTAAAATTTAGGTGTGGATCATCTCAGAGATGTGTTTGGTCGGATGGGACTCAATGACAAAGATATCGTTGCATTGTCTGGTGGACACACCTTGGTATGTATGCTACATCCAGAAACAAAGACCTATGTGCTCTTCTCAGATTTGGCTAATACCATTCTTTTCACTTTCAGGGTCGGTGCCACAAGGAGCGCTCAGGATTCGAGGGAGCATGGACACAAAACCCTCTGATTTTTGACAACTCCTATTTCAAGTAAGATCAGTTTCTCTGCTTCTGCTTCCTCATGCTTGAATTGGACCGGAGCTGAATCAGAAGCTCTTGAATCTTGATGGTTGTTAAACAGAGAGATACTCAGCGGAGAGAAAGAAGGACTTCTTCAACTGCCAACCGACAAGGCTCTTCTCGAGGATCCTCTCTTTCGTCCCTTTGTTGAGAGATATGCTGCAGTAAGTTATACAACTCATCATTTCATGATTCTCATTATCATTCATATATCATATATGTCAGTCGGATTTATCACTGATTTGATTGTAACTCTCAGGATGAGGATGCCTTCTTCGAAGACTATGCCGAAGCTCATTTGAAGTTGTCAGAACTTGGGTAAATAACACATAGAACAATCTCTTTCTCTACATTCCTTCAACTTTTGTTATTGTCTTAATGTAATGTCGTAAACTTTGATTGTACCTTAGAAAATTCACTCAGAAACTTTGCAATTACAAACACCCGATTTGGTCTAAAATCATCATAATGGCTTAACATTTTGGGTACGTTCATGTGCTTTGCAGGTTTGCTGACAAGGAGTAATCTGAAATCTGGTGTCATGTCCCTATCCTTTGATTCTTTTTCCGTCACATTATCATTGTCATCATGTGAAAAATAGTAGTAAATCGAGTAAACGACTTTGTGTTGTACGTATGCCTTGGGGTTGTTTGTAACAAATGAAATAAGACAACTCAATTGATGAAAGAAAGTCTTGTAACAGCATCTTCATATGTTTGGAATCTCATAACATTAAATTATATAGAAAATTGTGTTCATGTATAGTTAAGTATTAAAATAATTTCTGAACTGTATATTTCTAAAATCCGGAATCTGGAATTCGGTCCAACCAGTTCTCAGTCTCTGACATTAGACTATTTTGGGATTAGATGGTAAATTATGGATCCACCAAAATGTAGTAAAAATCATCCATCAAATCACGGATAAGAAAAATTATGTGCAAAATGCATAGCATATAGCATAGTGAGGTAGTTTGTAAAAAGGCTTAGAAGTGTTTTCTTTTTGTAAATTCAGGAAAACGAAAGACAATCTACATGCATTTTTGAAAGAGAATATTACCCCTAATGCCACATTACAAAACTCAACTTTCTCCCAATGCCATATTACTAAACTCCTTTTTTCCATTGCCACAAGGCCCACAACCCCCTCTCCAAAAATACAAAAATACCCTTTCTTACTTTTTTATTCTTTTTTTCTTTATTTCTTTTTGTTTTTTTAACTTCTCTCTCTCTCTCTCCAAAAAATCATGGAGACTTCAGATGCCGTGGACAAGATGGATCATGCCGTGGACAATACTGATCCATCTTGTCCACAAATCTTTAATTTGTCCACTAATATTATACATTGATCCATCTTGTCCACAAACCTTCAACTTGTCTACTAATATTGTATCTCATAATGCGGTAGACATTAATTTTGTGGACAAATCCTTAAGTTGTCTACTAACCTTAAATTTATGTCATATACAGAGTCTAATTTGAATTCGTGGACATCTTATATAGAATAACCTTGTCGACAAAATACCAAAATAATATTCGTGGACAAAATCTACAACCTATTATAATAGTTGTCCATCAAATCTCGTCCACGGTTTTAATGTCACATCACTTGCTTTTTCTATATTCTCTTTCCTCTGAGATATTTTTGTCTTTTCTCTATATGCCAAAAGTGGATATATGGCATTTTGAGAAAGGAATTTTAGAATGTGGCATTGTGGAAAAGATCATTTTGGAATATGGCATTTTGAAAAATATTCCCTTTTTTTAAATTATGTTTTGACAAAGACATGGAGATATTATTAATTTGAACAGATGCTTAAATCTCAATACGGCGACGTAGCACAACTCCTTTCCACCCAAATAATCCATTCGGAGGCTTTAGTATTAGAGACACGCTCTCTCTCCAATGGACCTAAAATGAACATTCTCCGACCTCCGACGTCATCAACGTCATTGCCACCATACCCAAACCCCGTCCCCTTAACCCCGCCGGTGTCTTTCACTCTTGCCCACAATCCCATAAACCTCTGCTCAATCAACCCACCTTTCACCGTCACTGGTCGACCCACGCGCCACCAATTTTCCAGACAATCCGCCTCCGGTACTGCTAATAGCTCCGCCGGAGACCTCTCATCGTTCTTGGGCTCTCCCTCAGAGGCGTATTCAACACACAACGACCAAGAGCTTCTGTCTCTCCTCCGCAATAGAAAAACCGATGAAGCTTGGGCTAAGTATGTTCAATCCACTCATCTCCCTGGACCTACTTGCCTTAGCCGTTTAGTTTCTCAATTATCTTATCAATCCAAACCCGAGAGCCTCACGCGCGCTCAGTCTATCCTCACGCGCCTCCGCAATGAACGCCAGCTCCATCGCCTTGACGCTAATTCCCTCGGCCTCCTCGCCATGGCTGCAGCCAAGTCTGGCCAAACCCTTTACGCTGTCTCCGTCATCAAATCAATGCTCCGTTCTGGTTACTTACCACACGTTAAAGCGTGGACAGCTGCAGTAGCTAGTCTCTCTGCTGCCGGAGATGACGGACCGGAAGAATCTTTTAAATTATTCACAGCTATTACGCGACGAGTCAAACGTTTCGGTGACCAATCTTTGGTTGCTCAATCTAGGCCTGACACGGCGGCGTTTAACGCAGTGCTTAACGCTTGTGCTAATCTTGGAGATACTGACAAGTACTGGAAGCTGTTCTACGAAATGTCTGAGTGGGATTGTGAACCTGATATCTTGACTTACAATGTTATGATCAAGCTGTGTGCGAGGGTTGATCGGAAGGAATTGATTGTGTTTGTCTTGGAAAGGATTATTGACAAGGGGATTAAGCTCTGTATGACTACAATGCATTCCCTTGTTGCAGCTTATGTTGGTTTTGGTGATTTGAGAACTGCCGAGAGAATTGTTCAAGCCATGAGGGAGAAAAGGAGAGATCTTTGTAAGGTTCTACGAGAATGCAATGCAGAGGATTTGAAGGAGAAACAAGAGGAAGAAAGAGAAGATGATGAAGATGCGTTTGAGGATGATGATGATGATTCGGGTGATTCGGCTCACGATGAGGTAAGCTGCGAAGAGAGGCTTGAGGATGTGTTCAAGAAATTGCTGCCTAACTCAGTTGATCCGAGCGGTGACCCACCATTGTTGCCTAAAGCCTTTGCACCAGACTCAAGGATCTACACAACGTTGATGAAAGGTTATATGAAGAATGGGCGTGTGGCAGACACAGCTAGAATGCTCGAGGCAATGAGGCGTCAAGATGATAGCAAAAGCCATCCAGATGAAGTTACATACACCACGGTTGTGTCAGCTTTTGTAAAAGCCGGGATGATGGATAGAGCACGACAAGTATTAGCCGAGATGGCTCGGATGGGTGTTCCTGCAAACAGGATTACTTATAATGTTCTGCTCAAAGGATATTGTAAGCAGTTGCAGATAGATAGGGCGGAGGATTTACTAAGAGAGATGGCTGAAGATGCAGGGATCGAGCCAGACGTGGTTTCTTATAACATCATAATAGATGGATGCATTCTTATAGATGATAGCGCAGGAGCTCTAGCGTTTTTCAATGAAATGAGAACGAGAGGGATTGCACCAACTAAGATTAGTTATACAACTCTGATGAAGGCTTTTGCTATGTCGGGGCAACCCAAGTTGGCGAATAGGGTGTTTGATGAGATGATGAATGATCCAAGGGTCAAAGTTGATTTGATCGCGTGGAACATGTTGGTTGAAGGGTATTGCAGGCTAGGTTTGATTGAAGATGCTCAGAGAGTAGTTTCAAGGATGAAAGAAAACGGGTTTCACCCAAATGTGGCAACCTATGGGAGTCTAGCCAACGGGGTTTCTCTGGCGAGGAAACCTGGTGAGGCGCTCTTGCTTTGGAAGGAAATAAAGGAAAGGTGTGAGGTGAAAAAGAAAGAAGCTCCTTCAGATTCGTCTTCAGATCCTTCTCCTCCAATGCTGAAACCGGATGAAGGGTTGTTAGATACGCTAGCAGATATATGTGTCAGAGCTGCATTCTTCAAGAAGGCATTGGAGATAATCGCATGTATGGAGGAAAATGGGATACCTCCGAATAAGACTAAGTACAAGAAGATCTATGTGGAGATGCACTCCAGGATGTTCACTAGCAAACATGCTTCACAAGCCAGAATAGATAGGCGGGTAGAACGAAAGAGAGCAGCTGAAGCTTTCAAATTTTGGCTCGGTTTGCCTAATTCTTACTATGGAAGTGAATGGAAGTTAGGTCCAAGAGAAGACTAGATCATCCTATTGATCAGGCTACTCTCTTATACAACAATGTATACTAGGTTCTACAGTAGATGTAAGTCAGTAGGTGAGTGAACAGCAACATAAACATTCAACCCAAGTCCATGTGGTAATACCAAGGAGTTTCTGGCATTGTGTAATATACAATTGACTGATTTGATAATCCGGTTCATAATTAGATACGAACAATACAATAGCAATGCACACTCTAGATTTACTTTAAAATCGTCTGTTCTAAGGAAGGTTTTCACCTGGAATGCTAATCATCTTGACCTGGATGACTGACTCCGGGAATAAGATGAGGAGAGGACCTGTATATAAAATTGGGCAGTGCAGGGAAATTAAATCAAATCCTTTATCCATCTTTTGCCTGTTCAATGACCATACTTGTTTCTTCTAAGTTAGGTGGAGGAATATACCTGGTAAGTCTTTGGTCCCTTCTTGAGCAAATATCCGGCAATATTCAGGTTCTCTAGAAAAGTATCGATGTCTGGAACTCGTAGGCCTATCCTATCAGCTAAACTATACATCTCCTGCAGTAAAAAGAATTCTGAGTAAGAAATTGGTCATAATAAAATGTCCGATGCGCCACTAGCAAAATGTCGAGCAGGGAAGTTGCTCATACAGAAACAGAGAAACAATCTTTCTGCTGAAGCTCTGATTGCTTATCAAGAGCACTTAAGAAACGTTTGGCCTCCTTTTGTTGACTCATTCCTCCACTCCGACCAAAATCCACAACCCCATGTTCATCTATAAGCTTATCATACAATGATTCTTTCATTATTTCAACCACATCCTGTAAAAGCAAATCCAAGGACAAAAGTCAAGATAATTGTCCAAAGCAACATCATAACAATGCAGATTTGAATTGAAATTTTCATGGTAGCTGCTTACCTTATTCAATAATAAAGATCACAGAACGTAATACTTTTATACATGTATGATATGGATGCTAAGTCGAGTGTATGGTCAAACATATGCATGTAAGCACAGAGATACGATACAAGACATTTCATGTTCTGGCTTACCATGGCGTCTTGAACTGTTATTTCTTCCCTTAAGTCAACCCGAGCTCTAGCTTGCGCAAGCCTAACCAAACTTTCCAGCTGTCTAGCTGTTATTGGTGTGCTATCAGCAGATGTGTTATGGTCTCTCAGCTTCAAGTAAAACTTCTGTATGATTTCTCCAGCTTCCTTTGACATCCTGAACAGATAAAGAAATGTTATCCATAATGCTTAATGTAGCTCGTGACCATTTAGTCATTGCAGCTGGGAGACAGATCAAATTACTTAGGGTTGACAAAAGTCCGTGCATAAGCAACATATTTCCTAAGCAACTGTCCAGGAACAGGAGAAAAGTCCTCATCTTTCTTAGAGTCCAACCGCAGTCTTGAAAGTAGAGAATTCCCTTTCGCATGCATATTTGCATATCCAGTATTCCGTGATGCTGCATTTACTATCAAACAAGAAGTCAATAATTTATCTTTCATAAGGTCATAATTATACTAGCTATACCTAACAGCCAAAAGAAAGTGGACCTGGCTTAAACTTCTTTAATGCAGGTGATGATTCTCCACTTGCAGAATGAAGCTGCCAGAAAAATTCAAAGGTACGATTTTATATTAGTGGCTCTGAATTAACCAATGAGTAGAGTCAATTAAGTCGTTTCAGAAACTAAAATATCTCTTCTATCCCTACCACCAATGCATTTTATATAAGGTTTACAATACGACGGCGTTCAGAGATGTCTAATACTGTAGCTGTCACTGATTTTTTTCCATCTACGAGAGAGAAAAAAATCTGCTAATATCTCTGTGAAGCATGCTCCACAACAATAATTTGAGATGGAGAGACTCACCGACATAATATGTTCTGAGACTTGCTTGTCGAGTAGCTCATCAGGTTTGTCAAGTAGTATGAAAACTAAATCAAACCGTGAGAGAAGGGCAGCACTCATTTTTAAGTTCTCGTTTACAGTTTTTGCACGGCTGAAAAGAGATCATAAAGACAACGGTAAATATCGAGAACATATGCTACTTTGGTTTTCTTTTCTCACTTTTTCTCAACCCTTGAAAGACGCAGGGTTATTCTGCACTGAACAGTGCCATAACTATGATTCAAACACTCCCACAATGATGAGATAGCAAAGTAAGAAAATTACTTGTAGTGGCCACCAACAGGATTTGCTGCTGCTATAACAGAAGTTCGAGCTGATAGACTAGCTACAAGCCCAGCCTTTGCAACAGAGACACATTGTTGTTCCATTGCTTCTAGCAACGCCTGTGGCAAAGTGATGTATGTATTGAGAACAAAATGTCAGCATCAGAAGTAATGACATTGCCGATAAGAAAAAACCTGATGCTCGGTGGTCATTTTATCGAACTCATCAATACAGCACAACCCACCATCTGCGAGCACCATGGCACCTGCTCACAGGTAGCACTAGGTTAACAAAGACGAAGGTTTCTCGTCCTACACACAAATCAGTTGAAGATATTTTAAAGTAAGAGTTCCTAAGCATGTGCAACTTTTCACTAGTGTGAAGTTCTTCAATAAAACCCTATCCTAATACTGATCAAACACTGTTGAAGATGCAAATCCTTGAATGAACTATCTATTTCTTGTAGAAAGATTTTAATCTCCTGCTAACTGAGCCTCCATTCTAGCAAAACTAAAAAGACAGCAGTATATCATTCACATAATATGACATTACTTGAAACCGATAAGGCATGCTACACCCTCAAGCATCAAAATAAGCAAATTATTTTAGCACCTCTGATGCAACTAGACAGCCACTAAGTATTAAGTAAAACTATTCATCAACAGCATGACTGAAACCCATATGCTATATACTGAGATTTATACTGGTTACATAAAGCAGAGGGAAGGAGTTACCAGCCTCAAACGCATAGTCATTTGTCATGGAATCTTTCACTACAGCAACGGTGAGCCCTGCTTTAGTTGTCGCATTACCACATACATAAATGCCACGCGGGGAAATCGCAGCTGCTGCTTGCAAGAGCTGACTTTTGCCCAATCCAGGGTCACCTATTAGTGCATCGAAAATCATCAATCAGATTTTCGTGCTTCAAACTAGTTACGAATAACCTTCCCTCAGTCCATGTACTCTATAGCCTAGGTTTATGCCATTAAATTAAACTTATTTCAAAGGCTTACCAACAATTATGACATGAATGTCTCCTCTGACTGGAACTTTGTTCCGATCCATCGAGTGCTTCCTTACACCTCCAAAAAGAGATAGTGTTATCCCAGCTGTTGGAATGATAAGAAAAAAACAAACAACAGACGTATCATGGTATGCAATGCTTCTAATTGTAATCATCAAGTCTTCACCAATGATAATGCCAGGGGAACTTGTTATGGGTATAACCTTTGACAATTTCATGGCCATAAATAGACGGGCAGACTGAATGAAGTATGCAACGGAATGTATCAGAACCATATTCTTCTTTGAACTTCACAATAAATTCCAAGTCTCTCTGTGAGAATGAATATAAGTCACCAACATCTGCAGACTGGGTACTGCTACTACAGTCTTCTGAGTTCTCAAATGCAGACTGCCGCTTGGTGTTTTTCACTGAAACTGCCTCTATAAACAAATAGTAAAATCCTTGATTCTTGGTCTTTGATTTCCCTGAAATAGTAGCATTTTAAATGTTTGTTAACTTTGAGTAGGGCTTAGCACACTGAATCAATCTCTTTGAGAGTATGGTGAAATGGTATTTAACACTAGTAGTGAGGCTTTTAGCTCCTCCATCTTTGGTAAACTGTCATTATAAGTAAAACAAACAACCGATCTTGTGGTAACGAAAATATGCATGTAAGAGATGAGATGTGTTCTATTTTACTTTCCTGCAATGAGATGCCCAAAAACCATGGAAGAAAACTTTAAGAGACAATTTTTTAGCTATTCTACGGTTAAGGATAGCAGGCGTTTGGGCATGGTAATGTTTGCAAATTATTGGACACAACAAGGATAGAGAGAACGCCATGAATAGTTATAGATCAATACCTCCCCCAATATCCATGTAATTATTAATTACTCCTATAATCCCCGTAACTGTCACCACATCACCAGGGATACATGTGTCCACAAGGTCTTCCATCAGCTCACATTCTACAGTTCGGGGTACCCGTCCTTCTTCATGGTCTTCAGGCTTTTGTAATTCCTGTACCCTAAATACATTTAGACAGCTGATTAACAATGGAAAGATACATAACTAACAAAGATGAAGGACACAAAATGATGAGGCGCAAATAGGAGAACACCTGATTTTCTGAAAATCAATTGTCTGAGCGGAGGACCGGATTGGAGTAAACGTTTTGGACTTGCATCCATGGGCGTCACATTTGAGTGGAGGTGAAAACTTTCCATCAGTAAATTCCCGGGTTATGCTAGTTTTGCACTTTGCACAATCAAAAGCCATCTGTGTGACAAGGGGCTTCACAGTACTAACTTTAACAACAGTCCCATGAACTGTTACAAGCTTTCCTGCAATTTCAACGCACACACTCATGCTATGCCTCACTTAAGGTTCTACAAATTAGTATTTATTTCGCCAAATGAGACAGTGTACCGATATATGCTGCTCTCAGGTTTTTCAGGGAGATAGAAGATTCAGGATAATTATGCAGACGAATATTGATCTTCATAACATTCTCAAACTCATTAGTCTCCCATTGACCTAAAAGAAGCTGTGAAAGATGAAATAAGTCTTCATCTCATGCCAACCAAGAAAACAAAAACCCACTGAAATCTAATACTCTACCTTATGAACTGCAGCATTCATACATGGGATAACTCCTTTGGGATTATCCTCCAGATTTATGAAAAAGTTCTCGATATCGGATATTTTCTTAAATTGTTGGAGATCAAGCGACAAAGAGAATGAACCACAACCTTCTTCAATTACCTGTTTCTCTCCCAATTTGTGTCAATTGTCCCATGCCATGAAAGAAACGTATGAACTGTTTCTCGTATAAGAAGAACTAATTGAAGTATAGAGAAGCTACTTAATCGTTCTCAATCTACCCTGATTCTTCACAAAAGTAGAGGGAAACGAAATGGAGCTAAATAGACTACAGTTTATACAGGAAAATTGCTATATCAAGCTTTATTCAAATTCGATTCATGAAATATACCAGAAATTTGATGCATATTTTTTCGTCAAAAGAGTTTAAAAGCACTAATCTGATGGTGGCCAAGTGAAGACGTACCTGAGAAACTAGGCCTCTACCAGGCGAGGTGGAGAATACGCGGATGAGCTCCGCCGTGAGCAGCAACTTCTCCTCGTCCATAGCCAAATTCTCGTTGTCCTTAAAATATACAGCTAATATTTTCGCGATGTCGATTGAATCAATTCCGATTGATCCACGTCGGCTCGATGTCATGCTTCCACCGTCGCTGCCGCCTCCGTACAGCCCCATCACCGCTTAAATCACCGTAACTCGGCTCGTAAGTGGCAGAGAAAAATCTCGCTTAGGCCAATAGTTTTTGGCGGGAAAAAGTAATAGGGCTTTTTCTATGGGTTTTTGGTAAGTGGGCCAAATGATTGGACCCTAAAAAACCCAGAGATAACAAAAGAAAGGATAAAATCTTTTTTTTTTTAAAGTTTTAGTTGTCCGCCACGTGGACTGTGCCGCACAAATATAAAAAAAAAAAAAAAAGTCACAACAACAACCAAAAAAAAAAAAAACCAAAAAACGAGAAACCCGTTTCTGGTTAGATTTGACGTCTTCGTTTACTTCATTGAAGAAACGAGCTCCCGCCGCCGGGAAATTAGCTGTTCATCACGACCGTCACCGGAGGTTTGTTGCCAACATCTTCTCTCTCTCTCTCTCTCTTTATTTCTTCTTCTTCTGTAGGTACTGTTATTTGTTTTTTGGGAAATGAACTGAAGTAATTTCTGATGATTTCATTTCTCCGTTCTTCTAGGGTTTTCTTCTGTGTACTGCTTATGTCGACGGAATCAGGACGTATTGACTCAGTCTCAGACGCTAATGCGTCGAGGTTTGAGGTCGAAAAAGATCAAATGTCTGAAACCCTAGCTGACCCCTTGACTGGTCAAGCTCAGAAGCTGATAGCAAAGCCTGATGGAGATGAGCAAGAAGGAAACGGCAGATTAGCTTCATCTGTTGATAATGGGATGGAGAGAATTAATGGATTTACTGATCTTGAGAAGCAAACGGAATCTGTAAATGCAGGGTTAGATCTAGGCATTGGAACCGAAAATGTAGGTGGAGAGAGTAAAGAAAGTGAGAAGAAGGTCTTAGTAGATAGCGAAGAAGTATTGATGGTAGAGGGTGAAAAAGATTCTGATGGGATCGAAAGGGAGCTTGTGGTCGAGAAGGAAGTGGAACCTGACATGGTGTGTTCTCATGGAGCTGATCTCAGTGATGTGAAAGGTTCTGATGTCAGAATGGATAGTGAATACCTTGTTGAGGATAGGAAACTCGATGGCTCAGAAAAGCAAGGAACAAAAGTTGAGGACTTGGATGTTGTATGTTTTATGGGTTTAGAACCGCATGAGAGCGAGGATGATAGTATTTTGGTTGATGATAAGGCACCTGTAACTGCGAAGGTGAAGATCTCTGACTCAGATTTGGTTTGGGCTAAAGTAAGGAGCCATCCATGGTGGCCTGGACAGGTGTTTGATGCCTCTGCTGCAACAGACAAAGCGAAGAAGTACTTCAAGAAAGGAAGTTTATTAGTAACATATTTCGGAGATTGCACCTTTGCTTGGAACGATGCATCACGGATAAAGCCTTTTCGACAGCACTTCTCCCAAATGGCAAAGCAGAGTAGTCTACCTGATTTTATTGATGCTATTGATTTTTCTTTAGAAGAGGTATCAAGAAGGATAGAGTTTGGTTTAGCTTGTTCTTGTATCTCAGAAGAAGTCTATCAGAAGATCAAGACTCAGAACATAATCAATCCTGGAATCCGAGAAGATTCAAGCTCAATATACGGTGGAGACAAGGTCTCAAGTGCAATCTTCTTTGAACCTGCAAACCTTGTAGGAATATGTGAAGCGTTTAGCATGCTCTCCTAGCTATGATGCTACTGATGCGCTGCAGCTTGTAAGTCAGAGAGCACAGTTATTAGCTTTTAATCGCTGGAAAGGCTATACTGACCTCCCCGAGTTTGAGACACTTCAGGGGTCGGTAGAGTCTGCACCCAAGATTTCTCCTGCAGAAGAGAAAAGTAGCTTAGTGAAAGTTTCTGGTCCTGAACCGAAAAAGAGTAAACAAGTTTATACTAAAAGGAGAAAGACAGAAGACCACGATGACAGTAAACACGACCAAGATGACAGTAAACACGATGCAGTGTTTGAATATGAGGAAACTACTATTCCAAAGAAAAAGGAGAAAACTTTGGCAGAGTTCATTGCTGAGAAACGCTTAAGCAGACGTAATGGGAACTTATCACATGAAAATTCTGGTAAATCTCCGGATAGCGAAAAGAAACGCAAGGTTGTTTATTCAAAACTTCTGAAGTCCACAAAAAAGATGAAGGCAAACCTGGAAACAGAGGATCCAGGATCTCGAATATCTCCCAAAAATGATCGAAAAAATAGTTTGTCTGCAGTTGATAAGATTACACCAGAGAAAGCTAGAAAAAATTTTGGAATTGGGGCAAGCATATTGAAAGTAGCTAACCAGATGCATTGTTCAACATCTACCAGACTCGTACCTTGCAGTGATTCAACCTCCAAAAAGGCAGCCAAGAGCAACGGCAGTGGAAAAAGTCCCCAGGGGAAACCTAAAGCTAAAGCATTATCTGAAAGAGATAATTCTCCTTCAACTAATGAAACACTTTCAGGCCCTCACACTGCTTCTGTTACCAAAACCCCAAGTGGAAAATCCAATTCCATCATCATAGACCACCAACTATCCGGAGAACATGAACAGGTCATAAAGGAAGCACCTAGTACTAACCTTGTGGAGGACCCCATGTTGGAGTCTAGGGACTTGAAAGACTCTTCCAAAGAGCAGATGGTACATGAGGATAGGAAAGAAGGTGCATATATTGCGGATGAGATTACGGTCAAGGACATCAATCAAACTGGGGAGAAAACCAGTGGCTCGGACTTGAAAGAGCAGCCTAGTAACAAAAACTGCTCTGATGGATCTGATAGTTGCAAGGAAGATGTTTCTGCAGAGTAGGGAGGCTCAGCATCAGCGTCTAACCCACTAATATTGTTACTATCCAAGAGTGGAGAATACCTTTTCAAAGTTTAGGATTGTATGATTTTATTATCAGAGTAGGGAACGTTTCAAAGTTAATTTTGTTTCCAGTTGCAAAAGTTACTTGCCAAGATTTCAATTTGAGATTTCAGTTGAATAGTAAGCAAGGGCTGAACTGGGTAAAATGGAGAAATTATGAGAACTTCATGTTGGGATAAAAATATTTGAGGGTAATTAGAATCCAAAACGAATGAAACAAAAACAAGATTAAACTCAACTCCTCGTACAAAGAAGAAACGAGAATAAAACGTCACTGAATCTTGAAGTAGAACATAGATATGTCTTCAAATATCAAAAAAATCCATTAACAAGAAGCTTTAATTGTGTAGAGCTTAAGACCTAGGCTTCTCCTTCTTTTCCTTGAAAAGGGCTAAGAGTGAGACACCAGACACCTTCACCACCTTAAACCTAACTCCGGGAATATCTCCGACAGCATGACCTTTACGCCCAAATCCAGCAATCAACACCTCGTCCTGCACACACCATCAATGAGCAAGAGATTGGACACCTTCCTAAGGATATTTACTGTATAATTAATTACTTATAGTAGTTCTCATCTAACTTACATTTTCTTCAATGTAGTTCAAACAACCATCATTGGGGACAAAAGCAGCAATCTTTTTACCGTTCTTGATCAACTGAACTCTAGCACACTTACGGATGGCAGAGTTAGGCTGCTTAGCCTCAATACCACTGCATCATCAAACAAACACAAGAGTCTCTCCAACGTCAACATCTATATTCAAAAAGTCAATAAAAAGTAAATTTATACGCTTTTATAGACTTACATTTTCTCAAGGACGATTCCTTTAGCATGAGAAGACCCAGCAAAAGGCTTCTTCCACTCGTTGCCAAGGTGAGACTTCTTGTACTGTTTGTCTGCCCACCTCTGGTTAATCCGAAGCCTCTTAAGCTTGCGCCCAGCTCCCATACCACGTGTCTTACTGAGATTCAAAAATAAGACATAACAGATTGAGAAATCCAGTCACTGAAAATTACTAGGTATGCCCAGAAAAACAAATTCGGAGTTGACAAGAAGCTAAAGCCAGAATCTTAATCATAAAATACCATGAGGAGAGGCATCAAAAATCACATTTCAGAAAATTAACTCCACCATTGATAAAAACGTAAGCATTGCAAACTCCTAACTTCAATAGGACAATTAACAAAACACTCAGAAACAAATACGCACAGCAACGAGTGAGCAAAATCACCAGTTCAATTAGTCCCAGATAATTCAGAGGTGAATATGAAACAACTACTGCCACACATTGTATGATTCAAATCCCGTAATCTAACACTCCTAGCCTCAGATTCTGACAATGGTAAGAAACCGGAGACAAATCGGAATAAAAAGAAACACCAATCCTAAACCCGACATAACATATGACGAAATACACTATTCCTTTCGTTTCACCGAAACCAAAAAAAAAAACAAAAACACAAGCGCTTAAACGGAGAGATGAGATTGAACATGAAGAATCAAAGAAAGGAAACCGTACCCCATGTTGACGACGGCGCGAGAGAGAGGTAGAGATGAGCTGAAACTGCCAAAAGCGCGACCTTTAAGTTCGAGAGAGAGAAACCCTAATATTAAGAAATTATTATATAGGGTTGGGTCAAGACTCCTGAGTCTGCCGGTTAGGCATTAACCGGTCTGTCATAAAATTGATTCAAGACTAAAGATTTTTCATTTTTTATTTACATAGTTTATTAAAATATTATTCGATTTGTAACTGAAACTTAGGGCGAAAATCTCAATTGCTCCTCAGAGCCAAAGAATTAATCTACATACTCTTCTCTAATCCACATACTCTCTCCTTTTAATGAAAGGACAAAATTACCCCTCTACTAGGTATACGTGGTACAACTGGTACACCTACCGACCAGTTATACCACGTATACCTGGTACAACTGGTACACCTACCGACCAGTTGTACCACGTATACCTGGTACAACTACCTACCAGTTGTACCACCCTAGTTGTACCAAAATATACCCTAGTTATACCTGTTAAATCCCGCATGGGGGATTCGAACCCTGGGCACGCGCACGTGCGCATGAAGCTCGCAACCACTGAGCTACTGTGTTTTTCGTTGAACATTTACCCATTTAATTATATTTAACCCTTATCACCCGGAATCAACCCTCATTAAGGGTATTTTGATCTTTTTACAATTGAGAAGTATTTGAAATTAAATTTTAAATCTGAAGAGTATCTCAGATTAAAACTCCTCAAACTTAACATAAAAAAAAAAATACTCTTATCATGATATTTCTTTTTTAAAGTACGGTATGAAATTTAAGCTTAAAATAGTTTTCTAATTAAAAGAAAATTTCAATAGTCTAAATAAAAATTTCGATTAAATAGGATAGGTCTGCTTCATGTGTATTGAATGAAATATCAAATATCAAATGTTTAAGTTTAAGAAAAAAAAAAAAAGGTTAAGAAAAAAAAAAGTTTAAGAAAAAAAAAAAGGTTGTAAACTTGTAAGCAGCTGTTTGATATCTTTCAAACCCATTAACTGAACATATAAATGAACGTACAAGAAATAATTGAGAAGCCTAAGGCCCATCATATGTTAAGCCCAAATACTACAGTCCCAACGATGAACGGTCCATCTCGTTAATATAATACGGTACGTAGAAACATTCCACTCCGAGTCACGTGCACGGTGCACCTACTACTACCCCACGACCCCCACACTATCCACCACGTCAGCAAACCCTTACAGTAATTAAAACCGGCTGTAGCAGGTAAAACGCACACAAAGCAAAGCGTGAGGAAGCGGACGACACGCACCGGTTCAGCCGGTCCTCTCCACCGAAAAACGACATACACGACCGTCCATTTTCTTAAAAGAGCGATCTTGATCTAACGGTCCTTATTTGTTCATTCAACCGGTAAAATACAAAACAAGAAAAGGAAAGTATCATCAATGGCGGACTGAAGTAATTTCCTTTACAATAACCATCCAGTCAAAATCAAAGAGAATATTGAAAAAGGTGTAAAAGAAGAGCAATGAAAGAAGAATGAATTGGTGACCATGATCAACTATATCATCGTCTAAGCTGTTTCTGCGTCATATGGTAAGAGAAACTTTTGTCTCTTCCGCTTTCTCTAATGAAAAAGAAAGAGAGATTTTGATTCGTTACTGAAAATTATTATTCTGTTTGAGTTATTTTAACTAGAAAGAAGTAATTTTTATATATATAAAAAAAAAGTGAGCTTGAAGTTCACGCTTGTAATAAAGGTGTCAGTTGCAGCTCATTCTCGCCATGTTCTTCTCTCTCGCGCTCTTTGTGTTTTTATTCTCTATGCTCTCATAAAACTGGCCACTTAAATGTATATACAGGTCGTCTTCTTCTTCCTCTGAAGAGTTGGTTCGGACTTCGGATTCGGATCCGAATTTAGGGATTTCGTTTTGCTTATGGAGGACATGCGGAGAGGAGTGCCTACGTGGCAAGACGAGCTAGCGAGTCTAATGGACGGAGGTGTACAATACGACGGAACTCCGATCGATCTGACGGCGGATTCTGAATCCAGGTCAAACAGTTCCGGTTTCGGGTCGGGTTCTGGATCCGAATCAGTGGAGAGTTTGAGAGATCAAGTGACGGGGTTTATGAAGTCTTGGGGAGAAATGCTTTTGGATCTCGCAATCGGATGTAAAGACGTTGTGCAGCAGATGGTGGTGACTGAGGACTCTTTCGTCCTGCGTAAGCTCGGTAAACCAGCTGCTAAGGTTTCTAAGAAGCTTAGCTTCCTTAACGAGTACTTGCCTGAGGATCGTGATCCCGTTCATGCTTGGCCTGTGATTTTCTTCGTCTTCCTCCTAGCTCTCACAGGTACATGATAACACAGCTTTGGTGCTTTTGGATCACCATTTAGTGTTAGTCTTATTCACAGCAGAAGTCTCAATTTTAGACTCGATGCTTAATCAAGCTTTTGTTGGTTTTGATATATCTGCAATGCCACATTCATACATATAATGAACAGTTATTCAAATGTGGGCTTCTTGTATGTAGTTCATTTGATTCTGCTTATATGTTGGTTTAACTGGCAGTGTTGAATAGATTCTCTTTGGTGCAAGAGAGGCTTATATCCTTTCTCTGACATATCCATCTTTTAAGTGCAGCATTGAGTTTGAGTTCTGACCATGATAGATCCATCCCCGTGTTCAAGAAAATCCGTCTGCATCCTACGGGTGCAAGCCGTGTACTGCTTCCAGATGGTAGATATTTAGCTTACCAGGAGCTTGGTGTTTCAGCTGACAGAGCTAGACACTCTCTAATTGTGCCTCATTCTTTTCTTTCCTCTCGGCTTGCAGGTATGATCAAATTAGTTCTTCTTTTTTTCAGTTTCAGTTATCTTTGATGATGCAATTACATCTGATTTGCCTTCTGATGTTTCTACATTATTTAATCAAGGTATACCTGGAGTGAAAGAATCATTGCTCAAGGACTATGGTGTCCGGCTAGTGTCATATGATCTTCCAGGGTTTGGAGAGAGTGATCCTCATCGTGCTCGGAACCTTAGCTCATCTGCTTCGGATATGATTGACCTAGCTGCTGCTCTCGGGATTGTTGACAAGTTCTGGTTACTTGGCTATTCCACTGGTAGTATGCATGCCTGGGCTGCAATGAGATACTTTCCTGACAGAATAGCTGGTACTCTTCATTTTTTTAATAAATTTTGAATGCATATCAGTTCATTAGAACACAAGTTACACAATTCATGGTTTTTGAGTGATACTTATAAAGAATGACACAAAATGAAATGGCAAGATTGTGTTTTTGTCAATCTACAGGAGTTGCCATGGTAGCTCCTACGATCAATCCATATGAGCCAAGCATGATAAAGGAAGAGATGGCGAAAACATGGGAGCAGTGGCTACGAAAGAGGAAATTCATGTACTTTTTAGCACGTCGGTGGCCAAGTCTTCTTCCTTTCTTCTACCGTAGGTCCTTTCTCTCCGGTAATCTCGAGTCGCTGGATCAGTGGATGTCAATATCATTAGGAGAAAAGGTAAGTCTGCATTCATCAAGGATCTCTTCCCAAGGTTTGGGTCTTTTAGTATCACCAAATAGAGTAGCTTCCTCGTAGTTCTTTCTGAGTTTGGGTCTAAACCTGTAAATGCCACTTTTCTATCCAGGACAAACTTGTAATCACAGATCCAGTTTTTGAAGATCTTTACCAAAGGAATGTGGAGGAGTCCGTACGCCAAGGAACTGCAAAACCATTTGTCGAGGAAGCCTCGTTACAAGTATCAAATTGGGGCTTTAGTCTTCCCGAGTTCCACATGCAGAAGAAGTGTAGAACCAATGGCGTCCTCTCTTGGCTAATGTCAATGTACAGTGAATCCGAATGTGAACTTGTTGGGTTTCGGAAACCCATACACATATGGCAGGTTTGTCGAAATCACACTTAGAATCTCCATCTTTTTGATCATTTTTTCGAGTTGTGAGTTCCTGATTTTGTTTGTGGTCACATAGGGTATGGAAGACCGAGTCACACCACCTTCAATGACTGATTACATTAGCCGGGTCATACCTGAAGCAACGGTACATATACTCCCAAACGAAGGCCACTTCTCTTACTTCTTTTTCTGTGACGAGTGCCACAAGCAGATATTCTCGGCCATATTTGGAGAACCAGGGGGGGCCGTAGAGTTATCAGAACAAAGAACGGAAACCCATAAACTGGATCAACCGCCGACAGGTTTATCTGACACTAGCACTACCAAAGAGTAAGTAAACAGGTTATAAAAGAACTATAGAAACACGTTGTTCTTGGTCTTCGTTCCATCGTAGAGAAATGTGTAAATAACACCAAGAGGATGCTTTCGTTCTTTCTTTGGTTGAAGATGTCAGATTTATAGGTTATAACGAAGCATAGTTTATTTTGGGATCACATTTAGCACTACAAAGAGTGCAAGTGAAATAACATTTTATTGAAGCGGCTATCTATTAATTGAAAATGCAATGTTTTTTTTCTTGTTCAACAGTTTTTTCTGATTCATTGTTATAAAGAGCTGGGGTGTTTATTTGTTTAGAGATGTAAAATCAAGTATAGTATAACCAACCTGAAGTTTCTGTTGAAATGTATCTTAGTTTCTACCCATTGACTGGGACTTGCTAAATCATATAGCCATTGACTGGGACTTTTATTTTGGCTCCATTAAAGAAGAGAAGACAATTTACTAATTTAAGCATCTTTTTTATAAGTAGGACGATTTTGCTCAATCTATTATTCATATGCATCACTGTGATTGAATTACATAAGATCATTAACTTGGTTATCAAAATGCTTGTTATCCAAAAAAAGTACTGTGTTGTGCGGTTTCGTTTGCTGTCAAGTATACACAAACGGCTCGAAAAGTCCGACTCTAAAAAGAGTTATTTCTACACGAATCCGAAATCTAATAAGTTAAGACATGTTCAAAGAATGTATATATATTCGGATCGGATCCTATTGAAGTTTATGATTGAATAACACCCTCTAATTTTGCTAACAGTTTTGAAAAAAACAGTATCCAACTAGATTCACTTCCCTACATTCCTCATGTTAGAAAATTAGGAAGTCCAACAAAATATCACCCACATTATACATCAACCTTTATCTAGCTAACAAAAAAAAAAAAAAGACATCAATTTTGATCACCTTCTTTCTTGATCCAGACCAATACCTCAGAACACATGGCTTTGTTGATGGAATCAATCAAATCTCACCAAAGGGTTTCAAAACGCAGAACCAGAGCTCTTGGTTTTGCCGAGCATCATGTCTTTGGCTTCGTTAATCTTAGATGCAAGGTAATGGCTTCCTCCTGCATCTGGATGATTAGCTACCATCACTCTCCGGTGAGCTTCTTTCACCTTCTCTGCCGCTACACTCTCTCTGTTCAAAACACCATATGTGGCAAACTCGTCAACCCACAATAGTGTCGCAAAAACGACAACTAAATCATATGCAGACACTCCATTTAACCCTTTTGTAAGAACTGCCTATAGATGATCATTTATTCATCAGGGACCTGAACAAAACCGTCAATGGCTGCTTCCAGTTCTACCCAAAATCAAAGAGTCAGAAAGAATCTTCCCTATACTCAAGAACAGGAGTACTTAGAGGACCACTGTGGGATACCATACTAACTATTTCTGATTAGTTACACAGCGGGCGCCGAACGAGAACATTACTTCCCCTCTAGTCTACCAAAAACTAGCAGAAGAGAAACCTTAACTAAAAGAAAAGGCCCAAGATCACTAGTATCATTGTAGTGAGGCTAAGACACAAAGAAAAGTACCTAACACCCAGAATTAGAGCAGCTTCTCTTCGTGTCATTGTAGCTTGGAATCCACCTTCATAAAACTTTTTCATTCTAGGCCGTACTGGTCTCAGCTTGAACGCTTGCCATGCCTCTATTCCATATTTACCGGCATAAGCAGCAGCAGCAACAGCAGCGCCTGCAAGTATCGCCGCAACCTGGAGAATGGAAGAGAAGAGAAGAATCTTATTCAATAAACCAGAGAAAAGTAAAACCAGAGAAGAATCTTATTCAGAGAAGACCCTGGAAGAAACATCTTGAAACACAACTGAGCCAAAATGGAAGCAGAAGCCCCTTAAAGGAATATTTTTTGAGATACCCCAAACAAAATCGAATCAAAGAGGATGCTTTCAATACCATCCAAAATCAATCAGCAAAAACAATAAAGAGTGTAAATTCTAAAGAGAAACCCGATTGAAGAACAGACGCAGCCAAGCTTACCATTGTTGTAGAGGATTTGATCAAGAAAGGGCACTGAAAAGTGGAAACAACTGTGTTGTTTAATGTTCGAATTTGTCAAAAACGACTTGAGGATTAGGGTTTTGGCTATTTCCTAGTTTGATTGATTGGCCTTGCCAAATAGTGAAATAGGTCGGTTGCGCGAAAACCAGTTTTCTTTTGGTTCGGTTTTTAGATTATTTTTTTTCTTGTCACAGACTCACAGGTCCATTTTTTAGACTTTTTTGTAGTATGAAATATAGAACTGGCATAGTGGCATATGCTCCGGTTATCTTTTTCTCCTCCAAACACCGAAATAAGAGTTATAAACTCGTGTGTTAAAAACTCTAAGCTAGAGCTGATTGAGTGATTGGTATTTGAAAATGAACAACTTAAAAGTTAGCAACGTCAACAAAATATGAGTTTAGTACTAACAGCATTGCGATTATGGAAAATCAGCCACAAACTGTATATAAATCCATTCACACCGGTTGATGAGAGATCAGTAGCCGACTTAGACCATTGGTTAGCTCTTGAAATTGTAAGTATTATTCTAGTTTTTTCTTTAATGTATAAAAGAATTATAAATAAACGATACACTGCACAAAAATCTCCGCTTTCTTGTAACCAACACAAATCTCCATATTCATGGCGACAAGAATCATATAATGAGGAATTGTAACACCTCAGGCTGGTCAAGGTGCTCTCTCCGCCTTGAGAACGCCGTTTTCCACCTTCGGTGGGGCTGAAGATCGTCTAGGTTTGGGTGCAGGTGAAGCCGAGTTGGAGAGCCGCTTCTTGGCTGGTGTTTTCTCCGGTAAAACACCTTTTTCCTCCGTGTTGGCCGTGCCAACAGCCACGCGTGATGAGCTCTGGGGCTTCAGCTTGCCTCGTGCTGCTTTTGTTGTGGGAACCATGTTGCTACTACGTCTTGCAGTTGAGCTAGCCAGGCCCTCGTCATCACTAACCGATGACCTTGCAATGCTGTGCCTACGGTTCCTCTCCGAGCTCTTGCCCTCTTCATCACTGCTCTTCGATTTTATGGACGATGGGATTGGCCTCTTCTTTCTCGGGTTTTTGGTGCTGGTAGATGATGATGATGGGGTATTGGATTGAGTCGAGCTATTGAGTTTGTTGCGATTTGAAGATTTTGCGGTTTCTCCTCCATGGGAATTACGGATAGTCGAATTCTTAACCGAGGAGTTTTCAGTGTTGTTATTGTTTTGTTCTTTCTCTGTACTCTCCCATGGCCGGCCAGCCATCCACCTCTCTAACCAGCTCCAACCCCAAGTCGGGTTGCTAGGATCCATGAACATTGGATTTGCAGTTTTCGAGTTGCTCTTCAAGTTTTGCTACAAATATGAGTTTTGGTTATGATCATAAGCATTAAACCAAATCCAATGTTGTAAGCTAGAATTGTGAAGATATTAAAACTTCATGCCTCAAGAATCTTAAGCAGTATTTAAGGATTGCTTTGTCAACAAGTTCAAGTTTCATGTTCCAGCGTTTCTATGCGATTTTGCAGAGAATTTGCGTGTACAAATGGAAGTACCTGATGTGTGAATGCATAAGCCAATGCTCTTTCCCTTCTCATTGTCGCCTCGTACTTGTGCAACATACCCGCTTCGACTTGTTCCTTCGACTGATTGCTGTCGTTCCAATTACCCCCATTCTGCAGAAGAAAGAACAAGACTTAGGTATAAACAAAAAAAAGGATCACAAGCTACCATCAGAAAGAAGATATGCTTAACTAAGCCAGAGAAGTTGCAGGTTTAGTAGAACCGATTTTATGAATGATTTAAGCACTACTAAGGCAGTAGAGTGTTATTACAGCCTCTCACCCGACTTAGGCAGCGTAAACAAAACATTTGAGTAGTAAATGAAAATTGCATATGAGACAAACAAGAGAGTAAAAGAGTGAGACCTTTAAGCCTCCTAGCTCTTTGGCATGCTTCTGAAGAAGTTGCTTATGTCGAGCCTGATTCTCTTCTGACATCCTGATTCTCCTAGATCGGATTTGTGACTGTACACGAGTGAGAGTCTGCATACATTTAAGGGTATATGCAGCTTGTCGTTGTACAACCGATCCTTCCATCATAAACTTAAGTCTAGCCACCCCTCTCATCTCCCGTGATTCTCGTCTTGCCTACATTGGAGAAATCATAGAAGTTAAGGTTACACATTGAATCTCTAATGAAGAGAATTTTCAGGGAAGTTAGCCAATCTCAAACAAATTTGACCAGATTTATGCATGACTAACTAATAAGCACACGGGTTGTAATCAAGCCAAACCGGGATTGCGAATAAGAAAACATACCAAATAGCCCCTAAACGTAGACTGAATCAAGATGGCAGCTGCTTCTTCCTTTGACTTCCCTGCAAACCTATCATGAACTATAGCTTGATGAACAGATTCAGGAGAAGATGGAGGTGAATCTACAGGAACATCTGCATCTATAGCAGTCAGAGAATCTGACAAAGGAGGACACAGATTCTTCTTCTTGTGTTCATAGTTGACCTCATCAACTCTCACTTCAAACTGAGGAGAAGGACTTCTGGATGTGGCTATCAGGACAGGGTAAGAGATGACACTATCTCGACACTCAACAGATTCGTGTTTCAACTTCTGTTAAAAGAAAACATCAAAATGTAGGATTAATTAACGCACCAGGACATGAATTTTTTTTTGGATAACCAGGACATGAATTTTTAACATGAATGAATATATATAAAGCAAAGTGAGTAGAACACAATGACAAAGTTGGTACCTTTGAATCTGGGCTAAAAGCCTTCTTTACATTCTTAAGCCATTTCGCCTTTTTAACCATATCTCCTCCTCGCCGTTCTATGTTTGACCCTACTTAGATGAAAAATTGATGCAGATGATAACGACTTTCCAAAAATAGAAAATCAAGGATTGAGAACAGATTCTTTCATCTCAAAAATCTAGTAGCTAAAATATTTGATTAAATCGAAAAGTCAAAAGAGTTAAATTGAATAGAAGAAGAGGAATCGAACCTGTAGAAGCAGATCTAGAAGAAGAAGAAGAAGAAGAAGAAGAAGAAGAAGAAGAAGAGAAGCTCGAAAGTCATCAACTTTAAACCTTCAAAAAAACACGCCTCAGAGAGTTCGTGTAATGCCTATGTACGACTTTCTTGGAAATGAAAATGCTATAAGAATTTGAATGGGTCTGAGTTTTTCATCTTTTGCTGACTTGAGAAAGAACTCGAGAGAGAGATATGATGAATTAAGAGAGCTGAGAGAGTATTTCGTCTGTGTGTGAGCCCACTAATTGGGCTGCTTTTTGTGGGCCCTACTTTGATTTTCTCTTTAACAGCTTGCCGCTCTTTTTTTTTTCTTTTTATTTGTTCCTATTTTTTTAACGGTTTTTTTATTTATTTATTTAACAGCTTCAGCAGCTGATGAGATTAATTTTTGTTTTTCTTTAGCAAAAATACTCAAAACCAGAACCAAATTGAGAAAGACATGGAATAAACACCTCTTTTAACTCTTAATTATTCATTTCATTGTTACTCTATTAAAATATGCATTAAACAACCTTCGACTGTTGAAATTTTGTAAAACTAGATCAATCTTGTCTTTTTTGACAACTTCTTAATATGGGAAGTGGAATGTACGAGTTCACTCAATAATGGTTTCTACATATTTGAGTTTTTAATCATTACTAAAAGCGTGAATATCTACTTCATGATTGTTTTTCTCATTAAAATATGATACAGAAAAGCCATTTTCTATTACATTATACATCCATGTGGTCGTTGTAGTATACTGGTATGCTTCAATTTTATTTTCTTAGAAAGTCCTAAATAAATTTGTGTTATATAATCACAGACAAAAAAAAAAAAAAGCAAAATTACAACAAATTAGTTGTACAATTTGAAATGATTATATCATCCAAAATAACTTATTTTCAAACAAAACAAATAAATATAATAAAGAATTATCATATCTAATGATAAGGTTTTTTTTTTTTTTTTGTCAAAGATCTATCGATAAGATTTAAGACTTTTCATTATTCATAGATTATCTATAACCATTTAAACTATGAAAACCGTATCTTTGGAACTAAAAAATATTTGGGAGATCATCTCAACTTAATTTGAAATGTATACGAGCTACAACGAATAAAAGAGGTCACATAATCAATCTCATGATTATTTAACAAAAAAAATCATTGATATGAAATGGAAATTCTTCAGAGCTTTCCAAAGAACATACACGAGGTGGTGACATTAGTAGAACCGAGCACTATAAGCCACTTGACAATTATTTCCGTGTAGTTTTTTGATATCGTATCTCGAACAAGTTTTGTACCAACTACAAATAATATTTTGTATTTAAGTATTAGTTTATTGTTTGAAAATTGTGAAACATCCATAGACAAGTTGGAGTCTAACCCTAGTTAACGCTAACTCAAGTTTAAGCTAAAATTCAAAATCAAAAGAATAAAAAGAAGACTTAAAAATTAGGGCTTTCCAAAAGAAGTGGTCGAAAAGACTTTGATGAGGTAATGGCTATGACCTAATAAATACTGAACACCAGGGAAGTTACCACCGGCACATGCCAAGAGGAGAGGTGTTGCAGCCATGGTATTCCTACGCCATTACTGGTCGAGTGATCCAGTTGAAATTTTCTTTTCATTTTTTGTTTTTTCACAGTTTTTTGATCAGATTTCATAATATTGTTAACGGTAACTTTAGAATAACCAGACCCTAGTTTTATATGATTATTAGGCAATCCAACATTTTTATTATCAGCCAGTCCATCTTAAAATTAAAAGTTTACAAATCAAAATCAAATTTAAACCGGAAATATTTCGGATTTTGGTTTGGTTTGCATTGGATTACCAAGTAGTTATGTTCATATATGTGTGCGTACTCTCCAAAAAATAAACAAAATTTTTTTATAGAGGTGTATGTAGAAAAGACATTTACCTAATGCACATGTCTTGTTAGTTGTTAGTGAGAGATCATTCTCTCTCTCCGTCGGTCCAATTTTAATTTTTTTGTTTCTTATGAACAAATGATAGACAGATTGTTTGATAGATATTATTCCAAGTTTTGTAAAATTGGGCAAATCTGTATTCAATTGTTTGTATTTTCTTTCTTTCTTTCTTTCGTAACTTGAGCTATCATCATTTGATTATTTTAAGAAAAACTCATTGATATTTACTAGTCTTCTTTAATCCCAATAATTTGGAATGATAAATATTATAGAAAAAATGAAATGAGAGATGCCCAGCCAAGAAAGAACTCAAGTATCTATTTCAGAAACAACCGGTTTAATTCAATCCAACCTAAAATAGAATAGCTCTTAAGAAAATCAATTATTACCAAACCAAAACTTATGGTTTATTGTTTTGTTATCTTAAGAAATCACTGAATCTGAGAATACACCGAAATGAAGAACTAAGACTCTAATAAATAGAATATTAACTACTAGTTTTTATCGTAATTTAGTACATTTGTATTTTGTAATTCGATCCAAGTGACAACTACTTTCGATTCTAGATTCCCAATTTCCTTGATTGTTCTAGCCATGTAGTGTAAAGTGTTTGGCTCCAAGGATCAAGACTAAGTCATCGATGTAGCAACAAGAAGAAAAATTAAAGACAAAAAATTGAAGTTACTCGTCTTGATCGTTTTTATCTGCTTTTGGTCGAGTAGATATAGAATCCCGTTTCGGTCTATGCTTCCTCCATTTCTTCTTCTTCAGAGACATTATCCACGAAGGAACCTCACAGCCAGATGATGTCATTGTGTTGGCTATGTTCCTTAGGAAAGGCACATCTTCTTCCGTGTAGAAAGTTATTGCTTCTCCGCTCCTTCCCGCTCTCCCCGACCGACCTGTCACGTTTTCACGTTTTAAAAGACTCGCATGGAACAGAGAATAATAATATAAGATTTAGATACAAAGGCTCGACCAATGTACGTACCAATCCTGTGGATGTATGCAGAAGCAGAATCTGGGAAATCATAGTTTATCACGCAGTTGATGCCTTTGAAATCCATACCTCTAGCGATCAGATCAGTGGCGATCAAAACCCATGTTTCGCCCGCTCTGAAATGATCAACTGCGTTTTCGCGCTGCAGCATCCAATGGTAAATGGTTTCAATCATCTCATTTATCTATACTTTCCATAAAGGAGCAAACTTTATTTGATGACTACGGTGAGAAATGATTTTACCTCTCCTGGAGCTAGATCAGAATGGATGACCCCGACTCTGATGTTTTCACATTTCAGTTCGTCATAAAGTTCCTTTGCTCGTTCTTTGCTTTGCACAAAGATCAGTACCGGTGGATTCAGACTCTACTGCCAAGTAGAAAAGAAATTACAAAAGGTAACAGACTTAATAACACTGTCTAGATAAGCTAAACATACCTCTGCAAAGCTTTGGCGAAGAGCGAGAAATTTCCCTTCTTCAGTTCCAGCATAAACCAGCTTTTGCTTAACGGTTTCAGACGCAGTGTTCCTATATGAATTATAAAAAGTAAGATCCTTTTGCTGCACGAAATGTTGTGAAACATCTATAATAAGCTTCAGTATAATTTTTTCTATACTCACTTTCGGCCAATGATCACACGAACAGCATCGTGCATTATGGAACGTGCAAGTTCCTCAACAGAATCAGGCAAAGTAGCACTAAACAATGATCGTATGATTGAAGGATTTGAACAAGCCTTAACCACACAATCTATCTGCTTTAACAAGCTCTGCTCAAACAGCTTGTCAGATTCATCAAGGACAAGATACTCAACCCTGCATTCAACAGAGATTAAGGTGAATATGGGCATATCCCAAATAGAAAGTACAGTTTTCAAATTCTATTATATGATATTGACTTACTTGCTTAAGTCAATCTTTTTAGCCTTGATAGCTCTTTTCAGCCGCATCGGCGTTGATATGAGAACATCACACCGCAGCTTTGAGAAATCAGCTTTTTTGACAAGGGGTTTAGTCATTAATCTAATGTGGAAATTGCTTCCTTTAACAAGTTTCTTTCCTTCTCTAGCGGTTTGGGCAGCCAGTTCCCGTGCAGGAGAGAGGATAACTGCTCTTATTCCATCTGTTGAAGGGCGCTAATACAGAGAAAAAACTCGTAAGCATGATTCAACAATCAGGATCTGCGAAATCTGGAGGGTCTTAAGGGTAAACACAATTTATTACCTTGAGTTTTATAAGCATGGGACAAATAAAAGCAAATGTTTTCCCTGACCCAGTTGGAGCACAGGCAAAGCATTCACGACCCTGGCTTAAGAAAAAAGACAACAAAACCCAAAATTAGAACTGATAGACTCTATAAAAGAATTCACAAAATAATCTGGACAAAGAAGTTGTTTTCTCAACTATTAAGTGTCTCTGCTATAATGAATAGGAAACAAGTGAATAAAACCATACCGATAGGAGAACTGGAATAGCCTGTCTTTGGATTGGAGTAGGCTCTTTAAATCCTAGTTCAGCCAAATTGCGTAATATGTATCCCTTACAACCATACCTGTGTATGTATTAACCGTTAAGTTCAAAATCCAGAGGAGAGGAGGATTTAAAAACGAAACTAAAGCATATGTCAAAAGACGAAAGGTCCAGGGAAAAATCAATTACACAACCACTAATCCTATGAGCATTATAAGTCAAACAACCATCAAAATAAAATCCAATTTCACGCACCTTGATGACAACTCTGCAAAGCTTTTAAGCGGGGGTGGAATATTGTTACCGGAAACATGAATGTTGTACTGTTTCCTTGACAAAGCATCTCGCTACCATTATGAAGAATCAATTAAAGTCATGTATCTATCACTCTTTGCCTTTGATGATACAGAGACAAGATTTTAAACAACTTTAATACCTCCATTTGCCGATTAAGTTCCTTCTTAGGATTCTCTAAAATCTCATTCTTTGTGATTTCTTTTGCTTTACCTCGAGCAAGTGCCTTCTTTGAGCTCTTGAACACATCAAATCCTTCAACAGGCTCTGTTTCAACATAACGAAAATTAGATCAAGACAGTTAGCAGAAACCTGAGTGAAACAGTAATTAACTTTTCAGACTTACCAGAATTAGAAGATCTTCTTTTTCTCTTCTTAGAGGACACAACAACTTTCTCCTCCGGCTGTTCAGTGTCCTCTTCTTCCTCAAAGAATCTCACTTTCTTATCGGAATCATCATCCTCCGTACAATTCTAACACAGCAATGATGGGATTTTACATAAGAATGGGAGTGACTAGTGCTGATTTAAACAACACTAAAACGAGCAGAAACTCACCTTGAACTTAGCAAAATCTGGAGCAAACTTCTTCTTATTGAAGTTTGTTCCACCAAACAGAAAATAGGAGCTTTTCTCCATCTGCCAAGTACCATAAAACTCTCAACATCAGCAAAGTTGAAAAACTCAAAAGATAAATTTAAGCCTAGTACAAACAAAGATCATTCGATTAGAGCAGACAAGTGGGCAAAACCAAAGAGAAGAAACAGAGTAGGAGAAAATTACCCAGAGAAGGTATTACTGCTAACTCTTACCTATATAGAGACAGAGAGCGTTTCCGGGCAAGAGACAAAGGTAGCAATAATCGTAACACCGGAAACGGGAAAAAAAAACGCCGGCGATGACACTAACGACGGCGAATAGATGCCGAGAAGAAGCGAAGAACCAGGGACTCTTTGCAGATTTTGGGTTTTACAGTTAGGGTTTGGTTATTTTGTTAATTTCGAATAATTAAAAGGGTTTATTAGTCATTTACCAATTAAAATTCGAGTTGCGAAACACAGCAACATACAAAAATTAAAGGCCGACGCTGAAAAATTGCGAAAACAAATGGGCTTAAAAAAAAGCCCAAATAAACAAAAAGCCATAATTAGATTTAGATCTGATAGGTTTGGTAAGAAAATAATAAATTTGGAAATTGTGTGTAAAAGCGGGAAACATGTGATGGTGTGACCCACCGCTGCTCAAAAACAAAAAAAATCTCACTTCTTCTTCTTCTACTTCTCTCTGTCTCTGACACCTCGAGTACTCTCTCCGACTCTGTTTTCGTAGATTTAAACACTTCACACTTAACTCTGCTTCTTCTTCTTCTTCTTCTTCTTTTTCTTCTTCTCTTATTCTCTCGCTGTTTGAATTTTTTATTTACCGTTTACGAATAGTTAGAGATGTGGCAAGTTATTCTAGGTGCAGCCATTGCTGGATCCACTGGTTTTGTAGCTAAACGCTTCTTCAACCCTTTCGCTCGAGATTCTCTTCTTTCCCAGGATTACACTGAAGAGCAGGAACCTGTCACTCCTCCCGTAGGTATTGGATTTCTCGGTTCTTCTTGCGACAAAAACGATGGCGTTTTCCGGTTTTCTAGTTCCGGGTCTACCGCAAATTCAGGGTCAGGGTCCGGATCTGGGTTTAGGAAGAGTTCAGGGGTGAAATGCAGAGTTAGGGTTCGTGGATTGATGAAGAAGAAGAAGAAAAAGAATAGTGAGGGGTGTGCGATAGAGAATCGATCTGGAAATGTCGGTGCTTTTGAATCCAAGAGTGAGGTTTGCTCGAAAAAGACGAAAACTTTGGGTGCTGCTTCTGCTTCTGCTTCAAAACATGGGTCATATTATAATAATCAAGGTTTTACTTCTACTCTTTCGAAAACTATGATTGATTTCTTCTGTGGTTCTCGGTGTCAAAATGAAGCAGGACTGAAAAATCTGGGTTGATGTAGACGCATTAAGTATCATCGATATTTGTAGTGGGGTTATTATCACTTGCATGATGGGAAATTTGAATCTTATTTTCTTTTTGGAGTGTTCCCTGAGCTTGTCTTATTTGATGATTCACCCGTGTGCAGAGTTTCTCCTGGGTTTTTGGACCTTTTTGAATCAGGGTATTGTTAGTTTTTGCTTCCTAACTCCTCGAGATTTTAGTGACTTTGATAGGTAAATCTTCATACCTCTAGATACTGTAGGAGTGCAAAAGGCCTTGTGATTATGTAAAATGGGTATCCACTAGTTGCCTAAGCTTCCGTTGAGTGAAACAAGCATGTATTTATGTGTGTTTCAAAGTGCTAATTCGCTTACTTCATCTATTAAGTCCCAATAAATAGTTGAGTTGTTGTCAATATCATTGGTTTAACTACTTTAAGGTTTGATTGCACAACTTTGGACTGTCTTCATTGCAGTAACCATGTGATTGTATCAGATCCTGTTGGCATTGTCCATCCATAATTGACGCTTAATTCGTCTGTGTTTCAGATCATTCCTCTTTCAGCTCGGCACTTGGTGTCTGCATGATGTATATGATGTCAGCAGAGAAAACTGAAATCAGCAAGCTGCATGCAGCGACAGAAGAAACTGCCAAAGCCATTCAGGAGCTAAAAGATGAACTTTCTAAGATAAAATCTTTACAGGGTTTAAAATCTCGTGGTTGTGCAGCAAGTTCTGAGAAATCCAGTGGAAAATCTAGATCAGAGATGGCGAGTAGAGAATCTCTCGACATTAAGTCGGGCAATGATGGAGAATATGCTAGCAGCGTCCTAACTGAGGAGCCAGAACAAGAGACTGTAGAAATGGAACAATTGGAGATGGAACTTGAATCTGAGTTGCAGAAACTGAATTTGGCTGAGGTGAGTGTGCTGTTTATCTTGATATTACCAATTTCATTGAGATGTTTTCTTAGACTCCTCTCAAATCTTATTTTTGGTTATCTTATTAAAGGTCAGATTCTTAGTTATCTTTGAGAATGAACATAGTCATACACCAATCTGGATTGTTTTTCCTACAGTCATTATATTGTTTGGGTGAGTTCAGTGGTTGAGCTTATATCTGTAAAACTTTTATTTTGTTTTCCCGTTAGACAAGTGATGTTATGGAGGAATGTAAGGATTTGGTGAATGGATCAGAGTCCTACCAATGTGGTGGAATATCGGCATCAGAGCTGGACAAAAAACTAAGCCACCTTCTCATCGAACAACAAGAAGGCCAGATCAATGAGCTTGAAGCTGAACTACAAACCACTCAGTCCAAACTCCAAGAGAAGGAAGCTGAACTCCAAGCGCTTAAGGTCTGCGTTAGACGCCTGACAGAGTTTCCTCTGTTAGACCGTTCAGGTACATTTTGTTAGCTAAACCTCGTTATAAATTTTCTCATTGACAAGAACTGAAGAAACATAAACTGAACTAAAGAAATGTTCCAAATCATTCGCTTGCTTGCATTTCTTTTCCCGGTGATCAAATTTTAGATCATGCAAAGAGGAGTAGTCTCTCACAGCGTAAAACATTTCTTGATGTTTCCTCAGATGATGAGCATGAAGAAGACATGAACCAGGATCTCTCCGTCTCATGGAGCCAACATAACAAAACTGAGCATGAGTCAAGAAAGCCGATCATTGGAATGAAAAGACCTATGGAGTCATGTATCCATGTCTAAACAACTTAACATAATCCTTAATTATTCCAAATCCTGCATAGTAAGTTCTTTCATAGACTCTATATTGCAACACCAAAATGATCCAAATCTCTGAAGGTTCGTATCGTCAAATCATGCCAAGGTGGTGGTGTATGCAATCAAACTAGACTTGACCCAATAGATTAGTTATTCTTGTATATTCACCAGCAGAATCCAAGACTATCAGAAATCCTCAGTCCTGACTTGTCTAGAGATTTAGATTGCTAAGTCCAGTAGAAGAGCTAATGATTATGAATTTGTGAACTTCAAAATTTATTTTGTATTCTCAAGCTGTTGATATGTGTGCTTAGTGCAGGTCCAGGTTGACTTTGTTGACTTTTCTGATTAATTGCAAAAAAAAAAACAATCTTGCTAAATCTCAGTTTCATGTAAAGTTTTGTTTTCTAATGATCTGTATTATGTTTTTCTTATTAATCCATTCTGGACAATTTGTTTGGACAGAAAATTGGTAACGTAGTACTGTTCCTATCATGTTATTTATCCAAATTCGATCTGATCCAAATTCGATCTGAATTCTTTTAGATCATGCAAAGATTAGCAGTCATTTTAAATTCGGCATGCAATAATCTGAGCAAAGCTTATAGATTGTCAACTCAAGACAATATCATGCTACCACATCGTAAACATTAGAAACTAAAACGAGTAAGCAGCCATATAATCCCAACTAAATATAAAAAAAGCTACTCGCCAGGAACTTGTACGCCTTGCTTCAGCTTCTCTTTCTTCATCTTCTTCTTAGAAAGCGGCTTTTTCTTCCTTGGAGGCAAATTTTTCTGCGCATATGTGTAAAGGATGATGTTGCCTACAAGGAATGTCACTAGCAACCCTCCAATTACAAGAAGGACAATCAGTCCCGGGTTTAGCCCTTTGCTTTCGATTTTTCCCTGTTCATTTTTTATTATTAGTAAAATCTAGATGCAAGATGAAGCAAGAAGAGACAAAAAGATTGAGAGGACAGAACACAAGGTATCTTAACTAGCTTCTCAATGTAATTGGCAATTTACCTTTAACCAATAAGAAAGTGTAATGCCGAAAAATAACTTTTATATTCTTCTTATACTACTAAACACCATCGATGCAAGAGTTTTGTTAACTAAAAAGATTAGTCAAGATTAAGATTGACAAGCACGAAAATCACGAAACCATTACATGTTTGAACGCGAGTTATAATATCTAGATGTCCATAGATAGTAGTAGTACAATTTGAGCATCCATATTCACCATGAACCTTAATTTCTGAGACGTTCAAAATGAATAAAACTCTATTAAAATAAAGACAAAAACTTTACCGATCCGATTGTGCTAAATTTCAGGAAATTTGATCACCTTAAGCAGTGTTACAATCGATATAAAATCATACGTATTGACCAAAATGCTCGAACACAACAAAAAAATCTCGCAATCTAAATCTTAAACCGGAACATCATGCATCAAAACAGATGATCAGACTCAAAGCAACACAGAAAAATTACGAGCACGCGTGAAAGAGTAGCATACGATTATAGGAAAGCAGAATTTAGACAGAGTCAAACGCAGATCTAGCGATTCATCGTGAGTAACGAGAAATTTGATATCGGACAAGAAAAAACAGGTGGACAAAGAGACTTTAGAGAGGGGATATAGAACTTACAGAAAATTCTTCGGCCATGGCGGCGACTACGAGATATCAGCACCGCACCACTCGCCGGAGAGAATATAGACCGCTTGAAGACGAAATTTTGCTAAGAAGACTCGGCCATAAATAACAGCACGGTTGGTCAATGGGTTTAGTTTGCAAATTATAAAATAGAGGCAAAGTTTATTTTCTATCTCTGCTTTTGGCATCCATTTTACTTTTGTATTACCAAGACCCCACTTCACAAACACATATTCTTAAAAATTTATTTTCCAACTTTATTTACCTAGGAATATTATCAATTTTATTTTAATATTGTATTGTCCAAGTTCCCGTGTAGTATGAGACTATGAGTGGCAAAAATCTATTTAACATGTTATTATTGAAATTATAGCAAAATAATGAAGCAACAAAAACATTTGATCCAAATAAATTTGTGTTATATAATCACAGAAACAATAAAAAAATACAGATTTGATTACTGTATTCCCTTCATTATTATCGACCCATGCATTAGCTCCTGCTTGAATGCGAAGCTCGAGACTGTCCAAAGAGTTGAAGCGAGAGACAACATAGACCGGAGTCCGACCATTGTTATCAGTTGCATTAATATCAGCTCCCGCACTGATCAGAGCCTGCAACAATTGTTATGCATGTGTTATTATTGAAATTATAGCAAAATAATGAAATAACAAAAACATTTGACCCAAATAAATTTGTGTTATATAATCACATAAAAAAAACAAAAAAAAAACAAAATTACAACAAATTAGTTGTATAATTTTTTGAAATGCTTATATCATCCAAAATAACTTGTTTTCAAACAAAACAAAAAATATATAACAAAGAATTATCATATCTAATGATAAGGTTTTTTTTTTTTTTCTTTTTTGTCAAAGATCTATCGATAAGATTTTAGACTTTTCATTATTCATAGATTATCTATGACCATTTAAACTACGAATACCATATCTTTGGATCTAAAAAACATTCAGGAGATCATCTCAACTTAATTTGAAATGAATACGAGCTACAACGAATAAAAGAGGTCACATAATCAATCTCATGATTATTTAACAAAAAAAATCATTGATATGAAATGGAAATTCTTCAGAGCTTTCCAAAGAAAATACACGAGGTGGTGACATTAATAGAACCGAGCACTATATATAAGTCACTTGACAATTATTTTCATGTAGTTTTTTGATATCGTATCTCGAACAAGTTTTGTACCAACTACAAACAATGTTTTGTATTTAAGTATTAGTTTATTGTTTGAAACTTGTGAAACATCCATAGACAATTTGGAGTCATGATTATTGGCTTTGGTTTATTGGTTTGTGTTTTAACAAGTTTTAGTTTGATAAAATATAAATGATATGCCATTTTATCAACCTATGTTTAATGGTATAATTAACATTTGCTTAATTTGACATGTCAAATCGATACCAGAGATGAGGTAATCTATCGAAGAAATTACCCAATGTTCGTAGTCCATTGTTTCGCGTTCGAGACTGATCCCACATATTTCACTCTTCAATGTGTCGACGACATTGACGAGTGTCAATGTGTCATCTTGAGATGTCAACGTGTCTTCCATCGCAATTTCTTGGTTTAATTTCCTTTTTTGGTTATGTGTGCGTACTCTCCAAAAAATTAAGTGTTAGTCTAGTGGTGAAACTTATATTGGTTTGTATTCTCAATCCGGTTTAGATTCCAATTTTTTTCTTTTTCTATTTCCCTCCTTTTTTATTTATTTAGTACCAAAGATTATATCATTAACATAAATATCAAAAATAATAATTTAAAATACCAAAAAATAATAATTTAAAATTATAAATAACTAAAATAAAAATAATAAATAAAAACATACTTTAAAAGAGATGAGCGTTAACGGAATTTTGAAGGAGGTCTCTCTCTTCTCTCTCTAAAATTTTATAGAGAGAAAAATTTTCTTCGATTACCTTTGCCGTTTATCTAACAATCTGATGAATCCGGTTTTCACGGTGTTCCATTACCGTGATTTAGCGCCGTCCGGTTTCATTCCGGCCTTGTCGTCCCGAGTGAGTCGGGCGTTTGCCCGATTTTGAACTTTAAGTCTAAGATGACTCGGGCCTCCTTCTGTTCTATATTAAATGTCGTTTTAGACTTAAATTTTTGTTTTAAAATAAGTGTCGTTTTGTATTTTCAATGTAGATGTTTGGTAAAATTTCCATTTTTGTCCATACTATTTTAATGGATTGACAAATTAAATAAAATTGTATAATATATTAACGAAGGATAAAACAGAAAGTTCAATGGTTTTTTTTAATCATTGTGCTATAACCTTAAAAAAACACTTATAATAAAACAGGAGTATTATATTACAATATCTATGTAAACAATGTTCTTTGATTCGTTTGAACCAATCCATTAATTTAAAGTTGTTGGAAATAGGAAATAGCTGCAGGATAAATGTTGGGGTCAATGTTAAAAGAAACAAAAGTTAGGGTGGTGATTCTGAAATTATTTTCCAGGCTGTAATTTTCTTTCAGGCTCTTTCGTCGTCGAACCACTTCCGAATGCGATTCAAATTTTACAAATTAAAGTCTTCTTCTTCGAAAGAGATCAGAGATTCTCTCCTTCTTATCTGCAGTTTCAGATCTGGGAGGTTCTGGTAATAGATTTGGAAGAAGATGACTGTGATCGATATTCTGACTAGAGTTGACTCGATCTGTAAGAAGTACGACAAGTACGATGTCGACAAACAGCGGGAGGCCAATATCTCCGGCGATGATGCCTTTGCTCGTCTCTATGGAGCTTTCGAAACCCAAATTGAGACTGCTCTCGAGGTCATTATTTCCCTTTTTCTGTTTTCATCTTGAAGATTTTGCTTGATTTGATTCGGTTCTGTAAATCTCGGTTAATTCAAAGGAGTGTGCTTTACAATGTTGAACATAGAGTTTGATATTTTTCCGGTCTGGACTTCAAATGGGGAAAATATGCATGAGTCCAATTCAGAGAAAAATCTTGAAATTAGATTGCGATTAGTCCTGATTTTGTATACGGTGATCGAGTTTTCGTGATGGGGAATGGAAATTTTTTGAGTGCTTTACCTAATTTATGCTTTCTGCAGTTGAGAATCTTTTGAACTTTCGATTTGCAGAAAGCTGAACTTGTTACGAAGGAGAAAAATAGGGCTTCTGCTGTTGCAATGAATGCTGAGATCCGCCGGACCAAGGCTCGATTATCAGAGGAAGTTCCCAAGTTGCAGAGACTTGCTGTCAAGCGGGTTAGCTTCCTTTCACATGTTTTACACCTTGGTTCACTGTTCAGCTACATTGTTTCTAGCTATATCAGTAGCTTGGTTGAGGTTATATGATTCTTGTTTTTGAGATTATATAGTTAGTGTGAGCGGATGTAAAACAAGTTTGTAAAGATTGCTGGGAATGAGAGAATAGTAGTCATTCCTGTTGGTTTTTAATTTTCCAAATTCCAATTTAGTATATTTTGGTAGTAACCACATTTGGATGGTAGTCCATTGGTTGAGATTGACTACATTATGTCTGAAGGATTAACTTGTTCAGACTCAGTAACAATCCATACATTGTCAGGTTAAGGGCCTTACAACCGAAGAGCTTGCTGCGAGAAATGATTTGGTTCTCGCTCTTCCAGCCAGGATTGAAGCCATACCTGATGGGACAGCAGGTGGCCCAAAAAACACTAGTGCTTGGACTCCCTCAACAGCATCTCGTCCTGATATCAAATTTGATTCAGGTGATTCAAATGAAGTAGCTTTGTTTATCTCTTGTAGAATGTCGCGCTCCTTATTATATTGTTCGGTTTATCTGAAAATCACATGACCTGTTTATCTTATTTTCTGTCTACGAGCAACCTGAAGTTAAATATCACTAAGTCACCTCTATTGTGGATGTTAGATGGGCGTTTTGATGATGATTACTTTCAAGAATCACATGAATCTAGCCAATTCAGACAGGAGTATGAGATGCGGAAAATAAAACAGGCAAGTACTGTTCTTATCTTGTTGCATTCTACTCTTCTGTTCATGTAAACTCTGGTAGTTATATATATGACTTGTCTACTTGAGTATAAATCAGGAACAAGGCCTTGACATGATCTCCGAAGGGTTAGATGCTTTGAAGAACATGGCGTCTGATATGAACGAGGTGAGTTTGCTAAAGTCAAGCTGTTAACACACTTCCCTTATTCAGTACTTGAGCTGATGATCCATGTCACGACTCTGATACTTGAGCTGATGTCACGACTCTGACACATACAGGAACTGGATAGGCAAGTTCCACTGATGGATGAAATCGACACAAAGGTAGAAAGACACCCCCCTTTCCCTTTTCCTTTCTCGGTATTGGTTAGTTGTAATCTGAACTTTCTGAACTTGCTCACAGGTGGACAGAGCAACCTCGGATCTCAAGAATACCAATGTCAGACTTAAAGATACCGTGAACCAGGTGACTTGAGTTTGGAATATTTTTCTCAGACTCTCAGCCACGTGAGTCTGTTCTTGATTGCTAACATAAAAGCATGGCCTTTTGTTTGCAGCTGAGATCAAGCCGGAACTTCTGTATCGATATTGTTTTGTTGTGTATTGTTCTGGGTATCGCTGCGTACTTATACAAGTAAGTTTCTCTCATACGCATCAGTTATAGTAATTCAATCTGAAAAAGACCTTCTTTAACGAAACAAACTTTTGTTCTCTGTGCAGTGTACTGAAGTAATGAGATGAACACGACGAAAGGACCCAGTAGTACTATCTATCACCCGAGTCAGTGTCAGTGTGTGCTTGTGTCTTACTCTTCTTCTCTGACCTTTCTTCTATGAGAGTTTCTTCTTAATGTCAAGAATATTGAAGTCTTTTCTTCCTGCGTCGACTTTTTATCCATGTTGTTCTCGTGTGCATAGATTCATCTTTGTCAAAATGTGCGTCCAACTAACTGTTTGCTTTGTCTGCAGTCTGCTATTATTTTCCCAAAATATGACTTTAATTTAAAAAAAATCGCACCAACATTTCTCAAGTCAAAAAAAATCAATCAACTCTTTAAGATTCATATTGGTTTGGTTATGGACGGTGCAAGCCTTACACTGAGGTGGTTTGCCCACTTATCCTGTGTGGCAGAGCTGGTCGAATCTTGAAACAGTTAGTCCTACGTGTTTTGCATTAATTGGTAATTTGGTGGGAAAAGCCAACTAACATAACCCCACAATCCACGTGGAGAAATTTGATTTGATTGAACAGCGTCTAGTTAGTTACTGACTTTCTAAGTTACACTTCCTTAAAATGTCAATCAATCAAAATCTAATGATTGGAGTTGGAATAATCATATATCCAAAGTCGGACCATTAATTTCTCCTAAGAAACTAATTTTCGTCTAACTGAATCTGAATTGAAAAACAAATTCATCTCGTGGTGTATGTTTGTTGATGTGTTGAATAACGAGAATGGATCTGTTGGGAATGTGGTCGGGCATGGATGTCTTGGCTTTGAGCGGAATGGGTTACACGCTTCTTCTCCTCAACTTCGTTTTCGCTTGCCAGCTACTTCTTCTTCAACCTCTCGTCTCCGCTTTAGGTGATTTTACCACTTTTTTTGTGATAACTTTTGCTCTCGATCGAATTTGGTATCTGCAGTTATAGTTTCTTAGCTGGTTTTTGAAATCTTGAGATATTGAATTTCGAACAAAAAGTTGTTCTTCGGATCCATGTTTGAAACAGACTGAATCTTGTCAGATTAAAAAGATACAGACATTGCGAACTGAGCAAATTAAAAAAACCATCACTGTTTGATTCCTACATATATATGCAACATTTCGTTTCAGTCAGCACTGTTCATGGTTTTTGTCTTTCTGAGTTTATGTTTTTGTTGTTGTTCCATGCTCATGGATAAGAGGAAATTAAAAGCTGTAATTTAGGTCTGATGAATCACTTCTCTTCTCAATCTTGGTTATTTTGCACCAGATGGTCAATCTGTAGATGCTGCGGAGCTATTTGAGAGAGCTTCACAAAGCATTAAGGTTAAGAGTTATACCGATGCGCTTGATGATCTGAATGCAGCCATAGAGGCTGACCCGTCACTTTCTGAAGCTTACTTTAAGCGTGCGTCCATTCTTCGACGCTTTTGCAGGTATGTGTGAATGGTTTTAAATCCTCTTTGTCTTGGTTTCATTTCAATGTTTTTGATTATTTAGTGCCTTCCCTTTCTATGTGTCATAGATATGAGGACTCTGAAAACAGTTACCAAAAATATCTACAACTAAAACCAGGAGATTCAAATGCCAAAAAAGAGCTCTCTCAGCTACATCAAGCTAAACACGCTTTAGAATCTGCGGTGGATCTCTTTGAGTCACAAGACACTGGGAGAGCCCTTGAATACGTTGATAAAGTTGTTCTTGTCTTCTCCCCAGCTTGCTCTAAGGTTCTTTCTCATTTTTTTTGGCTATTTCTCATTGTTGCTTTGAGATTCAAATACCCATTGCCTAATTCATACATATCATGATTTAAGTTGTTCTTGTTTTCGGTCTTTTCCTTCAGGCAAAGCTTCTCAAAGTAAAGTTGCTTTTGGTGTCTAAAGACTACGCAGCTGCAATTTCTGAGACTGGTTATATTCTCAAGGAAGATGAAAATAATCTCGAAGCCTTGCTCCTCCGCGGTCGTGCCTACTATTATTTAGCAGATCATGATATTGCCCAAAGGTTTGCTCTAGTTTTAAGTAACTACCAGACAGTATTTGTCTCGACTTATATAAGTACTATGATTGGAAATTGAGTAAATCTGCTGTTTAGGCATTACCAAAAAGGACTTCGTCTGGACCCTGAGCACAGTGACTTGAAGAAAGCATACTTCGGATTGAAAAAACTGCTCAAGAAAACAAAAAGCGTTGAGTTTCATCAACTTCATTCTCTCTTGAAACATTGAGATTTCACCAGCATTGGAAATCATGTGGCTTGCTCGTGATACAGGCAGAAGAAAATGCGAGCAAGGGAAAGTTGCGAGTTGCAGCAGAAGATTACAAAGCAGCTATTTCTCTGGATCCTAACCACACGGCACATAATGTCAATCTCTATCTTGGACTATGTAAGGTCTCAATCAGGCTTGGGCGAGGAAAAGATGCCTTGAACAGCTGCAATGAAGCACTTAACATTGAACCAGAACTAACGGAAGCATTACATCAGGTTCCGATTATATTTTGACAGCTGACACTTTTGCTGAAAACTTTAACATCAAACTTCTTGAAGAAATGGAGTTCTGATTATGCAATGTGGTATGTACTTTTTCAGAGGGGTGAAGCTAAACTCTTGCTTGAAGATTGGGAAGGAGCGGTGGAGGATTTGAAGAAAGCGGGCGAAAATTCTCAGGTTGGTTCAACGAGTATTTCATGTATCTGATTCTTCTTAAGCACCTTTAATTCGTTAACCTGATTATATTAGGATGAGGATATCCATGAAGCTCTCCATAGAGCTGAGAGACTACTGAAGATGAGCAAACGAAAGGATTGGTATAAGATTCTTGGAATTTCAAGAACTGCAGCAGTGTCTGAAATCAAACGAGCTTACAAGAAGCTTGCTTTGCAATGGCATCCCGATAAGAATGTCAACAATAGGGAAGAAGCAGAAAACAAATTCCGAGAAATCGCAGCAGCATATGAGGTTCAAAAATGCACATCAATCAACGCACACGTTTCCATCTTATTTGTTTTGTATTTTCTTGTAGATTTCAGCTGATTAGTAAGTGTGAAAGACTGGTGAAACTTGTGTGATTGACAGGTTCTTGGAGATGAAGAGAAGCGCACAAGATATGACAGAGGAGAGGATCTTGAAGACATGGGAATGGGTGGTGGGGGAGGAGGAGGATTCAATCCTTTTGGTGGCGGTGGACAGCAATACACCTTCCATTTCGAAGGTGGTTTTCCCGGTGATGGTTTCGGTTTCTGATCTTTTTAATTCTGACATGACCTACATTAATAGGTGGATGGAAGAATCATGTAGCTTAGAAATCCATCCTGATATATACTATGATCAACTATCACTATTTTGATCATTCATTGGCAATCCTCGTCCTGAACCCGAATAACCAGATAAGATGAGTGCTCTTCTTTCACCTTTATAAAAATATTGTAATATACAAAAAGATACAAAGCTTTCTTTCTCTGTTTTTCTTTCAAAATACAACAGATGATATACACTCACATTCACATACAAAAGAGACTCCACCACAAAATAGAGCCTTAATCTCGTCAGCTATCACTACTTAATTCACTCTTCTCACATCTCTAAATAGATAAATCTCCATCCACATGTCCCAAAAACTTGATCCGAAATGGTTTGATTCGATACCATACACCGCTGCTGGAACACATGATTAGTATTCAGGACCTCTGGCTTCAGTTTCTTGATCCAGACATGCTCTGATCTGTTGTCTGGACGGGTGGTTGATCCACCTGACTACCGCTTGGAGGTTCAGCTGTCCTATGGCTTCTCCTCCATTTCGAAAACTCGACTAGACCTGTTGTAGCGCTCATGGTGACTCCAAACCCTGCCAATGTGGCTAAGAGAATGGACACAACCGGCTGCATGCGAACCTGCAAAAGTATAAGCGACATAGATCGAGAGTTAGAACACGAAACAGAGTGTCTTTGTTCTGTTCTTGACAGATAAAAATTCTCACCAACGTGAAGAAAATGTGAGAGAAAAAAACAACAAGACCGAACTGAGTTATGGCGTAAATCCAGACATATCTCTTCTTCACTGCACATCGATGACCACATAATCAATAAAACTGATAGCTTGAGTAATGAAACGAACAGTTGGGAAGCAAAATTTTTGATGGAGAACTGTTTACTGTAAGCATTTCTTACCCATTGTTGTTGACGTCATCGAGGCAAGAAGACCAAGAACACAAGAGAATGGTAAAGAAATTGCAATGGCACCGGATTTCATTTTCGTAAGCTGTAAATAAATATTAGGACAAGACGGTGTTAGAAAAGCTCTATACTAAGAAGTGTAAGAATCAGAATTTACTAAATCTTACCAGAAGCTGCTCCAGGAAACAGAAGTATGCAAGCATGCTTACAATGACAAGAATTGGAACATCCTGCCATACACTGAGAGGAGGAGAACGGGTCAATAATATGTACATAACTTTTGAATTTTTTCAAGAGATATGGTTTTGACTTTGACTTGCCTGTAGTGTGAAGGCATGGTATCTGCAGCTCCAAGATTACCCTGAGAATTCTGCATGCGAAGAAGGGTCACAGGGAGATTCCGAACCTCTTGCTTGCACACATCACATGTTCGGTTTCCTTTAATGGTGAACCATTTGATTGTACATTCTTTGTGGGCAAGAGCTAGTTCGCCTCTACACATACATTCCATCTTGAAAGCTTCTGAATCTTCTCCCAATTCGACCAGGCAGATTCTACACACAGCTTCTTCTTCAGGAACATCTTCAGCGCCATCAACATTCGCGTCTGAAACATATCACTAATATAAGGCACCAGGTTTGTTACACGGATAGAACCAAAAATATCAATTTTTCATGTCTGCTGGTTTTTAACATCAAATGAAAAAGACAATTTCTAACCGTTAAGTTTAATAATATTTCTGGTTGGCGTCATGTTCGGAGTTGGAATCACCCGGAAAACACCTAATTGCCTTAGACTTCCATCTTTATTGAATGCAGGGACAGAGCGTGAACGGTGAATAGGCAGTGGAGGCCCTTTTTTCTGTGGAGAGAACAGTTTAACAAAAAGACGGTCAAACCAATAATGAAGTAAAGCAGAAGATAGCCTGGTTAGCTAAACTTATTTTACAAGCAAAATGCATAACTTAAACATACTCTAGTGAGACCAAGGTGAAGTACGAGAGAAGAAAATGTCCCTTGCCAATGATATAACAGCAAAAACCACAATAAAATCCACATGGGAACCTAAATGAATAGATCCAGCAAGTTACTCACCGTGGAAGTAACTCGATCAACAATATATCTCCCATGCATGGACTCAGGATTTGAGTAAGCTATAGGGGTTACAGGCAAGGACTCAGTTTTCGTCAACCTTGGAGTTAAAATATTAGTGAGAGTCCATGTGGACCTGTCTCTACCGTTCCCTGAAGAAGGGGAGGGCACAAAGGCCAAATCTGCAGCTTTCTCGATATCTACATTATTGTTATTGATGTTCCGGTTCTTGAAGCTTAACTTGGGGATTAGATTCTTCAGGCTATTAGGCTTGTTTCTTGGAGACGAAGAGGAAGGACTCAGAGATGCACAACGTTGCCCGATTCTAGGGCTTGACATTGGAGAGAAGTTGACTCTTTTGGCAACAGGACTTGATGTTAAAGATGTATTTCGTCTCAATAGATCCTCTGTTGTATCTTCCGGTGTTCTTGATGGTAAATCTAACACAAGGCCTCGCCTCCATAGGTCTCGGACTGGTGATAGCTCCTCTTGTTCTGCTATCTCAGCAGAATCTCCATCCTGCAAACACCAAGAACGATCATTTCAAATCCAAAATATCATTTTCTCAGATTCCATAAAAAACCAAAGGTCCGATCTTTGACAAATATCTTAAAAGCCTAATCTTTCACAATCTACTAAACCCTAAACCCATGAAATTCTCAGGAGAAATTAAACAGAGAAATTAAACAATATCAATTGAAGACAGATGGAAAAGAAGATTGGAATGGAATTAAAGAGAGTGTGAAAGATTAACCTTTTGCACTGGAGAATGATTATCTTTGTGAGACCCATGTTCTTCTTCTTGGCGAGCTTTATCATCTCTACCATCCATCATCGAGCTGGAAAACAAAACCCAGAAAGTAGAAAAGCAGAGAAGAATCTCTAACAGATAATCAGAAAATTGATATATGCAGGAGAAAAATAGCAGGAAAGAAACATCAGGAACCCTTTGGAGGTAAAAGACAAGTCGTCTTTCTGGGTTCCTGAAATTGAGATATGTGATGGATCATTCATTCTATTCATTTTAAGATATATCACTGTCCATTTCTCAGCTAAAAAGGTTAAATTTGGTTCGCCTGTTTTTTTTTTTTTTTTTGTGGCCTTATTATTACATTTAAATAGTTGATTATCTTTTCTTTTTATCTTTTTCCTTGCGTTTATCAAAAAAATAGTCAATCGTTCATTAAAGGCTAATATTGGTAAGTTTTTTTTTTTTTTTTTTGGGGTAAGTTTGTAATTGTATAGTTTTTTTTTTTTTGTCTACGTGAGCATTTTAACAGTAATATTTGAGGGAAAAATGTTTTGTATTAAACGTTATAATGTGCATTTTATTTTTAGTATTTTGGATCGATATTTGGATATTTTAGTTGGATTGTGAAAAAAAAAAAAAAAAAAAAGTTGGATACTACAGAGGGTCCCTACTACAGATGTTGAAGTAAGTTTTTTAGCTTGTGTATTTACGTACTTTGCTATTTAAAATATAATTTATCTTAGGAAATTTAAGCCATACATCTTATATTGAAAATTGAAATTGTTTCTAATTTTGTGTGTGAAAAAGGAACGGATATGATTAAATACAAAAAAAAAAGAGAAAGAGGATTGCCAAAAAAACAAAAGTTTAATATGTAAACATGGCATCTTCTAAATGTGTTTGTGGTAAATCACATTTCCTCAGCTTTTATATACACACAGCTCTCTTGTTTCAGATTTGATGAGTTACTGTTTGAAATGGCAGATTGGTAATTCAATAAATTAGTTGTACAATTCTTTGAAATGATTATATCATCCAAAATAACTTATTTTCAACAAAACAAAAAAATATATATAATAAAGAATTATCATATCTAATAATATGGTTTTTTTTTTTGTCAAAGATCTAATGATAAGATTTAAGATTTTTCATTATTCATAGATTATCCATGACCATTTCAACTATGAAGACGGTATCTTTGGAACTAAAAGGCATGTGGGAGATCATCTCAACTTAATTTGAAATGCATATGAGCTACAACGAATAAAAGATGTCACATAATCAATCTCATGATCGACAACAAATTTTACCTCTAATCTTCACTAAAATACACTATTCATAAAATATTCATAATTATCTTTGATTATTAGATGGTGACCAACCAATTACATATTGACTGTTACAACTAATGAACATCATTCACTTAGTCCTTGCATACTTAAGAGTATGTTATTAATCAATGATAAAAGTTGAATTTTGTTTATATGGAAAAAAATAAAACAATCCTATTAAATAGAGATGAAATAGAAATTCTTCAGAGCTTTCCAAATAACATACACGAGGTGGTGACATTAGTAGAATCGAGCACTATAAGCCACTTGACAATTATTTTCGTGTAGTTTTTTGATATCGTATCTCAAACAAGTTTTGTACAAATAATTTTTTGTATTTAAGTATTAGTTTATTGTTTGAAACTTGTGAAACATCCATAGACAATTTGGAGTCATCATGCTCCTTATCTTTACATTTTAGTGGCAATCGGTACAGTTGTTAGTATTTTGCGATTAAGAAGTAGATCAGCATGTCCTTAGCAGCAAGACATATCACCACACCGGCGGCGTAGCAAGATCGATCAAATATTCCTCCACTTCAGGATGAATTGCAACTGAGTATGGTCTCTACAAAATTAAAGTTGTCTTAGGACGATGAGACATAAAAAAACAACAAATTCAGAAATATATGATATATATTTTTTTGTATATTACCAGTCCTAAATCATTTCGGATTAGTAGTGGATCACAACCAGCAACAATCAAGCGGGGTACTATCTCAATTTGAGTTGAAGCATCTGTAATGTCGCCTTTCACAGCCTGATGAAGAGGCTACAACATACAACAATAATTAGGAAAAAGAATAGAGAGAAATAGAAACATGATCAAGATTCAAGGCTGATGGATTAAAAAAAAAAAAATAGCTGATGGATTAGTTGTGTATATTGCTTAACACATAATGTCATTCAATTCCAATCTATTATTTCATGCAGTGAACCATCAAACTGAAGACATTTATAATGAATGATAAAAAAAAAAGTAATCTAATTACTAATAATGTTATTATTTATAGATCAACCTCTGGGTTATGGGACACCATGTCCATTTTTTTCCTTAAAGTATCTTCTGAACACATGGTCGTTTCATATTTGATCCGATCTATTATTACTTTATTATTATTATGTGAACTCTATTCATTTACATTATGTCAACTAGTACATGTCTATATCGGTTATCCAAAACAAAACGAAAAAGAAATAAAAAACCGTCTTTATCAGTTTGTCAAAGTTTTAGTGTTATTAGTCTGTTAATCTTTAATGAAATGTATCATACGATGATTAATGCGTTTTTGACTTTTTCCATAAGACATAACTTAAAACTAATGAGCTTTGACACGTGGCAATACTTATGGCGGTAAAAGTAGAGAAGCTTCCACATCTGAGTCACATGCAGAGGAAACCTTAAACTTCGCTTCACTCTCAAAAAAGCTTCTCTCTTTCCCATTCAATCTCGTCTCATCTTCATCCACAGAACCAAAAAAACAAATCCTAGTTGGAATCTGTGATCAATTCCCAGAGAAATTCCCGGAATTGGGTGTGATTGTCTATTGAAAAGCATGTAAAGACACCCGGTAAGCTTTTGCATGTCAGATCGATTTACTGGAATGGTGATTGAGGTGAAATCGATTAGGGTTCCGAGAAGGGTCTGGTTAGGGTTTCAGAAATCTATCGTGCTCCTCGTGGGTGGAAACCATACCTCCTCCAGGTTTTGCACTCGCTAGATTTTTCCAATTTTGCTTCGCTTTTTATCTTCGAATCTGTTTAGCAATCGTTCTAGACAAAAGTTCAAATTAAGGGATTTGCCTCGAATTCATTGAAAGCTGAAAATTTGAAACTCCATGGGTGTTTAGTTACTGAGGTTCAGTATCTTCCGTGGATCTACAAAGAGGCATGCTTTGGTTCGTGCCCTCGTTATCGCCTCGGTTCTAGCTGTTGTGCCTTTGATGGAGATAATGCCTGACACAGGCCTTGAGGCGAACAATCGTGTAGTGAATCTATCCAATCTCGGCCAATTTCTCTTTGATAAGCTCGTTGAACCATTTTGGGGTAAATACGAGTCGGGAAAGTTCCCGGATCATGTGGTCATTTCCGGTATTGCTGCAGAGCTGATGAGCTTAAAACTGTTGCATCATGATTCTAAGATTCTGTGCATTGGTCAAGGATCAGATATGGCTGTTTCGGTGTTTAAAGAAAAGGGTTTCTCAGACGCTCATAAGGCTATTGGTCACCCTTTGTTTGCCCTTATGGGTAGGAAGCATGTCTACGAGCTTGCGTTTCCTGAAAACTCTTTCGATTTTGTGTATTATGGGGATATTGATCTGTTGGTACTAGTCCCTGCTCTTCTTGTACTTGAGATGGAGCGTGTTCTGAAACCAGGAGGAATCGGGGCAGTGCTTGTGAGTACGAACAGCGAGTTGTATAACACAAAGAGCCTGGTGAAATCTGCTACTTCAGTTTCAACCTTGCTTAAGCTGTCTGAGATAGTTCATGTAAACTCCATGGATGGGCTCACAGTTGTATTTTTCAAGAAGAATGTGATGGAGATTGAGTCTGCTTACTTTGGAATGAATCAGCTACCAAGTGATTGCCAATCTGTTGTGAACTCAAAACCTTACTTGGGTTTCATGGAACCTCTAATCGAAACAAAACCAGTTGATTTTCCAAATTCAGTCAGTTATTTGCCCAAGTTTCTCGACGTGTCACCTAAAAAGAGGCTGGTCTACATCGACATTGGAGCAACCGAGCATCTAAATGCTAATTTCTCATCATCATCAAACTGGTTTTTACCGTCATACCCAATTGAAAGCAAGGCTTTTAATATCTACATAGTTGACCACAATACTTCGGTATTACTAACAGAAGTAAAGGAACCTGGTGTCACCTTTGTTTACCATCCGGGTTTGGCTGGGGACAACAATGCTGCAGCGAAAAACATCACCCTACTTGAAGATCTAGAATCACTTCCTGAAAACGAAGAGAGCTTTGATTTTCTTGCTTGGTTTGACGAAACTGCAAAGTACGCAGACTTTGTAGTTCTGAAGATGAACACAAGCGAGGTAGAAATGAAGTTCCTTTTGGGTTTAATCCAAACAGGAGCCATATGTTATGTCGACGAGCTTTTCCTCCACTGCTCCAACAAGCCAGACTGCATCAACATACTCCAAAGTCTAAGAAGCAGAGGTGTCTTTGTCCACCAATGGTGGGGAGGAGATTAAAACTCAGCGTTTTGGAATTCGGTAGGCTCTCGGTCTTTGTCATCTTTACCATAATCTCAATCTTGTGTTTTCTGTGTTCAAGTATCTGTCATGTCACCCCCGTAATAGCTTCAAATGTCTGTGTTTCTGCTGTTTATTTCTCTGCCGCTGCAGCTTCCGGCTGAGAAACTAGCTAAATAAGAAACTGCCTGTTTGTTGTTGTATCTAATGAAGAATACTGAAGGGTTGTTGTGACTCTGAATCCAAAAGATTTCGAAATTTCTATATTATGAATGGTAAATCACACGTTTTGTTGTTAACACACAAGATCAAACATACATATACTCTTATATCGACGGCAGTTGGTCTGTTCAATCTATACTCGCCTATTCTTGTTCAGCTGTTTCTCCTTGTCCGGTATTGTTCCCGCTTCCGCTGTTACCGTGAACTTTTATCTCCAAAAGTCTTTCGACAGGTTGCCTGCAGATCGGGCATCGATTTGTCTGAAACCTCAATACCTTAGCGCAACCACTGCACATACACTGCACCACAAAAAACCAAACATTTTTTATATCCATAGGTCCATTACACAGTAGGAATCATCAGCTTTCACAAAAAATGAGCTTACCATGTGTCGACATGGAAGAACAGTCGTGTCTCGTGGTTCAGACAAACATATAACGCATTCTTTTCCTGGGTCACTAGCATCATCAGCTGAATCCTCATCACCCTCAACCGTATTCCCAATACCATAAATCTCCTGCAGCTCATATCTCATTCCATTAACCCAGAGTATCTGCTTCACCACTCTTATCTTAATCTCTCCTTTATCCTTCTCATAAACCGCTTGAGTAATCTGCGCATTCTTAGATCCCAACCTTTCTTCTTCATTATCACCTGATGGAGTAGCTTCCGCCTTAACTGCCAGCGGGTAGATATCTGTGTCTGCCGCCTTAAACAGCTCAACGTCCTCAAAGACAGAAAAGTCTATACCGGAACCAGATGATTGTTTAAACTTCTGACCAAGTCCTTTCTCAAAATCCATGGTGATTGGTGGCAGAATATCTTCCTTTGTCGCTGTGAGATTGCATTCTTCGGATTCTTTAGCAAAGAAAATGACAGTAATCCTATTCTCCACAAGTCCACCATATAACATAAAGCTTAGTCAATACACATGAAGATTTGATCAAAGGTTAATTTTTAAATTTAAAAATTAAAACTTTCATAGTCAAAAGAAGTCAAATTGCAACAAGAAGAGCATAAATTTCAGCTATAGTCACGAGGAAGAACACAATTTCACGTGATATCTGCTCTGTGTGTTTTTTAATTTTCAAATCGATCACGAAATCAACGAAAGGGAGAAAGTGAAATCTACCTTCCGGAAACGGTTGCATCAAACGTGAAGGAGACGAGAAACCGAGCAGGATGATCCGGGTCGGGTTCAAGCTTGAGACTCTCCTTCTTGAGATTAACGTCGTTACGAATCGTGACAGCTTTCTGGTGTTCAACGTAAGGAGTGGGCTGAGCCATCATGTGACCACCATAAGGGTATCTGGCCATCCCCACGGGACCCCAAGATTGATGGTAATGATGATGGAGGTGGTGGTCGTACGGCGGAAGAGGCGGCCCTGGCATGGTTCCCGGTGGAGGATGGTAGTAAGCAGGAGGGTACTGGTAAGCCGGATTAGGATTAGGGTTTGGATACGGTGTAGCGGCGGCGAATACGACGCGATTTGGGATTTCTGGAGGTGGTGGAGGAAGAGAAGAAGGTGGAGGAGGTGGTGGAGCCGCCGTAGGAATCGAATGGTTTCGCCGTCGACGGCGTCTACCGTCACCTCCGCTGCTGCTATTGTTTCCCATATGAAATTGGCGTTAAAGAGAGATCAAAAGACAAGATTTTTCGGTGAACCTCAAATGATGAAATCTCAGGAATTATTTTTAAGTTTGTGGGTGGATCAGAGATCCGGGGATTATTATTGAGTGAAATGTAAGGATTTAAAAAAGCAAAAGCAAGAGAGATATTTGATGAATTAAGAAAGAAAGAAAGAAAGAATAAAAAAAGGAGAAAGAGAGAGATAAGAGAGAATAATTAAGGGAAGGTGAAAGTGGGTAATGAGATGATGATGATGGGGTCGGGTTGGCCAAGAAGCTCCACCCATGAACACCTCCCTTCGATGGTGTTAATGTTGTTGCCAAACATTATTTTTCTCTCTACCTTTTTCTTTTTTTCTTCTTCTTATTTATTGTTTGTAATGATTATGTTTGATTATATGAGTTTTTGTCTTTTTTTGTTATATTTTTATAATTTCATAAAAAGTCCTTGAAAATAAACAAAGGTGTTATCTGACGACGAAAACTAGAAAGAAAGGTGTTACCTTTTTAATTACCAGACATTACCATTAATTATAAGATTTGTATAATAATTTTTTAAAAAAAAAAGATTTGTATAATAGATTGCATTACGTATATATTAGGATTAATTTGTTCATGCTTTAAAAAAATGATGATATTTTCAGAGACATTTCCTGAAACTTTAGTGTTCAGATATGGAAATTGGATCTCATAAATGTGTTTTTTTTTTTTTCCTTTGTAAATTCATATTGCCCAAATTTATGTAAAGCTATGACCGATGATAAATCAAAATATCTTACTAGTGAAGAAGTTGTATATCATTGCATACTTGCATGATTAAAGTCATTTGCGCTGTCCATCATGTATTGTATAGTAGACATTGTCTACTTTTTCCTTCTAGATTCATATAGCCTAATATTTAGTTTAATATTCTTAACAAAGTAGGCTATACTTTATTTTTATATTAAACTATAATAAATCTACTTTTTGCAAACATAATATATATTCTTATAGTCCGAAAGATGAACTAATATTTTCGAATTCATATAAAAATGTCTTCTTTGAATAATTGTGTTACTTTAAGCCTAAAACAAAACAAAACAAAAACACCTTGGTCTAAACTTTGATGTCTTAAAAATTCATGTTTTCTATAAAGGCATAATTAAGCCCTGACCGAAAAAAGAAAAGCATAAGCCCTAAAATCTATTATATAAATTTCCATAACCATAATAAGCTAAAAGTAGTATGAATTTAGAGTCAAGATCACCATTAGCTAAAAACATCACAAGAAAACAAAGAATACAAATAAAAATAAACATTTTAAATAAAGACTAACTGATGTTTATATATTTTCTTTTCAGTTGCGAGATAAAAATTTAATTATTGAATGTTTTGAAACATTCCCATACGAAGGTAATGCGATTCGAAAGGAAAAAATAAATAAAGAGACATAATAGAATCACATACCTAACCACTCGCACACACTTTCATTAAGCAATTCTAAAAGATGGACATATATAAATATAATTAAGGAAATTAAATATCATTATAAAATATATAGTGGGAGACGAGAGATGATCAAGTTGGTGTTGTATATACCTTTTCTCTTTTACTAGTTGTGAATGTAAATCTGCAAATCAATTTTATTAAATTTATAATCGTGACATAAATAAATATATAAAAACTAAACTTTTTCTATGAGGTTTCTCTGTTGATGTATATCTTTGAATATAATTTGCAGAATAACAAATATGACGTCGAATGTAACATCTTCTTGGAACACCAATTTAATGTACAGATATCAAAGATTCTATTAGGTTTAAGTCACTAATAAGATTGAACAAGATCGAGGTTACTCTTAAAAAGATCCTTAGAGAGGGAAATTTGTTAGTAAGCATGTTTAGACATCTGCATTGTCTTCATTTATATATCGGAGTGAAGTGCATACATGACACTAGCCGATAATTTTATCTGAAGTCATCAGCAACGTGTCACAGGCTATCCATAAATCCATCTGAAGCCAAATTGCTATTCTTTTTTTTCTTTTCTTTTTTTGGCATCAGCCAAATTGCTATTTATTAACTTCATTTCGTCGTTTCTTCATAGATAATGTTTTACCCTAACAAGATTTGTATTTGAGTGGAAAATATATGTTAGATCTAAGAATATTGTGTGGACATAATGAGGAATGTGAAACTGAATGATATATCAATGAAGGATGTACATGTGTACTTTGTGTAGCCCAAAAAGAGAGATGGCTTCCAATTTTGGCCATGTTCGTTTGGCAGTCGCTGGCGACAGCGATCAGCGACAGCGACTAGCGACTGTTCGTTTGACAGTCGCTGGGTCCAGCGACTGTCAAACGAACAATACAACGACTACAAAATAAAAAAATAAAAATAAATAAATAAATAAAATAAAATTGATTTTGATTAATTTAACATAAAACTAAATTAAATAATATTAAACTAAATTAAACTAAAATTAAATTACATTAAAAGTAATTAATAAAATTAAATCTAATTGAATAAAATATAATTTAATTTAAAATAAATATATAATTATATTAATAATAGTAGTATATATATTAATATAAATTATTTTTTCAAGAAAATAAAAATATATAATATGTTTAGTATACAAATAATTTACATTTTTATTTGAAAATACAAATTCTCATATGTACATATTTTTAAAATTTTAAAAAAATATTTATGTGAAAATTATATATAGAAATATAGCAACTGGTCGCAGCGACATGTAAACAAACAACATAGCGACAATCGCTAGCGACAGTCGCCAGCGACTGCAAAACGAACAACAGACGTTGTCGCTGGCGACAGCGACCAGCGACATTAATTAGCGACAGTCGCCAGCGACAGGTAAACGAACAGGGCCTTTGTAACAAAAGCTGTTTTATGACTAAGAAAAGGTCTAATTCAATTTGTAGAAAGTATCACTAGTTTTTATTAATCTTTGTTTTTAAAAGTTTCTGATCATGAATGGAGCACTATGATAAACAGTAAATATCATGTGAATTTTGTGGGCGACAAATTGTGTGCATGAACTAAAAGTAGTTAAATGTTTGTTGAAAATGGTTAAATACAATCCTTACATAAAACGAATATGTTCATCTAACACTACGTAGTAAGTAGTAGACAAAATGTGCACGAACTAGTTAGCTAACTGTTTGTTACAAATGGTTAAATACAATACAAACACTACATAAAAAGAAGCTGTTCATAAATTAATATTCTCCTTTAATTCCTAGAAACATCTAATAAAACAATTGAACTGCTACTGCCTCATTAGTTTTGAAGATTCATAAACCAAATTTGAAATTTTTTGGCTGAGAACAATGTAATAACTAATCACAATTTGTTAGCACAAAAAAAAAAAACTAATCACAATTTGAAAATCTTCTCAACCTCTTTAGTTTCAAAGAACAGTGTAATTAATATTACAATAAAAAAAATAATAATAAAAAAAAAAAATTACAATCACAATGTAAATATATATGTATATCTTTTTTGGATAATGGTTTCTCTCATTGACAAATATTTTCACAAATCTTGAATGCATCTTTGATTATACAATTTCAACAGAATTCATAAATAAAAGAATAATAACACACTCATGAAAAGTTCCCGAAAACAAGCAAAAAAAAAGAGAAGAAGCTAGAAGATCAATGCATCTCTTGCGACCTGTTCCAACCAGCTGGCAAGTTCCGACATCGTCGGTCGTTGATTCGGATCCTCCCTAACACACAACTCCGCTATGTCAGCAAGTTTCAATAACGGCTCTACGTTTCTCGGCAACGCAATATACTTCTCCACAATCGCCGCCGCTTTGCCTTCTCTGATCACCGGAACCGTCCATTCAACAATCTCTGGCGGATCACAGTCCCTATCATAACGTTTCCTTCCGGTTAAAATCTCTAACAACACAACCCCAAAGTCATAAACATCTCTTTTGATGTCCAAATTCTTCTCGTTTGACGATGTTACCAGCCCGAAATCCGCAACTCTCGCTACCCAATCCGAGTCCAAAAGTACATTCGAAGACTTCACATCGCCATGTACAATCCTCGGCTCAGCTTCATTGTGAAGATACTCAAGACCCTTTGCGGTTTGCATAGCGATTTTGATCCTTAAGTTCCAATTCAATGGCGAAAACCCGCTGTGTAGATGATCGTGAAGCGTACCGTGAGGCATGTACTCGTAAACAAGAAGCCTCTCTCCCATTTCGGTTGAGTAACCGAGTAGATTTACAATGTTGCAATGCCTAATGTTGCAGAGAATCTCTAATTCCGTCTCGAACTCTCTTGTGTTTGTGTGGATTATGGTCGCTGCGTTTGCTCTTTTAACCGCGACTTGTCTTCCGTCCGCTAACACGGCTTTGTAGACAAACCCGTAGCTTCCTCTGCCTAACTCATTAAACTCTTTAAACCCGTTGGTCGCATCTTTAAGCTCAGAAAGTCTAAACACTTGAGCAAAAGGTGTTACCGCTGGAGCAGGGGAGATATGTTCAAGTGGCTCGGTGTCTAAATCGGGCTTTCCTATGCAAGATTTGAATTGATTCGCACCGCTGTCATCTTTATTAGGACTAGAGACAATCCGTGGCACGACGCAGCAACCGATTATGATGATCAATAGAGCTGACGCGCAAGAGCCAATGATGAGGACAAGTCTTTGTAGTTGAAGCCAATGCTTGTCTGGAAAATTGCTGTTATGAAGCTTACATATGTCTGAACAAGAACTATTTTGACAGAGCGAGCAAGGCGTACATATCCGATCAGAGTTCTCAGTGCACGAACTTGACAAGAAGAACCCGTGAGAGCAGTCCGAGCCGCAAGGTGAACAGACCATCAACTCTTTCCTTACACACAAACTAGTTAGGTCAGGTTCGTTGAGGATACTTGCGTTGAAAGCAAACTCTCTTTCGTTACATGGACCAGCTCGACACATCCCTGGACTGCACAGCTCTAACGGAGGATCGTAAGCTAATGTCGACGACCCGTTGACCATCCAGCAATCAAGAACAAGATCCTCTTCTCTGATACCACAAACAATGAAATCAGACGAAGCAATTGCTTTAAATCCAGAACCTTTTGGAATCAATGAGAAATTAGAGTTTCCCCAACATTCAACCTCGTGATTATCCTCACGGATTCCGCAGAAATGGCGAGGACCTGCAGTTAACGCGACGAATTGAGAATCACTCGTCGGAGAATTGACGAAAGATTCATCGTTTCCCCAACATTTAACTTCCCGGGATGAGTTTAAAATCGCGCAGAGTGAGTTTTTGCCGGCGGCTAAGACTTGGAAGTTATCGGAAGTTGTGTTTAACCCTAAATTAGAAGAATTGGGGCCAAAACAGAGCATTCCACCATCTCTGATTCCACCACAGCTAAACCCATCACCAGAGACGATATTGTTGAAGACGAGATTACTGACAATCTGATCATAGAAGTTGGGATTCTCCTTCGCGATCAAGCTGTTGTTATTCGTAGTTCTTGTAATCTCCCAACAATCGATAGTTCCAGAATCGTGATCGGAATAATAAGCTCCTCTAACTGCACAGACATGGCTGTTTCCAGCAGCAATCTGAGAGTAAGCAGTAGTCCTGTAAGCTAGAGGTACGAGATCCATACCAGAAGAAGACCCGAGAGAACTGAAACAAAACGCCTGAGAGGTGTTCGATAAAATCCCGCAGAGAAACCCGTCTCCGCCAGAAAGAACCGCCATTGAGGGAATGTTGTAGCTTGCGGAAGTGGAAGAAACAAGAGACGAGGAGGAGGAAGAAGAAGAAGGAGAAGATGGAGATGAATAGTTTTTTCCCCAGCAGATAACATCTTGACGACCACTAGCGTCAATGGCGCAGAAGAAAGCAGAGCCACCGAAGGAGGCCGCAATTGGGCCGGAGGATCCGAATCCGGATCCGGGTTTGGATGAAAACAGTAGAAAGAGTGAGAGAAAGAGGAGAAAGAAAAGGGTCTCCATTGGAGGTGAAGTTCAGTGCATGAAGTGAAAGAAGAAGATTGAGACAAGCTGCCATTTGACAGTGGGATGGCTGACGAACAGAGAACGTGGGTGGCGTCCTAATGGAGAGAAGGAAAGACAAAAAAGTATAAATATTTTTATTGGATTCGTTGGATCTCTCCTGATCCTCTACAATATCTGTATGCTTATAGTGACGACCGACTAATGACTGTAGGATGTAGCTAAACCATTAACACATTCATGCATGTAAAATCTTTGGATATATCATAAATAGTATATATTCCTGGTTTTTCCGAAAAACAAAGACAAATATTTGCAAGTCATGTTTATTAGAAATTTATCCAAGTTTATGTATTAGCCATTTCACGACTATTAACTTTCTTTTTCTTTTAATACTTAAACTTATTTGTGTAAAAATATGTCTGTAAACGGTATATATATACTGTTTATTTTTAGACAGGCTAAGCTACGAAATCAGTAGAAAAATATTTCAGAACGTATTTTATTGGTAAAAAAGCTACATATTTCATAGTATTGAATTGAATGTAAATAGAAAATCTAATGAATTTTGCCTAAAGGAGACAGCAAGATCTAATCCGAGCGATTCCATGTCAACTTTTATGGAGCTTTAAAACAAAAGAAAAGCTTTTTTGGTGCTCACCGTCATTGTCAACTTGTCAGCATGTAAAATGGATAATATATTAGGTTACGAAAATAGAAAATAAATCAAATTGATTCAAATTTTCATGCAACGACTGCATTTATATAATTGAGCAAACGATATGTGGGGTTATATGTTCGGCGTTTTTTGTGCATATAATTCCAAAAATCCTGCCTCGGAATTATAAACGCAATATAGATCCTTTTGCAATTTTATATGTTTTCTAGCCTATTTGATGACCCTCTTACTAACGTTACTATAATCGATTGTTTTCGCCTTATTTGAAAATCTGCAAAAGTTTAGTGTTTTGAGTGTATAAAAAATCCCAAAATTGAATTCTTAAGTGTTGAAATCATTTGTAAAAAAAACGGTGTAAAATTTTTGTTATTCTTCCAAGTTCCAAATGCCTAATCAACTTTCAAATCAACAAAGATTGTCGGATACAGAATAGATGCACAATGCCGGGGCTTCATGTTTTCGTCATTATTTTTAATTTTAAGCAAGTTTTGTTTTAAGTCTCTTATGAGTAAATTATGTACTTATTATGATGAAGGCCCTCATGGCCGACGTTTGATTTGAAACACCAAATTATAAAACTCATTCAATATTAAAAAGATACTTCTCGTTTCTTCGATAATAATCTGGCTTATCAAAAACCTTCGGAAAGCCCCAAATTAATGTGAGGGAATTGTAGTTGAGACTTGGATTATTGCAAAAAAATAGAGAGCACTTGAATTATTGTTGAAAACACTTTGAATGGTAAAAGCCCAATTACGAGCCCATCAAAAGTTCAACATGTCTGGAAAATTAAAACAAAAAAAAAGAAGCAAAAAACAACTGGGAAAGAAAAAAAAGCAAAGCACGAAAGACTCAAGAGATCGATCAATGGTCGAGCCACCATTAATCGCTTTAGTTCTTGTTCAGAAGCTTCCACCGCGGAGACGGAGAACAAGATGAAGAGTTGACTCTTTCTGGATGTTGTAATCTGCTAAAGTGCGACCATCTTCAAGCTGCTTCCCCGCAAAGATTAGCCTCTGCTGATCCGGTTGAATCCCTTCTTTGTCCTGAATCTTCGCCTTCACATTGTCAATCGTGTCAGAGCTCTCGACCTCAAGAGTGATTGTCTTTCCAGTCAAAGTTTTGACAAAAATCTGCATCCCACCACGAAGACGCAGCACAAGATGAAGTGTTGATTCCTTTTGGATGTTGTAGTCTCCAAGTGTGCGACCATCCTCAAGCTGTTTACCAGCGAAGATGAGTCTCTGTTGGTCTGGTTGGATCCCTTCCTTGTCTTGAATCTTGGCCTTGACATTCTCAACAGTGTCTGAGCTCTCAACTTCTAAAATAATGGTTTTGCCAGTGAGGGTTTTCACAAAGATTTGCATGCCACCGCGAAGACGAAGGACAAGATGGAGTGTTGACTCCTTCTGGATGTTGTAATCCGCAAGAGTACGGCCATCCTCGAGCTGCTTACCAGCAAAGATGAGCCTCTGCTGGTCCGGAGGAATACCTTCTTTATCTTGGATCTTGGCCTTGACGTTATCAATGGTGTCTGAGCTCTCAACTTCTAAGGTGATGGTCTTGCCCGTAAGGTTCTTGACAAAGATTTGCATACCACCCCTCAAACGAAGAACCAAGTGGAGAGTTGACTCCTTTTGGATATTGTAATCAGCCAAAGTACGACCATCTTCTAACTGTTTGCCAGCAAAGATAAGTCGTTGCTGGTCAGGAGGGATTCCTTCCTTATCTTGGATCTTGGCCTTGACTTTCTCAATTGTGTCTGAGTTTTCAACCTCAAGAGTTATGGTCTTGCCTGTAAGAGTCTTAACAAAGATCTGCATACCACCCCTCAACCTCAGAGCTAAGTGGAGAGTTGAATCTTTTTGAATATTGTAATCAGCCAAGGTACGACCATCCTCAAGCAGTTTACCAGAAAAGATAAGTCTTTGCTGGTCTAAGGGAATCCCTTCTTTGTCTTGGATCATTGCCTTGACATTATGGATGGAGTCGGTGGTTTCAACATCAAGGGCTATGGTCTTCTCTGTAAGAGTCTTTGCGTAGATTTGGATCGTCGTCATCTGTAAGAACTTTAATCACAGTTATAAAAAAACGGAGAACAATCTCAACAGAACTGTAGAAGCAAAAAGCTGGAGACAAGAGATAGGAAAAATAAATACCTTGAGAGAGAGACTAGTTCAGGAAATTTGTGCAGAGCGATTTAGGGTTTTTAGGCGAGAGAAGAAGACTTGAATAACAAACAAGGACAAGGGTCTCTCTTTATATAGAGGCTTGATTTAAAGGAATAAGTAAATCCAATATATGAATGGAAATTCTGCTATTGGTTTAAAGGAAATCAAACAAAAGTAAAAAAGGAAAATCTGCTTATATCTCTTAATTACTAATTGCCTTTGGATTTGGAAATTGGAAGACCGCGACTCAACGTAAAGAATATTGGTGAATTACCCGATAATTACAAAATAGAAGGTCTAATTCGATTTGATTTCTTAATTAAATAAATTTTAAATTCATTATTTATTTATTGTCTAAGATAGTTTTTAACTAAAATCAAACCAAATTCGAACCAAAACATAATCGGCTCTAGTTGACCAAAAAAAAAAAAAAAAAAAAACATAATCGGCTCTAAAGTCGGTGTACTGTGTACCTCAAATTCGAAGGTTCTAGGCGTGGCACTACATAAACTTTATTTACCCTGTAAGATTACTAACATCTGAAATCGCTTGGAATGCAATATTCATTAATAGCTTAGAGTAATCAAAATTTTGTTCTCTGCAGTATCCAGTCTCCAAAAAAAGTTCCAGCATTGCACACAGACACAGCTATGTATATAATAAAACCTCATAAGCCTTAGTATTGAATTATTAGAGACTTTCACACATTTCAAAACCGGAAGACAAAACTCATAAAAGTTGATCATCATAGAAATTGAAGTTCATTCTTCTATCATGTGTGGGGAATGAGGAAACTCATGTAAGCAGACTTCTTGCCAAATGCTCCCTAGCTGTTGCTAGCGCTTGAGTTAATGTCTGCAATTCCAAGATACAACGATGGGTCCAAATTAGGAGTGCCCGTTTTGGTTTAGCCAAACAAAACCAAAATCAAGACTAGTTAGTGTCATCACCTGTTCAGAGAGTGAACCACTAGCTTCTGTGCTCTGCATCGCTACTTTCCCCGCAATGACGTTTGGGTCCGTTTCAAGAACCACCCTGAACGCATTTTTCCATAAGCCATAATCAAACAATAGCTTAATGCTAAGATATATAGGACAAGCTCAAAAAAAGTTCAGCAAATCTGTAACATGTTTAAGACTTTCATGTAATTGTCGTTTAGGGCTACAAATATTAAACTTGCATACCCCTGATCGACCATTTCATCAAGGCATAGAAAGATGAGATCCAAGTTCTCAAGGGCTTCCATCTTTTCCACATTGTTCCTGGTCAAGAAAAAGGGATGCATCAAACATTAGTTGTGGAGATTGTTGGTCAATAAATAAAGGTACACTCAGTTGTCAATTCGAGGAAATACCTCAGAAGAAGTGCAACAGCATCGAAAAAGCCTTGAAGAACAGAAGATAAGACGAGCTCGTTTTCATTTTCACCTCCAGTAACAAAGAAGTGAAGGTCCTGGGCAAACTTATAGACAATAATATTATTGTCCAACAGTGTGATCTCAGCTGCACATAAACGTTAAAATCAAACATCTATAAGCGATTTAAAAGAGACAATATGTATATACAAAGTCAGGAAACCCACGAAAGAAATTGTGTACATGAATAATATATGTGGTCTTACCTTCTGTGCGAGCATTGGTCTTAGAGGTCTTTGAGAATACAAATTTTTCAAAGCTTAACTTGGCAGCATGAGTTGACCAGTCATCCGAGTAATATTTGACAGCCACACGCTTCCCTTCAGAGTCTAGAAGAAGAATGTTTTTGACCAAAGGACACGAATCCTATTCAATGTAGATTGGATAGTCAGTATTCAAATCTCAGAGATAAACCAAGGAGTTTTTCCATCAACAAGCCTTCAACTCACACCAAATTATTTTTAGTAAACGTAAAGTAGAAATGTAGAATATAAATGTGTAGAACCAAAAGTTCACTAATATCACACTCCAAAGCATTACATGAGTGGTCAGAGACTCACATATTCAATGAGATATAATGCATATGTACTTACATAAGACATTGTTGTTAAACTTCAGGTGTACCTGAAAATTAGTGAAAATCTAGCTGTTATTGCCAATAAAAACACAAAACCAAGTATATGAGCAACTAACCAATCAAAATCTTCGATTTTGAAAACATATTAAATTACTTTAACAAAATCACCTACACTCATTTAAACAGTCATCCCAGTCAGTGTTAAAAGCTCATACACAAGAAGGAAAACGATATCTATCACCAAACATCCTAATGACTAAGTTACACCGTATGAGTATATTATAATAAGCTCAAATGTGACATCTTGTGTATAGTCAATGTAATATAGATGATCTTCAGGACAAGACAGCTACAGAAAGCCACCCATTTCAACGCACACAGAAAAATGGAGATTAACATGATGGAGCAGGCAGACAAAGAATCACAAAAATTCAGATCGATAAAGCAAAGTTTTATACAAAAGAAAAAAAACCCCTAATATCATCGGATAATCACATAACGAAACACAAATCTGCACAGATCTCTACAATGTACTCATAAAATTCCTCCAATCAAGGTGATCGTGTAACGAAAGATTGAACAACGATTGAAAATCTTAAAAAGCAATGGAGCAATAATCAAAATCCAGGGATCAGGATGACAGACACAACAAACGATCACCGGAATACAAGATCGGAGAAGAAGCAATGGAGGATTCAGGAACAAATAGCTCGGGATCAGATTCATATATCAAAAACGCAGGATGGAGACGTAAGAGCTAAACTGAAGAAGAAATCGGAATACCTTGAGAGAGCTCTCGCTTCGTCGTTTCAGTATTGTTTCAAGAGACTTGACTACTCTATAATAAGTTTGGTGGTAAAATTATCCGCGGATCCTAGATCTGAATATTTGTGATCTAACCGACCGGTTATCAAAATTTATGAACCTAGACCGAATGCCGTTTCTTATTTTTAGAAACCAACTGTGTGCCGTTTTTAGAAGAAATGTTCTCTTCTCTCTGGAACTGGAGAAAGTATAAAAATGTAACCTTTTTTGAGGTCCAACGCAGCAAAAAGTCTCCTCTTGTCTCCTTTTCTCTCTGACCATGGCAGCATTTCTCGCGAGACGGCTTCTTGGTGACCGATCGAGCCAGATTCTCTGGACTTCGAGTTCTAACTCCAGTGCGTTCGTTTCCGTTGCTAGGTCTTTCTCCTCCTCCATTACTCCGATCAAAGCAACTCTCTTTCCTGGTGATGGGATCGGTCCCGAAATCGCTGAATCTGTCAAACAGGTCCTTTATTTCAATCTCCTTTCTTCTTTGTAATTCATTCACGTGAATTTTGGCGGAATAGAATATACCATTGTTGCTTGTTATGAAACGTACGAGTTTAATCGTGTTTCTAATAATGGTCTACTCACGTTGATGCTTAATACTTTGGTTTGGTCTAATTATGTTACCAGATTACTTTTCTTATAGATTTAGGAACCATAATGTCTGGATAATTTGAGACGTGTTAATGGAGAAATATGAATCTATGCTTCTTCAATTCGAAATTTTGTTAGTTTATAGTTGATGTCTCTGAAAATGTTTTGCCTTTATGCTGATCCAGGTGTTTACTGCTGCTGATGTGGCCATTGATTGGGACGAACACTTTGTTGGTACTGAAATAGATCCTAAAACTAACAGTTTCTTGACATGGGAAAGTCTTCAATCTGTGCTTAAGAACAAGGTTGGCTTGAAAGGACCAATGGCAACCCCTATTGGAAAGGGTCACCGTTCTTTAAACCTTACTCTTAGGAAAGAGCTCAATTTGTATGCTAATGTTAGGCCTTGCTATAGTCTTCCTGGATACAAAACTCGTTATGATGACGTTGATCTCATTACCATCCGTGAAAACACGGAAGGAGAGTATAGTGGGCTTGAACACCAGGTTAGTCTGTTGCTCTATCATTTTATTAAATCTATATTTTAGTACTCTCCTTTTCAAAACCATTATGATAAATTTCATTTTGATTTGCTAGGTCGTTAAGGGTGTGGTTGAAAGTCTTAAAATTATTACCCGTAAGGCGAGTATGAGAGTTGCAGAGTATGCCTTTCTTTATGCCAAGACTCACGGAAGGAAGAAAGTTTCTGCAGTTCATAAAGCTAACATTATGCAGAAAACTGATGGTCTTTTCCTGCAGGTCTGCTCATTTTGGAACTCAGAATACATCAACTTTTCTCAATTAGGGGAACAAAATGCTGGCTTCTTTTTTTTAACCATTGTTCTGAGACAAGGTTGTATTTGCTTCCTGTTTTTCAGTGTTGTGATGAGGTTGCTAAGAAGTATCCTGAGATAAAATACGAGAAGGTTGTTATTGACAATTGCTGTATGATGGTAAGCTACAACCTGAAATTCACATTACCCTTTGTTCTGAATTATGCAAAGGTCAATCTCATAGTTAATTAAGTTAGTGGTTGGGATAATCTTGCGGATTTTTGGAGTTAAGCTTTCCCAGCAATTCGTACTTCAGTTGTATTCCATTATTTTTTTTGTGGAGAACAAAATGCATTCTTGTATTGTGTATGTGATTGATAATCTTAATATCGACAGCTTGTGAAAAATCCGGCTCTTTTTGATGTCTTGGTGATGCCAAATCTCTATGGAGATATTATCAGCGATTTGTGTGCCGGACTTGTTGGAGGGCTAGGATTGACTCCTAGGTAACATTTGTTACTTCATCTCGCACAATATTGTCTGGCATGAAAAAGAGGCAATTATCTTATGCTCTTATTATGTTTTGCTGCAGTTGTAATATTGGAGAGGATGGTATTGCCCTTGCTGAAGCTGTTCACGGCTCTGCACCTGATATTGCTGGAAAGGTTAGTCATTATCTGACCATTGTTCAAAATCAGAACTTGATTCGGTCAGTAGCTTTATGATCCAAATGTATGTTCTTCTTTTCCGGTGTTGTAGAACCTAGCGAACCCAACAGCTTTGCTTCTGAGCGGAGTGATGATGTTGCGGCACCTGAAACTCAACAAACAAGCAGAGCAAATCCACAGCGCCATTATCAACACAATAGCCGAGGGAAAGTATAGAACCGCTGATCTTGGAGGTACCTCAACCACAACAGATTTCACAAAAGCCATCTGTGATCATCTATAAACACCCGTAAAACCATAATTCTTTCTCTACTTACTCATTGATCTTCCTTGTGGATTTTGACTCCAAAAGTTTTCTACTTATTGATTCTCTTCTTATGAGGAGAAAACAAAGCCGCCATTGGCTTTTCACGTGATTGATTTTTGTTTTCTTTACATGTATTAAAGTTCTTGCACAGCTATATACTTCTGCCTTAAGGGTGAGATTCATAACAACAGGAAGAATTTTCCAAAACGTTTTGTTAACACGTTTACAGTTGGTTTCTTGGCCTGAATTGTTTGGCATATGTCTTGTACTCTGTGAATCTTCAACGATAATAATATATTCCCTTTTATCTTGCGTGAATTGTTTGGCATTTTACATTTTTCTCTGTGAATCTTCAACCTAAGAATGAATTAAAATCTGACGAATATTTAGCACTCTCAAACACTGAAAAGTGAAACCTTTAAATGTTGAAACTACCCAACGTGGCTGATTCAGGACTTACGAATGCCACCGACACATTCTTTGATCTTTTCCTCTTCATTTGCTTACTTACTATCACGAGGGGTAGCCGTGACGGGGCAATATGGTTGTCTCATTGTTTTTTAACTCTCTCTAAAATAAACAATGTTTGAATGTTAATTCTTCTGCGAGATCCAAAAGACTTTTCAAAGAGATAGTTTGACAAATTTCTCAAGTGGGTTGGTGGGATTGGGACTTATATCTGCAATATACAACAAAACTACTGTAATCAATTATTTTTGTTACTCAAGTCTCAGATATATAGCAAATTCTAACAGCTTATTATATAATCTCTATGTTAGATATTGTTTCAAAGTTTAATGATCTTTCTTATTATATCATGTTTCAGTTTTATTTCCTCTACAGCTAAAATTGAATAGCATACACTTATAATAAAATAGTATAGAAATTAAACCACAATAAGGATTAAATAAAAAGTACATAGAAGAGTAATAAGAAGAATCTATCTTTGGTATACCTACTTTGGTTTCCCACCTACTATAAACACAAGACTGCCACTCACTCACAAAAACACTTTGCTCCATTACCAGATCTGAATCTCTCTCTCTCCCTTTTCTCTTTTCCTAAAATCCTTGAGATCATCATCATCTATGGCTTCCTCTGATTTCGATGGAATCCTCCTGGGAATGGGTAACCCACTCCTCGACGTCTCTGCCGTCGTCGACCAAGATTTTCTCAACAAGTAAGCTCAGATCCGTTTTTGTTTTCCTTCCGATCTAGATTGTATTGTTTGCTTAAGATATTCTTCTGGGTTCTCTGATTTCTAATGTTTCCTTCTGAAAATCGTGACAGATACGACATCAAATTGAACAATGCGATTCTCGCAGAAGACAAACATTTGCCCATGTAAGTCATTCACTTTTTATCAATCCTATCCTATTGGTGTTTTTTTCAGTCTTCGATTAATCTCTACTCGAACACTCGGAAGTAGCTGTGCATTTGAATTCAATTGGTGAAAAAAAGAGGCTTCACTAGTCTTTACTCTTCAAGTTGTTATGTAATCGATGTGGATATATGGAATCTTTGTATAATTTGGATTTTGATGTGGCAACTTCTATGCCGTAAAGGAAATACAAGTTCATAATGCTGCTGTCACAAGTTCTGGTGATTTTTCATTTTGATTCCGACAATAAACGAATCTCTCTTTCTTGATGCCATTTGAATATGACTCTGACTATCTTTCATCAACTCCTCGTTAATAGTATATCTTTATTGATTCACTTGATATTTGGTATTTTTTAGGTACGATGAAATGAGCCAGAAGTTCGATGTTGAATACATTGCTGGAGGTAATTCATCTTTTCCGCTATTATTCGACGTTTGGTGTTTATGTGCATTAGCAGGATTTGTGATATCTTCTTGATTTCGTTCCGTTTTCAGGTGCTACCCAGAACTCAATCAAAGTGGCCCAGGTAAAGGATAATTTCGCCTTATTCTCTCATACTTGTTTTTAATGTTTGTATCTTTTTGCTAAACCAACGCTTATATTTGATTACTACAGTGGATGCTTCAAATTCCTGGGGCAACCAGTTACATGGGATCCATTGGAAAGGACAAATACGGAGAGGCAATGAAGAAGGATGCTACAGCAGCTGGTGTCAATGTGAGTCTGCTTTACGTTTTTAAATTATGAATTTTTGGTGGGTTGTTTTGCTTTTAATCCAAATCATCAGGAAATAGACTGTTAATCTGCTGTTGTTCTATATCCAGGTCCACTATTACGAAGATGAGTCAACACCTACCGGAACTTGCGGTGTATGTGTTGTTGGTGGAGAAAGGTCAGTTTACAAACAATCTCTATGTCTGATTATAACTGTCTTAATAAGATGTCCTTCTGCTGAGTTTTATTGAGGCTTGTTTCCCTTTTCGCAGGTCGCTCATTGCAAATCTTTCCGCTGCAAATTGCTACAAGGTCGAACATCTGAAGAAGCCTGAGAACTGGGCTTTGGGTAAAAAACTCATCTTCCGGCTTTTTTACCAGTGTTTGCTTTATTGAGATTGGATGGTTTCATACGTCGGAATTATCTGATATTTTTGTTAACATTTTTTTCTTTTGGCAGTTGAGAAGGCCAAGTTCTACTACATTGCTGGATTCTTCCTCACTGTATCACCAGAATCCATTCAGTTGGTTCGTGAACATGCCGCTGCAAACAACAAGGTAACAAGATATGATTCTCCATGAGAACCAGGCACAGCTATCTTACTCCCCGACCAGTGTGTCATTTAATATGAACAATCCTGACATGCTCACATATCTGGCAGGTGTTTACGATGAACCTTTCTGCTCCATTCATCTGTGAATTCTTCAAAGATGTTCAGGAGAAGTGCCTGCCGTAAGCAAATCCTAATCTTTTAATCCATTTATTCATCTTTCAATTGCCTAAACTAATCACTGATGAACCCTGCATTTAATGTCTTACCCGGACCAGGTACATGGACTATATTTTTGGCAATGAGACCGAGGCAAGAACCTTCTCCAGGGTTCACGGCTGGGAGGTAACTGTCAAATTTTCACCCTGTTCTGGTTTGAACAATGACAATTTATTCATCTGTTTGGTTATATATTTATACAGACCGATGATGTTGAGCAAATAGCCATCAAGATGTCCCAGTTGCCCAAAGCCTCCGGAACATACAAGAGGACTACTGTGATTACACAAGGCGCAGATCCCGTGGTTGTCGCCGAGGATGGAAAGGTGAAGAAGTACCCAGTTATTCCTCTCCCCAAGGAGAAGCTTGTTGACACCAACGGTGCAGGTATTTGATAAAAAACTCAGCCCTCATTAACTGCTCTCTAACTAACTAACTAAGTCACAATAGCTCTCATCTGCTACATTCCTTCCTAGGCTAGATACAGTAGACTTATAGTTGATCCCCCGAATTTCCCTTCAAAAGCTTATTAATGTTTGATGATAATAACCACTCATGTAATAAGCCTAACCACCACGGACACTTATCCAAATCCAGGTTTTACCAAACCATTTGCTTTGCCAGATTGTAATAGCGAGATCATCATACATTTGGTCTCAGTCTCAAGTTAACCAATACTGATGGTTTTACCACCTTTGTCTGTGTTCTTAGGTGATGCGTTTGTGGGAGGGTTTCTTTCGCAGCTGGTGCATGGAAAGGGGATTGAAGAGTGCGTGAGGGCGGGATGCTACGCTTCGAATGTAGTGATCCAGAGGTCTGGCTGCACTTACCCCGAGAAACCAGACTTCAACTAGATCTAAAAGTAGTGATCAAATCATCCCTTTTCTTCGAATGAGATTTTGGTGATTCATATATGACTCAAATAAACACTATTGTTGTTTGCTTGTATCACCTTTTGAGGCTTTGAGCTATTGAGTGTGCTTTTTGGCTTGATTTTATTATTACCCTTTATTAATTAATTAATAAATATTATTAGTATATAGTATGAATATATAATAATATAACAAAATGTCAAAATGGTCATGGCTTGTTGTTACATCTTCATGGATTTGTATAATTATTCTCTATTAGACAACAAATAGGTAGAAAGGCTTGAGAAATTGAACTTGAGTTGCAACAAATAGTATGAATGTATAATATATAACAAAATGTCAAAATGGTCATGGCTTGTTACATCTTCATGGATTTGTATAATTATTCTCTATTAGACAACAAATAGGTGGAAAGGCTTGAGAAATTGAACTTTTTTTTTTTTTTTTTTTTTTTTGAGAAATTGAACTTGAGTTACAGCAAATAGTGTTAAGACTTTAGACACTACTCTTGGTTAGTTAACCAAACAGAGTCACCTCCCATTCAAAATCTGGCATAAGATCAATTAATCATCTGTTCAACTTTCAAGAGTTATTAATTCGAAAATATATTGTAGCTTTTTGATGACCAAAGGGTGACTAATCTTTTGACCAATTTTATTTAGTTCGGTTAATCAAACTATATTGGACATTGCTATCCAAACAAAGTTTGTAGAATCTTGTGTCGGTACTCGGAACATAGAACGATTTCTATCGAATCATGACTCGTTTGGGATGTTTTTGATCATGTAGGGACCAATATGACTCGTTAAAGTCTTTTGACTTACACGAATAAGGATCTACCAACTTTGACTTTGACTTCTCTTCTAGTATCTTCTTATCTTTTCCGTATACAAATCAAACTATAAATTTTGTATCTAATTACTTATCGAAACTTAAAGAATTTAGTAAAACAAGAACTTGTTTGTATCAAATATCAATATTAAATTTAAAATCATGAAATTTGTTTTCATCAAATGCTTTAAAGAGACAAATCATGAAAATTTTGGTTAATAACCAATGGAGAACATTCTGAATAGTGAATACACACAGCTGGGGGGTTTTTTTTTGTCTAACAACCGTTGTTTAAGTTCAAAGATTAAACGGTTATCTTTTCATTAATGTCAGTAGACTATAAAGTTCAGTCTTTAACTCTACATTCCTAATTTAACAAGAAGTCTAGATTTTGTGCCCCATGCATGGATTACTATTATTTTTTCCTGTGATAGAACATGGCAGACTTTTCATTTTGTTTAAGAAATAAGAACCTAGACACTGTCCCTATTGAGAACTTAAATTGGCAAGGGAAGGGTCACGAGTCAGATATGATTTGATCCACTTTAGTTGTAATAGGTGAAGTTACGAGATTTGAAAGAAGGTGCATAATACGAAAATTATAAAACCGGGATCAAACCGAAGTTAAAATTGATCTACTGCAGTGTAAGCAATACGACAAAGTGGTATTAATTAATAATTAGTATAATTGTAACTTAACCTTATAATTGTGTATAAATAGGTTAAGATACCAAGGTTTAAGGTAGCTCAACAAGTGGTACAATTTACCAAACCAAGTTTATGAATCCGATAGATCAATCGGAAACCAAAACCGAGGATTTCTTTAATCCATTTTTTGTGTGAAAATGCTAAACTTTGTCGTTAAATTTATGTAATCTAGGTTCTAAGAAGATTTGGGAAATCTCTTAGGTGACCCAAGTTAAATATCCCTTTCACTTCCCCATTGCAAATCTCATGATAACTTAGATCATAGAAAAATAGGATTAAAAGAGAAATATGCTTGTTAACATAAACATTAATGTAAGATTATATTTCCATACATTTGATAGGTAGAAAGTAATTTGGAATATGCTGTTGATTGGTTTATCTAAGCTAATCAATATATGTTGTTGACAAAAAGAAAAAGACTTTGGAAGCTATGTTGGCATCATCGGCGGATTCACCTTAGAAATAGAATTTCTTATTTGTTTATAGATGATCAGTCATATTTATGTATAAATGGTAGATGGTATATGATAGTAACATTAAATATTAGCATTCTTTATATGAAAAACAAAAATTATATGAAAACAACATTGATGAATACTTAAATAATAAAACTATATATCTACATAATCTCGAAAAATGAAGATTCAATATATTTTAAAGTTCCAACATTTTGAGTTGTCTATGATATATGTATATAAATCAAATTATATGCTTTGTCACTCACAGACTCACCGTCGTTATGTCAAATAAAAGGTTGACAGTATATATTAAAAAAAGTTGACAGTATATATAATATGGATTGGAACTCCGAATGGTGATATAACAAGATAAATAGCACAAACTATTAGATTATGCGTTATTGTTTTCACTAGATTATGAGCCCCGTTATGTCGCGAGAAAACTCATTTTTAACAAAATATTATATGGTAATTTTTTTTTGATTGTGTTTATATATTAAATTATTATGATAAATAATTACATGTATAAAGCAAATTTTAATATGCAATACATTAAAATTGTTAAAAATTTTGAAAAAATAAAAAACTGACAAAATTTAAACAAAATATAAACAAAAAGTGAGCAAAACATAAGCAAATATAAATGATTTGGCAATCTTACTTAACTTTTAGGAACAGTTATTTGTGATATTCTTTGAAAAATATGCTTGAAAATTTACAAGTTTCAATATGACTTATAAACTGTCTCAACTCTTTGTCGAAATACTCATGCAACAAGCAAACTGTCAGAAAACCGCCCGAAAGAATGGGATATGTTGTGCCTTAGGTTCAAGTTAAGTTGAGACCACGAGCATACGTAAGGTTCGACAGCATCAATCACTTATGTTATTTATAAAACAGAAATTGGCCAAAATAGGAACATAATTGTGTTAACTGGTGGTAGTTGGGATACAAAGCTCAAACCTTGGATATGGTAAGAGCGGGACTCCATTGCTCTTTCAGGATATCATAAGATGGATGATAAAAACCGATGACCATAATGTCTCAGTTCTGCGGCAGAATACCTTTGGACCTTTGGTGGCTTCAAACGAAATCCGGAGGAAAATGAATTGAAACAAAAAATACTCCTCCGGCACACGGGCTTTCAAGGGGTCCCATGATAGTTGCTTGCCAATGGAATCTGTCCTCAGCCACATGACCTATAGACAATGTGACAACAAAATTAGATACAACCGCTAAAATGAAAAAAAAAAATAACAGTAAAACAAGGTTAAAAAAAAAAGACGTAACCATACAGAGTATTTTATGAAAAATAATAATAAAAGACATGATTGTACATATTTTTCAGATTGTTAAATATAGTTTAGATTGTATTGAATAACGTTGAATATCAAATTTTAAAATATTTTAATTCATCATAAAATGAAAATTTTTATCGAAAAAAAAAGTTTGGTAGTTTTTCACAAAGATAGACAAATATATAGAATTCAAAATATATGAACATTTGAATAGACACAACTGTTTGTAAAAGACACATATGTAACTTTATAAAAAATACTTAATCACATAAAATATTTTATCAAATTTTAAAAAATAAAATAAAAAATAATTTATGCAGAGTTACAAAGAAAATATGTAACCATAAAAACTATTTTTTAATTAAAAAATTACGAAAAGTTACAAGAAAAAAACACAACCGTAAAATAGAGTTAAAAATAAAAGGGCACAACTGTTAAAATAAAAAGAAGCAACCGTAAAACAGAGTTGCAAAGAAAAGACGCAACCGTAAAGATTATTTTTTCAAATAAAATAAAATAAAAAAATTAAAAAAAGTTATAATGAAAAGACATAATCGTAATATAGAGTTACAATGAAAAGACACAACCTGACGTATTTTTTAAGATTGTTATTATTCTATAGATTTAAATTTTGTTATCTTGAAAGATTAATAATTCATGGTAAAATGCTCTAAAAAACGCTAATTCATATAATTAATGTTTCTCTAAATCGTAGTAACAACTACCAACCCATTTTTTTAGTAAATAAAACCATAATTCAAAAGTGATCTGATACACTGATGACTTATCTATTTGGGTACATTTGAAGCACCTTACCGTTGAACAAGTCAAAAAAAAAAAAAAGAAAGAAGAAAACGTTTTTTTTTTTTTTTTAATTTTCCCACAAATTTCTTTTTTCTAATAAAAAAATAATTGTTTTTGGAAAATCATAGAAAATTACAAATACGTACAATCATTTTCTTTTTTTCTTTTGTCCAATTTAAATTCTCACTTCGTCGTTCTTTTGCTGACTTAGCTATCTGAAAGACTTTGTTTTTTTGTTTGGTTTTGCCGTGTGACGACTTCTTCATCTTCTTCGTCCTCCGTCTCTTCCAAGCTTTTGCTTCTTAAAATCCATTTCGTAAAACCCAATTTAACAACTCCTACCTATCTTTTCTCAGTATCCACGATCTCTTTGTATCAGTGATTCATGAACCACTTCATACTAATCATAATCATCCTTCTTTTTTGACTATTGAATTTCATCTTCTTCCTGATAATAAAAGTTTTGATTTTTCTGTATACAACATAATTTCAAAGGTGAGTTGTAATCATCTTCTGCTTTTTATCCTTGTGATCAGTAAGTCAAAGTTCTTTATGTTAAGAGTATAGGACTAAACTTGCGAAATTCGATTAGCTTCGAGATCTTTTCTCTTACCTTCTCGAAATTAGGGTTCGTGTTACTTAGAAAAGAATTTGGATATCTTGACCCTGCGAGTAAAAATTGATCTTTTGAATCTAAATTTGCGACATTTGAATAAGATCAAACAAAAAGGAGGGAACACTAAGAACAATTACTCTGTTAAGTTTTAATTGCTTAGTTGCGGAAATGCTTTGACTTTGCAGCTTAGTTGTTCGATGATATGCTTCAATGAATTCAAATGGTTTTGATTTTCTGGTTCTGTATATGTTACATGATCAGTGTTTATTTCTGTCCTGCAGTGGAGAATCCTCGGTGCTTTAATCTCTTCTCGACAATGAAGTGTTTCTTGTTCTCTGGTGGGGATAAGAAAGGAGAACAGAAGACCCCTATCTCGGTTTCATTAACCTCTAACTTCTCTGACCGCGAGATAAACCGAAGCGGGTCAGGGTTTAACTCTCGGGATGTCTCTGGGACGAGCACCGAATCATCCATGGGGAGGAAGAGCTCCTACCCTACAATGTCTACTCGAGCAAGTAATCTCAGAGAGTTCAGCATTACTGATCTCAAGTCTGCAACGAAGAACTTTAGCCGATCTGTTATGATTGGAGAAGGCGGTTTCGGTTGTGTCTTCAGAGGAACTGTGAGGAACTTAGAAGACCCGTCGATTAAAATCGAAGTCGCGGTGAAGCAGCTCGGTAAAAGAGGGTTGCAGGCAAGTCTTCTTTCCAGTCTTGTGCTCAAGATCTGTTTGTTATCCTCGGGGCTAACTTGATTATCTCATTTCTTGGATGTTGCAGGGACATAAGGAATGGGTTACGGAAGTGAACTTTCTTGGAATAGTTGAGCATACAAACTTGGTCAAATTGCTTGGCTATTGTGCAGAAGATGATGAACGTGGGATCCAACGGCTTTTGGTTTATGAATACATGCCTAACCGAAGTGTTGAATTTCACTTATCCCCTCGGTCACTCACAGTCCTTACTTGGGACCTCAGATTGAGAATCGCCCAAGATGCAGCTCGCGGCTTGACATACCTGCACGAAGAAATGGAGTTTCAGGTAATGTCATGACTCTGCTACGTTATTGATCTCATTTCTCTCTCTTTACTGACTTTGATCTATTGCCTTTCAGATAATATTCCGTGATTTCAAGTCCTCGAACATTCTATTGGATGAGGACTGGAACGCGAAGCTCTCAGATTTCGGTTTGGCTCGTTTAGGTCCATCTGAAGGACTAACCCATGTTTCCACTGATGTAAGTTCTGCATTTCACTTACTTTCGGTTGCAAGATTTGAGAAAAACCATCTAAATCTATTAACAAGTTACAACGGGTTTCTTCGGCTTTATTAGGTTGTAGGTACAATGGGTTATGCAGCACCTGAATACATTCAAACCGGCCGTCTCACATCGAAAAGTGATGTGTGGGGTTTTGGAGTGTTCCTCTATGAGCTTATCACAGGGAGGCGACCGGTAGACAGAAACAAACCCAAGGGAGAGCAGAAGCTTCTAGAATGGGTGAGACCTTATCTATCAGACACAAGGAAGTTCAAGCTCATATTAGACCCGAGGCTTGAAGGGAAGTACCCGATCAAATCGGTTCAGAAGCTGGCAGTTGTGGCCAACAGATGTTTGGTTAGGAACTCAAAGGCACGTCCCAAGATGAGTGAGGTGTTAGAGATGGTAACAAAGATTGTGGAAGCTTCTTCTGGGAATGGTAGCCCGAAGCTAATACCGATGAAGAGTTTAGACGCTTCTAGAGACACGGGAGGGAAGAATAAGAGGGCTTTGGAGACGAGGAACAATGGTGGCGGCGGCGAAGGAGGTTGGTTTGGCAAGTTATGGAACCCAAAGACAATAAGAGCTTGTTGATTGCTTTAAATCCAACCTCATCCTACTACAAAAAAAATGACTAAAAGAAAAGTTTCATGGAGATTGAAAGCTTAAAGATTTAGGCGAGATCAAGATCTAGATCAAGCTCTTATACATACACATATACATAGTTATATATGAAGAGTGTGAAAGATTTTAAATGATATTATTTGATGTTTGTATGATTGTAACCACAGCTGAATTATGAAGATTAGCAACTAGCAAGAATGGCATATTGGCTTATCAGAGTTTTGTTCGAAAGCTGATCAGTCTTCAGCACAAAAATGCTCGTGCGTACGTGTATATTTGTGTTTATTTGTGTACCTATTAATATTAATTACCATAAGTAAATTCTTTTTTATTTTTGGGATAAAACGAAGAGGAAATCTTAACTTAAACATAAATAAACAGAAAACAATAATGGCTTTAGTGGGGGTGAAAAAAAAAACAGAACTACTGGAATCTGGGAAAAGTAGTTGGAAAAAGAATATGAGTCGATAGGTAGGAAAATGCAATTGTTTGTGTTGTTAAGTTTTCTTATGTAGAAAAAAAAAATAGTATCATATATAACACACAAAACACAAGTATTTGTTGTCCATACATTATAAAAAAGTATAGTTTTTTGATACACCTCACTTTTTCTTAAATAGCACAAAGAGTTTGACTTTTGTGGATTTGGAATAAAGGAAGCCAATGAAGAAAAAGGAAAAATAAATTTAAGGAGATGAGGAGTTTTTAGTAACGGAAGAGAACTAGGGTAAAGATTTTGGAAAAATGTAAACTGTAGGGTCGTTTTGATATTACTAAAAAGATAAGGAAAAAAAGAAAAAGTAAAAAAAAAGAAGAGCTCTCTTTGGCAACAAGAAACATAGAGATATAATTTGCGAAAATCTCTGCTCTTTCAGATCCCATTATCACAATTCGATCTCTCTCAGAAAACTCATAAAGCTCTCAACTTTCTTCGATTTCTGGGGGAACTCTTTCGTTAATCTCTAATCCATCATGTCAACCCCAGCTGAATCTTCTGACTCGTAAGTACCCAGATCTCCGATTTTGGTTTTCCGATCGGGAAATTTCCGATCTTTTTCTAAAGTCTGGGTTTTTCGATTAGGGTTTTTGGTTGATCTTGTGTTTTAAAGTTGAATCTTAATCGTCCTTGCTTGTGTTTCTTTGTTTTTGTTATAGGAAATCGAAGAAAGATTTCAGTACTGCTATTCTGGAGAGGAAGAAGTCTCCGAACCGACTTGTTGTTGATGAGGCTATCAACGATGATAACTCCGTCGTATCTCTTCACCCTGCCACCATGGAGAAGCTTCAGCTCTTCCGTGGTGATACCATTCTCATCAAGGTTTGCTTTGCTTTTGTTCGTTTGGATTCTTATTTGATTGAATGGTTGGGTCAGTCTTTTCTATGGAAGGGACATAAATTAGGGTTTTCTTTCCCTTGCTCGATTGATGGATTCTTCTGTGGTTCTACATAAACTAGGGTTTGTAGACTTTTGAAACCAGTGATTTATGATCTTGGGTATTAATAAAAAATAAAAAGACTTGCTTCTTTGAGTATTGAATGAAAGTATTGTACTAATCCTGTCTCGGTGATTGATTTTTGTATGTAGTTTTTGTGAGGCTTATTTGGTTTGGCTTTTGGCTTTCAGGGTAAGAAAAGGAAGGATACCATCTGCATTGCTCTTGCTGATGAGTCATGTGAGGAGCCAAAGATCAGGATGAACAAAGTAGTCAGATCTAACTTGAGGGTTAGGCTGGGAGATGTTATATCTGTTCACCAATGCCCAGATGTCAAGTATGGAAAGCGTGTGCACATCTTGCCAGTTGATGATACCGTTGAAGGGGTGACTGGAAACCTCTTCGATGCTTACCTGAAACGTAAGTTGGCTTTTTGTTTTAGATCCTAATCCAATTATGCAAGTTTTGATTTTTCTCTCAAGGTTCTTGTTTGGTATAATATAATGTTGGAGTGACTTCTGAACAAAAATTGAATTCTTTTCAACAGCTTATTTCCTGGAGGCATACCGTCCAGTGAGGAAAGGTGATCTCTTCCTAGTCAGAGGTGGAATGAGGAGTGTGGAGTTCAAAGTTATAGAGACAGATCCTGCTGAGTACTGCGTGGTTGCTCCAGACACAGAGATTTTCTGTGAGGGTGAGCCTGTGAAGAGAGAGGATGAAGAAAGACTAGATGATGTAGGTTATGATGATGTTGGTGGTGTCAGGAAACAGATGGCTCAGATTAGGGAACTTGTTGAACTTCCCTTGAGGCATCCACAACTATTCAAGTCAATTGGTGTTAAGCCGCCAAAGGGAATTCTTCTTTATGGACCACCTGGGTCTGGGAAGACTCTGATTGCTCGTGCTGTTGCTAATGAAACAGGTGCCTTTTTCTTCTGTATCAATGGACCCGAGATAATGTCCAAACTGGCTGGTGAGAGTGAGAGCAACCTCAGGAAAGCATTTGAGGAGGCTGAGAAAAATGCGCCTTCGATCATATTCATTGATGAGATTGATTCTATTGCACCGAAAAGGGAGAAGACAAATGGAGAGGTTGAGAGGAGAATTGTGTCTCAGCTTCTTACGCTCATGGATGGACTGAAATCGCGTGCTCATGTTATTGTCATGGGAGCAACCAATCGTCCCAACAGTATTGACCCAGCTCTGAGAAGGTTTGGAAGATTTGATAGGGAGATCGATATCGGGGTTCCTGACGAAATTGGACGTCTTGAAGTGCTGAGGATCCACACAAAGAACATGAAGCTCGCTGAAGATGTAATTTCTAATTATACCCTTGCCTGTATTTGTTAAGTGTAATGTTTATTGAAAGCTAAAATTTTTTCGTCGCTATTTTTCCAGGTGGATCTTGAAAGGATCTCAAAGGACACACACGGTTACGTTGGTGCTGATCTTGCAGCTCTGTGCACAGAGGCTGCTCTGCAATGCATCAGGGAGAAGATGGATGTGATTGATTTGGAAGATGACTCCATAGATGCTGAAATCCTCAATTCCATGGCAGTGACCAATGAACACTTCCACACTGCTCTTGGAAACAGCAACCCATCTGCACTTCGTGAAACTGTGAGTATTTACCGTGCTCTGTCTAGAACGAGATCAAAACCTTTATTTTCGCCTAAATCTCATTACAAAATATCTTCTTCACTTTGCAGGTTGTGGAGGTTCCCAATGTCTCTTGGAATGATATTGGAGGTCTTGAGAATGTCAAGAGAGAGCTCCAGGAGGTAAATTGCTGATTTCTTTATTACTTTAATCTGTCCATTTAATTGTAAGCTAAGCTGTGTGTTTTTTCAAATGCAGACTGTTCAATACCCAGTCGAGCACCCAGAGAAATTTGAGAAATTCGGGATGTCTCCGTCAAAGGGAGTTCTTTTCTACGGTCCTCCTGGATGTGGAAAAACCCTTTTGGCCAAAGCTATTGCCAACGAGTGCCAAGCTAACTTCATCAGTGTCAAAGGTCCTGAGCTTCTGACGATGTGGTTTGGAGAAAGTGAAGCAAATGTCCGTGAAATCTTTGACAAGGCCCGTCAATCTGCTCCGTGTGTCCTTTTCTTTGATGAGCTCGACTCCATTGCGACTCAGAGAGGAAGCGGAGGCGGAGGCGATGGAGGCGGTGCTGCAGATAGAGTCCTGAACCAGCTTTTGACTGAGATGGATGGAATGAACGCCAAGAAAACCGTTTTCATCATCGGAGCAACCAACAGACCTGACATTATCGATTCGGCTCTTCTCCGTCCTGGAAGGCTCGACCAGCTCATTTACATTCCACTACCAGACGAGGATTCCCGTCTCAATATCTTCAAGGCTGCCTTGAGGAAATCTCCTATTGCTAAAGATGTAGACATCAGTGCACTCGCCAAGTACACACAGGGTTTCAGTGGTGCTGATATCACTGAGATTTGCCAGAGGGCTTGCAAGTACGCCATCAGAGAAAACATCGAGAAGGTCAGAAGATTCTCTAAATCTCTAATTTGTAGTTGAAATTGCAGCAGTCTCGAGTATATTTCACTTAACTCGTGGTTTTTGTTTCAGGACATTGAAAAGGAGAAGAGAAGGAGCGAGAACCCAGAGGCAATGGAGGAAGATGGAGTGGATGAAGTTTCAGAGATCAAAGCTGCACACTTTGAGGAGTCGATGAAGTACGCTCGTAGGAGTGTGAGTGATGCAGACATCAGGAAGTACCAAGCCTTTGCTCAGACGCTGCAGCAGTCTAGAGGGTTCGGTTCTGAGTTCAGGTTCGAGAATTCAGCTGGTTCGGGTGCCACCACTGGAGTCGCTGATCCTTTTGCCACGTCTGCAGCTGCTGCTGCGGATGATGACGATCTCTACAATTAGTGATAACTTGATTATCCTTTTTTATTTAAGTTTTAAACTCGAATTCTCTACTTTTGGATTACTGGGAAAGTGATACTGATTCTTTCCTCGTGTTTCAAGTTATCCGAATCTCGTGTTTGGGTTTTATAATCAATGTTCTTATTTTCACTTCTCTTGTTCATTCATAAGTCATAACTAAGGGAAAACAAAAAGTATCACCAACTACAAAAGCTTCGAATGATTCGCACTTTCGGTGGCCCTGCATTACTCACAAGTAATTGTCATTTTGCTTGATCAGTGTTAATCCCAAATATCTGCAATTTCCTCATGTTAATCCTAAAAAAATTGGATAGATACGAAGTTGAGGATGTTTTTGCATCAATGGTGGTTTTTAAACAAGCCAAAGGAGGTTTTATTAATCAACAACATTGATGTCAAGATAACAACCGAGCTGCTCCCAAGTCTTAAACATAATTGAACATAGTTGGCCACATGTTGAAGATTAAAGATGAACATAAAACGATAAATATCTATTAGTGTTGAAGAGCGATAAATCTTTAGCCTTCAGCGCCTATTCCACGAGCTCTAGGACGTCTGACAGCGACCAGTGGATTGACTATGCCCTGTGATTCTCTTCCCAAACCCGAGCCTTCCACAAAACCCATTCTCGCCATCATCCTCGAACCAAAACCTGTTGTGTGCTGCTCAAAGGCTCCCAATCTTTTGTCCCTAATCCTTCCTGAACCAGAGGCACCATTGTCATGTGAGATGCGTTTCACAATTTTCCCAGAGGAAGAAGATCTGTTCCGTTTAGCGTTGTTATTGCTTGTTGAACTCGGGTCTTCAGAGTCAACGGAGAAATCCAGACCTAACCCAAGTGATTTCGGACGCTGAACAGCTTCTATTGGCTGTGCTATCCCCTTGCCATCCTTTCCTAGACCGCCTCCATCTATGAAACCCATTTTCGCCATCATTTTGGATCCAAAGCCTCTGGTGTGTACCTCGAATGCTCCAATGTCTGCTCCACTAGAGGTTCCCGGAGTAGTTTCAGCTACCTGTTTTGCATCTTTTTCACCAGAGGTCTTTGCAACAGCTATCTCAGAATCGATTACGCCACTTGACACAAATGATACAGGTTGATCAGCATATGAACTCTTCTTCCCATTGCTGCTGTTTCTCTCCCGTTCCACTCTAGTTGTTCTCTTTTTGGCTGAGTCTCTTACTTTCTTCCTATCTAAACTTCCAGATTTCCCTTTCACCCCTCCACTGACAGCAAAATCACAATCCTCATCTCCTGCTCCTATTAGCTTCTCAATGCGAAGTTTATCGCTGGCAGATGGCATACATGTCTGATATGTTCGAGTCACCGTCACAAAACTTTTCTTTCCAGAACCATTGCAGCTACTTGATAAACGGTATACATCTGCTAATCGTCTTACCTGAGAGCAATCTCGATTATGCATACGCTGAAAACAGTGCATGTCCACATTTTCCAGAACAAAGCGCTCTAATTGAGAGTTTATATCAGCAAGATCAACACCGCGCTGCAGCATTCTCTCACGACGCTTCACAGCAATATATTCTTTGCGGTGTTTCTTCTTCTCACCAGGAAAGTTACGGGAATTTTTGCTCTTTTGTGCCCTTGAAGGCCAAGACTGGGGAAACTTAGCCACCTCTTTCTTCTTATTCTTCCTCCCCGAAAGGCTTCTTGGATCCTTCACAAACATAAGATCATCCATTGTCAATGGATGAGCAGCCTTCCCATGCCCTGAAGAATGACTTCTTGTCGTCTTCTTCTTACCATATTCCATTGAAGCTTTTTGCAAACTAATACCAGTCAACTTTCTCGTCTTCCGATCAGAAAAATCACTTGAAGAACTGTCATCACTCGATAAATCCAATTTATCCAATGAATGTTCTGCCAACCAATGAGCATCCAGCATAATCTTACTGCCACCAACACCTTCTAAGTAATCCTTTGCAACATCGTCATCAATCTCGGAGTTACTTCCAAACATGTCTTCCGAGCTGTCACTCTCAGATGATTCAGATGATCCAGTGCTGCCTTCATCCTCAGATTCATCATTATCATCATCATTCATCCCTTCTTCTCCATCACTCTCTTCACCAGATATATCTTCAGTGTATAATTTCATCCCACCTATAGAAATGAAACCTGAATTCCTTTTTGGTGTTTTCGCAACATCAGGCATCACTTCATCTTCATTTGCACCAGATTCCTCTACAGCATCAGCCTCCTCCTCCTCATGCGAAAATGAACCGCCTTGATCTCCCGACGCCTTTGGAATAGAAAGGCTACCACTTGGCGTAGCATCAGAATCATCACAAAAACCCAACCCTCTATGAGACTCATCACCCAGAACAAAACTTGGTTCGTACTCATAATCATAACTTACCTTAATCCCTTTTGATGACGAAGGCGTTTGATCCAGAAATGCAACAACTTGAGTCGCCTCTGACTTCCCCAACACCATAGGAGTTGAATCATTCGTTTGATCAACTTCTACCCCTGATCTTCGGTCCAACCCTTCTTCAAAATCAATAGAAGGATACTGGTACACATAAGTATTACCAATGCATTTCCTTGGACCACTCGTGGAAGCAGAAGCTTTTACACGATCTGTGCTTCTAAGATTCAATCCCTTTCCCGAAGAGCTTCCTCCTCGAGATGGCGTCGAAAAGTTAGGATTGGAGAGAATGCCTCCTTCTACAAAGAGAGGAGTATTACTCTGACGTCGGCGACGACCACCGGACGAAGAAGCCGCCGCGGAATTAAAATTGGATCTGGTGCTCTGTCCTGGAGATTTAGACTTGCTTTTCCCAGAAGCACCACCACCGTTTGATCTTCTCTTGGCACCGCCTCGCATAATTTAATAACCTAATTCCAGAAAACCCTAATTCGGGGAAGACGATGAAGAATCAATGAGATCTTCTTTATTAGTGCTTGCCTTGTCTGGTGATTTCTTCCTCCCAGAGAAATGGGCCACGTGGTTAAAACGATGGGTTTCGTGTCGTTTTGGCTTCCTCTCTTCGAGGATCTCTAAATTGTTTTGTTGGGATATTCGAAAGATGTGGCCCGAAGCGAAGAAGCAGTAATTTCTAAATGGACCCCTAAGTTTATCTTTACTTACAAAAACATCCCAGAATATGAAAATCTCTGTTACCAAACAAAAAGGTTAGGAGGAATGAAAGGTTTTTTAGTTATCCAGACAGAAATCGTCGGAGAAGATAAACACAGAGAGACGACGGAGAAGGAGAGAAATTGAGAAGAAATGGAGAAGTATTTTGGAAATGCTTACAGAGGTGATCCAGGAGTGCCACATGCAGATGCGGATCGGTTCGTGAATATATGGATTGGTTCTGCTGCTTTCTCCGTCCTCACCTGGGTCAATCCTTACATGTGGCAGCTCTCCAACCAGTTCAAGTTACTATACTCTCTCTTTCTAGCTCTTTCTCTTGAACAATCGAATTCTAAGTTTAGGTCTTTGGGTTTATCGCTTTTGATTTCTCACTGAATGCGAGTGTCTGGGATTCGAATTATGTTTTGATATAACTCTTGATTCTTTTGGTTTGACTGTTAAATTTCTTCTCTTGCTGCTGCAATTTGTTAGAAGATACTTTGATTTCTTTTAGGCGAATAGAATGAAGTTGTTATCATAAGCATAGCTTAAACCTCAGGTTTCATATCATCTAATAGTTGAGGGAGTGTTTGGTTCCTATGGAGACTGTAACTTCATAGCCTCTCTTTGTTCATTTCTTTACTTGTATGATAATATGATTGGATTCACGAGAGTTAGTATGATCAACTAGTTGTGTTTAAGGCCTTGTGGATATTTAATCATGTTTCTCCTCAATAAGTGCGGTGGCTGATCCAATGTCTGGTTTTTGTATGGTTGTCTCATACTTAATATGGCAGTTATCATGACAAGTGGATGCTGTTTGAGCAGTACCACTGGAAAAAAGCAAGGGCAAAGAAGCAGCCTTACGAATTCAAGGTTCAGACGACTTTAGCCTAAGAACTAAATCTATTTTTGATAACATAACTATGACAACGTTGCTCACAAGTTTATTTGATTCTTCTCTTTGTTACTCAGTGGAATAAGATACCCAAAGAAGTCAGGGACTCCTATTATTACAACTGGCCTGTCTACTTCCCTTAGATGTCTCTGCATTGCGCTGCCTTGTGGATCACAGAAGAGAAACCAAAAACTGGTGGAACTTCTATTGAGTCCAGCTCTATCTCTTCTTGTTCTGCTCTTTGTACTAATGTTGGATTTTTTTGAGGTTTTTGTTGAATCGATCAATCACTTGTGACTAAACTTTTCTCTGTTTCATCTCCTCTGGTTGAATCTCGTATGGTTTTATTGAAACTATCTCTATTCAGTGCAGAACCAGAATCTCTGTGGTATGGTTACCAGTTACCACTACAACCTTTCCGTGTTTGTCTTCTTGTATTTGGTAACCAGTGCTTGCTAAAATCTGAAACTAGTGACTAATGAATAACTCGGTCCTGAATAATACTGGTTCAGTTTTGTACCCAAATGTCCCTTGCAATAGAAAAGTTGCTTAATCTAGGGAGAAAATGCATCCATTAAAGCTGCAGTAATGGTGTGTAATATCGAGTTGCTTACGAATACTTCTCACTCAAATAACTGTTAAGAAGTAAAAATGAACTATCTCCACTCTCCAGCAGAAGTACATATATAGCAATACTAGCATGTATCTGTAATAAGAGAAAGAATAGGAAATTCTTGTAAAAAAAGAATCTCAACTAGCCATGTTTCTCTACAAATCAAAATTCAAGACTCTCTACTTTCTTGTAGAATCTTCAGTACTTCTTCCGGCTGGCATGGAATGGTCAGAGGTCCTCTGGGTTGAAATCCGAACTCCTCTTTCGCCTGTTCGAGCAGCCTCATGAACTCAGGTTTGTTCAACTCTTCAAGCTCCAAAACAAACCTCTTAGCTCTCTCCCCTTTAACCGCAATCACTGCTACATGCCCTTCCTTCACATCACTTGGAATCATTGATGCAGCATTACCCTCTTCCTCGAACTCACCACAGTTATCTACCCTTTTGGAGAATCTAGTGAATAAGCAGCAAGTTTGTAGCTTTCTCATGAAAATCTTCAACTTGTTGCACATTCTCAAAACGTCAACAGTAGAAGTAAAAGCTCTGGTTGGTGTTATTTGCTTTTTCTTCCTTCTTCTTCCGTGGAGTTATTGCATTGTTTTGGGTTGGAGAGTCTGGATTTTATATACTCAACGCTCATGGTTAGGACTTAGGAGATTTCCGAGAAATCTCTTGATTACAACATTTAATGCAATTCCTCATTAGTGTTCTGGCTGTTTTCTTTATTTGCTCTCCTCAGGATAGTGGGGCCTTCTAAGAATACGTTTCTGCAGCCCAAAAAGAAGCTCTCTTTCTCTGTACGTAACTTCACATCTCTTTCCTTTTTGATTTAAGATAATTGATCTCTCTACTTCAATCTTTTTTCTTTGTCAAGACTCAAATATACTAATTCATTAAAGTGTAGTGCACTAGTAAAGTTACCAATACAAAAAGGATTATGTAGGTTTTCACTGATATTCAGACATCTTGAAGTTCATGTTGGGTTTGTATCTCATTTATTAATACTACACTGGTCAGAGATAAAATTACTTGTCGTTGATTATATATATTGAGACGTACCGACATATAAAAGAAGTGAAGAATTGTCATTATCTGGAACTAATGTCAACTACCTCGTGGTTTGGTCTGTACGGAATCATTAAATGTTTGTTCAAAGTTTCATTTAAAAAACAAAAAAAAAAATAAGTTTCTACCACCGTTCCGTACGACATAACATAAGTGTGTATAACCATATGATTGCTGCGATTGGTTAATAACTTAATATAACTAGATTCTCTAAATTTTAAATATTGATTACACAGCATAGTGTAGAGTTTCGGGACTAGGAGTAAAGCATGGCTTTCACAAGCAAATGTAAACACTCCGACCATGTATATTAGTATATATAACTTTCTGTCTACTAAGTATAAGTTTTGATCAACAATAATACAATATCGCGCGTGAACTAATCAAATTAAAGTGATCTTAAACAATTTTTGTTAATTGTCATGGACATCATTTTTCGCATTCTAACATGAACCATAAAATAAGTTAACTAATCAATTTAATCTAATAACATTTTTTATTGGTTGGAATAAGATATCAATTTAGTGATTTACAGACGAAACGTTTTAGCAACTACAAAATTTTGGTCGATGGTAAATTCTTGGCTTAGAACGACAAAGACATTGCTAATCTCTTGAAGATAAAAGCCAAATAAATTTTTCTACCAGAGCTATGGCTTGAGTTTGTATGGTAGGAAAAGTCATAAGAGTCGGTGAATGGAAAGACATTTCAATCTGATGATTCTGATCCAATCTTTAAAATCAAGTACTCATTTTCACCGGACTTGATATTTTCAATTTTTGTACCAATTATACTGGCACCGAATCATGTATCTTGGATATTAATGGATTCTCAATAGTCAATCCTTTCATAATAAGTAAAAGCCATACTTTGAATAAAGACTATTTATTTATAAACTATTTTAGATACAAAAATAAAAACGTACATTTGAATAATTATTATATATTAAATGTGCTTTTTTTTTTTGTCAACACTTTGGTGTAGACATTAAATCGGTTTCTTTCGAAGTAAAACAAATTCGTTTTGTTTTACAGTACCATTGGTTTGTGCATTGCGCTCCTATTACAGAACTTCTGTAATAATTAATGTATTGAAAAAGAGATCATTAAAACATGTAACCAAGTAAGCTAGAGCGTAATGACTTTTTATTTTGAGTCTAAAAAGAGGTGATTATGCTTCTAGTGTTTCAAGATCCGGTGAAGTTTAGAGAAGCAAGAAAAAACCCTCTACGTGATCAGATTTTATCACTAATTTAATCTATGAGTATCTCAGTTGACAGTTCAAAGAGTTGATTTGTTCGTAAAGCAAAGAGGCGCTCTTTCTTGAAAAGCAAGAAAAGTGTCTAGACTTAAAAGACCATATAACAAGTACCAAAGATCTAACAAGCATAAAAATCAGTCGAGATAAAAGATGTTCAAACACCTAGAAATAGCTAAAACGTAACCAGATAAGATCATTTAGATAATTAGATCACGCAAGATGATAAAGAAGGACATAGTCTAAATGCAAGATGATAGTACTACGGGACATTATCTAAACGTGAGATGATAACAGGACAAGAGATAATCTAAATGCAAGAACAGGACAGTGCCAAAGTCCTGTGCTACTACTGGGATGTTGTTGGAGGAAGCCAAAAGAGACGACTACGGAGAGGCGAGTCAGAGAGATAGCGGATGGTGCTAGAAGCGAGATCGCAGACGCCAAAACCCGAGCAGCGACCAGCAAAGTAGACAGAGTTAGGTTTGAGGCCAGGATAGTCGTTAGCGGATAGACAAAATGGTTCGTTCTCGCCCACAAAAATGCAGAGATCACCGATGTCTTCAGTGTATGAAGCAATGACTTTCTCGGTGTCTTGCCTGTAGACCATGATTTTTCGAGTCATTACAATAAGACCGTCCTCGTTGTTGTACACTTTGTCCTTCCATTCCACAGCTTCTCCATTGTCCGTAAAGCGATCCAGACCCCTGTGACAGACACGCATATGCATATTGAGATTCATCAAACAATTCATAATAAGTTTATAAACAGAGTATAGAGACAGAGGAAATGGATAAGTTTACCAAAGAACGATAAAGGACTCGCCGGAAGGAGACTGGACAAGTAGCTGGTGGACATTGAGACGTTGGATATCCAAAGGGTTCTCCAACTTAGACAAGGGGAATCTCACGTAGCCACTCACCGGAGAAACAAGACCGGACTTGGCGGTGAAATCAGTCGGACCGGTGTAGTCAGAGTTGACACTGTTCACGTAGAACTTCCGGTCTCGATCTGAGTACATGACGGGAGATAAACGGGAGGCTGGGCCAGGTATGTCGATGCGAGTCCACTCCGAGTCACCGAGTCGACACAGACTGAGTCTAGACTCTAGACCCGTCAAACCTCGCGGCGACTATACAATGGCCATCTTCGTCGTTGGGAGAGGAGGAGACAGATACATTGAAGAGGCATTCGGCTTCGTCTTTGATTAAGGGAGGTAGACAGATTGTCTTTGAAGTGTTGTTGAAGATGTTGGTGAGACGCACTGGGAATCGCGCTTGTTCTTCATAGCTAGCCATCCTCTCGACGATTCTATACTCGAGGATTTACGGAGCTCCTTGGACAGGATCTGATTTTCGATCTGCACTTGCTCTTCTTTCCTCGGATCGTACAGGTTGAAGTTGACAACGTTTCCGCCGCAAGGAGATTTTCCGACCACATCTCTCCCGAGGAACAGATAAGGAGTCGTTGTGGCCGTCGAGAAATCCGACCGTCTGAAACAGAGCTTCCGGTTAACCTTGGAGAGTCGGACGAAAAGCTGAGACATTTTAGAAACCCAGATTCCTTGTCGAGAGAATCGAAGAGGCGTGAGAGAGTTACTTCCAAAATACGCTCTATTTATTTGGAAGCTGAGACGACTTCTTGATTCTTTGGAGACTCAAGAAAATGTTTCTACGTGTCCTTATTCTTACCGTGGCAATAAAATCTGCGACGACAAATCACAAAGTACCCCATGTTTCTGTCCACTTTTTTAAAACATCCCACAACTTGTTCTTTCGTCATAAGAAGTCCCTACGAGATCGCCAAACAAAGGGAATTGATTGGTCTAAATTGCAAATCTAGCAAAGTCTTGGGGCGTTTTAAGGAAACTGAATAATTTGTACATACAATCCTAATTTACCAAATTCCTCTTTCTTATGGACGCCTATTGGGCTATTATGAGCTGTAAGCCTGTAACACACGGAAGTGACTTTTTTTTTTTTTTTTCTGCCAGCAATTTGTTGTTTGAAAGGTTGGTTATTAAATGAATAGTCAACTTGTTTTTTTAACCAACCTTTACTAATGGTTAATTCAACTAGTATTTTATTTATCTATTGTTCATGGATGAAGTTCGTTATTTCAGCATTTTTATATTAGACAAAACATAAAATCTTGTTATAATAGGATTTGAATTAGAAAAGAAAGAAATAAAAACACAAGCTAATTAAACACTAGCTTCTAATGAAGCTTTAGGGAATTAAAACAAATTCAAACACACAATTAAGAGAAGAAAAAAAACTCATGCAGACCTCAACTTAATTGTTATCTCTTCTTAGCCACTTTTCTCCTCATCATCATCACCTTCTTTCTTTTTCTTGGTTTTCTTGGGTTTCACGTAAAGATCATCATCATAATCATCTTCGAATTCATCCTCGTCTGTGCAACTCTCGAACCACTTTGTGCCTATCTCCGGCTCGTCGTTTGGATCGTAGGGGTCAAAATATTTATCCTGTCCCTCTGGGTACTTGTCATGGTCCTCATCCGGTTTTTTCCTCTGGTTCCTCGTCCGAGTCTGCTTCGAATCCGAGCTCAAGCCATCAGGCATCATGGAAACAGAAACATGACGTAACCTTCAGGAAAAGGGGGAAGCGACGATGGTGGAGTGTCCTCGTCCGGCTCGGGAAGAGGAAGAATAGATAATGACAAAGATAATAGCAAACACATACATATAAAACAGTTTCAAAACATATAGATTCTTGTTTTTTATAGTTTATAATTTATAGATGGGTACACAATCTTAAAGATAATTTGATGAGATAATGTGTAAAATTTCATGATATTTTATGCAAAAAAACCTTAGTGAAGCTGTATTTTGTTTGTACTTAATATGCTCATGTGATGTACTTTGTTATTCTCATAGACCAAAAAGAAAAAGTATATGGTTATTCACTTACTTGTACCTGGTTTTGAGTTGTTCATTTCCATTTATAGTTTCACATGTGATTTGTTAAGAAATTGTTTTTGTATAAGGGATTGACTCGAATTTTTTTAATCCAAAATAAGTTGATATTTAATCACTTAGGCCTGATTGTTTATTAGTTATTATGTGGTTTTTGGTTTTTGTGAAAATCTATTTTTTCACTATTAAAGTTTTTTAAAAACAGATTCCCTACAATTTAAGAAAACTAGTTTTTGAATGGATTTTTCAAGTTTCAAAGAGTAACTAAAACCATGATTTTGTGGAAATATTTTTTACTAACAAGATCATGTTTCATTTCTTATTTTTCTATTTTTTTATTTATAGCAAAAACTAAAATTTCAAAAACCTAAAACTAAAACCCAACATTTCAAAAATCAAAGACTAAAAACCATTTAAAAATATATCGCCATTCCTGGTCATCTCTTCTACTATTTTAAATTATCACTCAATTGTTTTTTACGGCCATAGTTATATTGATTACAATGACCACACTTGTTTTACAACCAAGATAATTAATCAAACCAACTATAATTACCAGTGTTTACCATTATTTCTTTCAAGGAAAGTTAGTTGAAAGAAAAAAAAGTCAAAATAGTAAGTGTTGATAAACAAACGTGGGACATGGCAGATCATGAAGATATATGGGCTGTAAAAAAAAAGGAATTGGCCCAGTAATTAGTAAAAAAAAATTTCTTCTAAAAACAGATAAAACCACATGCATTAGAAATGACACTTTAACCTAAAGTTTAACGCAAAATTAAAATGTGAAGCGAAAAAGTAATAAAATCATCATTGTGAAAAAAAAAAAATGTAATAAAATCATCAATTTTGGTTAGTGGAAAATAGAGAGAGAATCTGTAGTAAAGAAATAATAAGTGGACAGATATTAAATAAACAAAAATCTATCGGCACTCAAATTGTAAATTATTTTTCTGTATGTATTTTGATTTCAGTCCCTTTTTTTTGTCTTCCTTTAGCCATCTCTCTCCTCTTTCTTTCTCGCTATCTTCCTGATTTGATCGCCGAGAAATCTTAGCCGTCCGATCAACACTCGTATACTCCGAGAAGATCTCTTCGATCAGTTCAATGGTCTGATTTTCACCACCTTAGATCTCCGACAACATTTCCGGTATCATTTCTCGATTTGTTCCAAATCTTCATCCGCGGGATTACGAAAATGAGGAGCTTGACCCGTGAGAGGCATAGTGGAAGCTATCTGTGAAATCTGAGGATTTGAATCTGAATACTCAGGGTTTTAATTCGCTCTCCGTTGCATGCTGATTCAATTTTGAGCTCCTCTGCCAGTGAAATCTCCTCGAGGCTCGGAAACTTAGGGTTTCTAGTTTGGGGAAAAAAGTGTGCTTCTTTTTGAGTCCTTGCTCTTAGTTGCGTAAGCCATGTTTAAGAAAATCATGAAAGGTGGGCATCGGAAGCCCTCTAAATCCGAAGCTAATGAACCTTCTAGTTATGGGATTGGTCCGCCTGGTAGGTCAGGTCCTGGGTCCAATGTGGTCGTTAGTCACGCGTCTCGTGGTGCATTGGTTAATTCATCTCCGTCGCCTGTGACGGCTACTCCACCACCTCCGCCTATGGGCTCGGTGGAGCCACTCCCTTTGTTCAGAGATGTGCCGGTTTCAGAGAGGCAAACCTTGTTCTTGAGGAAGCTTCAGAATTGCTGTTTCCTATTTGATTTCACTGACACGATTAAGAACGCGAGAGAGAAGGAGATTAAAAGGCAAACGTTGTTGGAGCTGGTGGATTTTATACAGTCTGGATCTAGTAAAATCTCAGAGTCGTGTCAGGAAGAAATGATTAAGATGATTTCTGTTAATATATTCCGGTGTCTCCCTCCAGCATCACATGAGAATACGGGTCAAGAGCCTGCAGACCCTGAGGAAGAGGAACCCTATTTGGAACCTTCTTGGCCTCATTTACAGCTAGTTTACGAGTTGCTACTGAGATATGTTGTTTCGACTGACACAGATACAAAGGTGGCTAAACGGTATATCGACCATTCTTTTGTGTTAAAGTTGCTTGACTTGTTTGATTCTGAGGACCCGAGAGAGAGGGAGTATTTGAAAACGATTCTTCATAGGATCTACGGGAAGTTTATGGTCCACAGGCCCTTTATTAGGAAAGCAATTAACAACATATTCTATAGGTTTATTTATGAGACAGAGAGACACAGTGGGATTGGGGAACTCTTGGAGATTCTAGGCAGTATCATAAATGGGTTTGCGTTGCCTATGAAGGAGGAGCACAAGCTATTTTTAATAAGGGTGTTGATACCATTGCATAAGCCAAAACCAATCGTTGTATATCATCAGCAGTTATCTTATTGCATCGTTCAGTTTGTGGAAAAAGATTATAAGCTTGCAGATACAGTAATCAGGGGATTGTTAAAGTATTGGCCCGTGACAAACTGTGCCAAGGAGAATCTCTTTCTTGGAGAACTTGAAGAAGTTCTTGAGGCAACACAGCCTGTCGAGTTCCAGCGTTGCATGGTTCCGTTATTCCAACAGATTGGTCGCTGCCTTACTAGCTCTCACTTTCAGGTTAGTAATCGTGTTTGTGTTGGTTTTTCTTTTTAATATCCCCATGGAAGGCTCATCTATGCATATTATCTAAAATATGGAGATTTTGTTATTTAGTTTTCTATGCCCTAGAAGTCACGAAATATATCATGCATATTGAGGCCATGTAATCCGTGTTGCGTGCTAGTGTCATCTATCCGTATCACCTTCAAGTCAAGTTCTTTTGACTCTGGTCTGCTTCATCCACCTGAATTTGTGTTTAATGCTTCATCAATATAGTGCAATTTGAATTTTTATTCTCTTTGCTTTGCCTCTTTCTTCATTTTTCTGACACTGTTGAATTTCATTTCACAACATTATTGTAATGATGTTGTTAGCACTACTCTCATTAAGTTGATGGGTCATCTTATGCTGTTGATAGCTACTACTCTGATTACATCCTAGGATTCTTAGATCGTCTTCATTTTCCATGATTCAGTATTTCCAACTGAATGTATTGAGTACTGACACTGGTGCTTTTGCGTTTATTCACGATTTATGGATTTCCATTGCACAATGCTTTTACTCTGTGTATAGCGTTAAAAAGGAGACATGAGCATCTTTCTCTATGTGGTATCCATTTGTGTGTTTAGACTAGAGCATGTTTGATCTCCTTGGTTCTAATCACAAGTCCGTGATTAATCCCCACTGATTGCTTAGCAATTACACAAATTTCCTGTTCTCAAAATTTTCTATAATTCCTTGTGAGTTTTGCCTAAATGCTTACATACATATCTAAAAAAATCAATACAGGTTGCAGAACGAGCACTGTTCTTGTGGAACAACGAGCACATCGTGAGTCTAATCGCGCAGAACCGAAGCGTGATCCTTCCAATCATATACCCCGCACTGGAGAAGAACATCCAGTCCCACTGGAACCAAGCAGTTCATGGTTTAACCACAAATATAAAGAAAATGTTCATGGAGATGGATCATGAGCTCTTTGAAGAATGCCAGAGACAGTATGAAGAGAAACAAGCGAAATCCAAAGAAGTGGAAGAGCAACGCCAATTTAAATGGAAGAGATTAGCAGAAGCAGCTGCGGAGCGGGATGGAGGAGGAGGAGAAGAAGATCATATGATCACTTCCTAGATCGATAAAAAAGATGGTATTATTCTTTCACTTTTTTTTTTTTTGTTCTCATTTAATCAAATCGGTTACTATTAATTTTCTTTCCAAACTTGGATTTGTTTTTGTTTTGAGAATCATCGGTGATTGCTCAGAGAAGTAGAGAGAAGTGAGCTATTACTATCAGAGAATATGTCATTAGTACTAAGAATGTGTTTGTGATCTTCTGTCTAATTTTTTTTTCGTGGAAGGTACATTAAATTTTGTAAAATTTTTAATTATATATACTGGATGTTTGTAGCTTGTTTATTAGCCATCTCAAAAATCCAAATTACTAGTTCTCTTGTTTTGATCCATTAATTACTTTGTGAACCCGATGTAAATCATCCTGTCTCAAACAGGGCTTGAACTAGGAGGATATGTAACTATTGTACCTCATTTGGAGAGTCGTGCATGCCACAAATCTACCACCTCCTACTTGATTATTCCGATTCTAACATTGTTTTTTTTTTTTTTTTTTCTATTTCCGCATTTCAGATAAAACATTTGCCTTGGTTCAATTCTAATTATAACTCTGAACTCTTCAAATGAATAATGGGAAAAACTATCAATTTGCTATCATAGATTGTCTTCACTCTTTGTAATTTCGTATGATTAATCAAAAGCACATCAAACTTTATTAAACATAATAATTTTCTGTCAAGAAATTTCATATAAATTAACAGAGTATATGGTTTTACATGCAATTCAAATAAATAAAAGAAAAACCATTTTTAGTTGAATTAGTTATCTTCCAATTCTCTAATATACGGACTACTACAATATAAGAATAAGAAACCTAAATTAATTGGCACGGCGGCGATTAGTTGTTAAAACAAAATCATTCGACGGCGGTGGAGAGAAAAAAGAGAGAGAAAGGGGGGAGAGGTTGACTACTACAATGGCTGTTCCAAGAGGAGGCAATGGTTTGATGGAAGAAGACGATGTTGACGGAGATAACGCTCTTTTTGAGGAAAACGGTGTTGACTACGACAGCGATCCCGAGCTTCCCTCTCACCTCCGTGACTTGGCCGCCGCTGCTCAGTCCGGTGACGTCGCCGCCTTGCGCACCGCCATCGGTACTTTCTTACTTCTTCTTCTGTTTCTGCTTTTAACAAATTTCTTTTAGTTCTAGACTTGTAGTGCTCCTCGTTTGCGGAGAAACCTACGATTTCTTTATCTTTTATTTCAATACCCTAGTCAATTCCGTCTTACTTGATTAGAAAGACTCAAAATTTCAATGGAGCCACTAGATTTGCCATCTTCTAATTCAGAGCGCTCTAAAAGAGTATTGTTTTCTCGATATAATCTTCCCAAACCCTTACAGAAGATACCTCTACTTTGATATTTATCTCAATGGCTTCTTCTTCCATTTTAGCCATTTTAGCAATTTCACTGCTCTGTTCATTGCTTTCCCAATTTGTTTCACTTAGGAAGGGGATGAGAACTGTAGTTTTCGCCTATATGTGTCCTGTCTATCTTTTTTTGTTTTGTTTATTGCTTGAGGCTGCGATGGACTCACAGAAGATCTGCATTCCCTTATTGACTGATGTATATTGGATTAATCGAGGCTATCTTTCTACCGGTAGAGAAGTAATGTTCTCGGATATGAATTGTAATTAGCTAGTATATTCTATTTGTGTGCACTTTTCTGCTGTTTTTGGGAAGATGAAATGTTGAAAGAAAATAATGTTCCTCTTCTGAATTTGATAGAAAATTTGAATGGGAGAGTCGATGAGCCACTTGAGGATAATGACTCGGCACTTCATCTGGCGTGTCTATATGGTCACCTACCTTGTGTTCAGGTTGCTTTTGCTGTTGCTGCTTACTGCTTTGTCATCTCTACTCACTTTTGATAGGTAATCTATTTTTGTAAAAGTCATTAATAGTCTAATGATGTATTTTACGACAGCTTCTTCTAGAAAGAGGAGCTGATATGGAAGTCAAAGATGAAGATGAAGCTATTCCTCTACATGATGCTTGTGCTGGAGGTAAATTTGGTTATAGTTCTACCATTCTTTCTGTATTTCTATCCATGACATGATGACATTTCTATGGCTTATTGTACTTTTTTGTTTAACTTGAGCTCGCAGGATACTTGGAAATAATACAGCTTCTTTTCAGCCGAGCTAGTGGTCCTGAAAGTCTGAAGAGAATGATTGAAACCGCCGATATAGAAGGTGACACTGTAAGTATTCTCCATCTTCAAATGCCTCATTCCTTCAATCTCTCGTTCCCTCGATACAGTGATTCATCTCAAAGTGTTTCTTGTTCACAGCCTCTGCATCATGCAGCAAGAGGTGAGCATATTGATGTGATTAGGTTTTTGCTGGGTTCTGGGGCTTCACCAAGGACAGAAAACTCCTATGGGAAGGTAAACTTTTGAAAGCACTTTTCATCTTTGGCTTTTGACGTATGATTAGCGATAATAACTAGGTTGTGATTCTGCAGACACCAGGTGAATTAGCTGATTTAAACACTGAGGCTAGGAGGATCCTTGAAGAAGCCATAAACAACTCTATAGTCTCCTAGTTATGCTGCAAATCTGCAGAATTCATCGGCTAGTTTTGGCGACTCAGTGAAGTAGTAGTGAAAGGATTTCTAAATGTTAACCTTCTTAAACTTATTTTTTTGGTGGTTTTTATACAAAGGTTTAATCATGAAATTGCTATCAGACTAATATCTGAATGAGTTTTCGTTAAGCGTTTAGAGGCATTAGAGGTGAAGAAAAATCTTTGAGTTAATATTACAATGTGATTGTGAAGATTGTATAAAAAATAAAATAAAAATCTCTATCAAGAATGGTTGGATACTTTGCTGGATTGCTCCAAACGTACAAAGAGCAAGACAATGGTCTTAGCCAATAACACTTCGACAGCTAAGCAAAACATCCTTCAGCTTTTTCGGTAACGATAACTCAAAACACTACTGGATCGTGGCTCTCCTGCATCTTTCTTATTCGTTTAAATTCAATCCCCTAACTTTCTTATATATCTTTATAACCTTCCACAACGTTTTTTTTTTTAATTTGAGGTGCTATAACTATACAAGTCTGTTAGCGGTTGCGAATTGTTGGTAAAGATGGTGGGTAAATTCGTGAGGAAAGAAGAATTGTTTTGGAAAAACTGTTAGAAAGTCTCAAAACAAAGAACGAAATTGACCGATTCAATAAGTTAGTGGATGTAAGTGCGAATAATTCAAAAAATAAGACTAAAAGAGTAAAACGTAATAAAATATGATCGACCAATGAGCAGCTTTGAACTTGTAAGCAGCAATAAGAATCGTTTATTCTGCCTTTTACATTTCTTTTTGGCTGTCTCCAGGAAAATTTGTTTCTCCGGCGAGAAGAGATTTTCCGGGGGAAGACAGCAGAGCTCGGTTTTAGTTTTTGCTGAGAAAGAAGTGATAACTATTATATTCCTCCGATGGCGGTTGCGCCGGCAAGAGCTCGTTCAGACTATGATTACCTCATCAAGCTCCTCCTCATCGGCGATAGCGGTAAGTCTCTCTATCTCTTTCTCTCTAGCTCTCTTCCTCTTATAAAGTAATGAGCAAACGAGGTTCATAGACTGTTCCATTTTTCATCTGAGAATCTTCTCTCGAGCCTGTTTTGCGATCTAAATTAGGGTTTGTGATTTTGAACTTTTTGCGTATTTAATCGACAGAGTAGATGAAGCTATACCAGTCTCTGTTAATTTAATCGGATGTAGTTCCTTTTTTGGAAAATTTGGCTCAATTGGTAACTTTAGAATCAAAATCTCATGCTTAGATTTGTGAAGAACTAATGAAACACTTTTTTTAATTAACTTGATAATAGAAGGAGTTCAGATAAAGCTGCAGAAATGATCATTTTTTATGTTAAATTTATAGTGTTGGTGTTAACTTTTCTTATTTTTGTTTCGTGTTTATGTGTGTGTAGGTGTGGGAAAAAGTTGCTTGTTACTGCGTTTCTCGGATGATACTTTTACCACCAGTTTCATTACTACCATTGGGTATTTCTTTCTTCGTTTGGCTGCTATCTTGTGTTTTAATCTTGTAAGATTGTTGAAAAAGTTTAGTCTAAGTATATGTTTTTATGTGTTTTCAGAATCGATTTCAAGATAAGGACAGTCGAACTTGATGGGAAGCGTATCAAATTGCAGATATGGGACACTGCTGGACAAGAACGTTTTAGGACTATAACCACAGGTAAAACTTCTCTCTACTTTGAGGTTAACGATGTTTACTTGGGACGTGGAAGTGAAGTGAACAATACTCTTATGTTTTGTGTATGAATTTGTTGATTTCTCTGTAGATGATTACTCAGCATTCCAAGTTTATTTATATACTTTCTTTCTTTCTTGTTAGTAATGTTCAGATGCCATTTCTTTGAAACTCTTTGGTCCATTTTTCTCTTGCAGCATATTACAGAGGAGCAATGGGTATTTTACTCGTCTATGATGTAACAGATGAGTCATCCTTCAACAGTATGTCTTCTGGCTTTTCTTTGTATCAGGAACAATATTCTTATAAGAACTTAAAAAACACTTGTGGGAACTAACACAAAGCGGTTCTCTAGACATTAGGAACTGGATGAAGAACATTGAGCAGCATGCTTCCGATAGTGTCAACAAAATATTGGTTGGTAACAAAGCTGACATGGACGAAAGCAAAAGGGTAATTTTTCATGGTACTCTGTTCACAATCTTAACCATGTGTTGCCTTGATCTCTTAGTATACTGATGCTGCATCTTCTTCTACAGGCTGTGCCGACATCAAAGGGACAAGCTCTGGCTGATGAGTATGGAATCAAATTCTTTGAGACGGTGAGCTGGAAATATATATAACATGTTTGTCTCCTCGTTCATTGTCGTTTAGAAATTTCTTTTCTTAAACTGATGTGATTGGAAACTTTTGCAGAGTGCAAAAACAAACCAGAATGTCGAGCAGGTTTTCCTTTCTATCGCCAAAGACATAAAACAAAGACTCACAGAAACCGATACAAAAGCAGAGGTAAAGAAGCACATGGAATCCACTAATTACTTGATACTCGGGTTATGAAACTGTATATATAGCTGAGGATAATCGAATACTGTCTTTGTTGCTTTGCAGCCCCAAGGGATCAAGATCACTAAACAAGATGCTAACAAAGCCTCATCGTCTTCTACAGCTGAGAAATCAGCTTGCTGCAGTTATGTTTAGGAGTTCCATGGACTTGTTTCTAATCTCTTTACCGTCTTTAATCTTCTTCGCATCATTCAAGAGATCGTCCTAAGTTCGTATTAGTAGGAGGAGAGACCTAATTGATGGGCTGTGTGATCTTATGTCTATTTTGCTATCTCCATGGCCAAACACTGTAATGGAAATGGTAGGCAATGTTTTAAGTGTTTAAACTTTGAATTAATGCAATGCAGATGTTGTGTGTGTAAGCTACGGTTTCAACTTTCAAGACTCGAAATTATTTTATTTTTTAGGGTCTTCTCTGAAAAATCTAAAGTTCCAGACCAAAAGTAAACACGAGATAAGAACATGACGTCTCTTGCTGTTTTTACCTATATAATGGGGTTATAATCTTATTACACAATCTCAGCCGAGGCAAGAAGAAGAAAGATCTAAGGAATTGATAAATTTACAGAGAAGCCAAGCTTCTTGAGAAATTTACACACAAAAGAGGCTACATTCGACCCGGAAAAACTGTTTTAACCAATTTGATTCACGAGCTGCAACACCGGCCTTGATGAGCTCGGTAATCCGGTTTTCTTTTCACAGAGCTTGATCCTTCTTCCAAAAGACTAGGTACCTCCATTATCTGTTTCATTTTGCAAACCTCTCGTATTATAAACTTTCCACAGTTTCGACCGGATTTGAAAGTGAAAAGGGATCATCAAGATTCTTTCTTACCTTCAAAGCAAGCTCTTCGAAGCATCGCTTCACATTTTCTCTGGTTCTTGCGCTACATTCATGAAACAAACACTTCATTTCTTTTGCTAGAGCCATTCCTTCTTCTCGGCTAACCTTCCTTTCAGATTCCTGCAATGACAACTATCAGTGAAACCAAGCTCAAGTTTATTCAATAACAAGTAAGTGATACTACTACTACTACTCACTCTATCAACTTTGTTGCCAACGAGCATCTTAATGCAGTCATGGTTAGTCGAGTAGAGCTCAATCTCTTTAGCCCAAACATCTGCTAAGTTCATAAATGTCTCTCTTTTCGTCACATCATAAACTGCATCATCATCAAGAAAACCCGGAAAAAGTATTATTACAAGTCTTGGGAACTTTTTACGAAACAGCTACCGACAATTCTATAATTATAGCAATACCGAGGATGATTCCTTGGGAGCCTCTGAAATAAGAACTTGTCAATGTTCTGAATTTTTCTTGTCCAGCTACACAATCAAAAACCAAGAAATCACATGGAACCATGAGTCTTATGAAATTAACTATACACTTTCCAAAAACTCGAATAGCTCATATTGTTTTTCCGGTAGGATTCAGATTACCTGTGTCCCAGATTGTAAGTTTCAGCCTTTTCCCTCGTACTTTCATCTGTTTGATCTTAAAATCAACACCTACAATTGTTATACTGATCAGACCAGGCAGATAAAGAAATGACTTAGCTTCAAGTTTCAATTTGTAATTTATCAGACAAGGTCACAGCAAGAAGAAATTCTCTTTTCTCTGTTCATTTTCCCGGTGAGCATACAGAAGATCAACAAGAAAGCTTCAAGTCTCAACTTTAGTTGACTTCATTTGGATTTTGACCAGACAAGAGTCTAAGCTCACAAACTGTCAGCTAGTGTTTCAATGCAAAAACATCTCAACAAGAAAATGATATTTATCCTCAGTTCATTTTCCCGGGAATCAAACAGAAAATTACCGATGGTGGGAGCAAGATCTTCGACAGAGCTGGAAATGAAGCTAAGAAGCAAGCTACTTTTACCAACACCAGAATCTCCAATTAACAAGATCTTGAAAGATAGATCATATCCACTTTGCCCAGAAGAAGATCCCATTTTCTACACCCTCGATCTAATACTACAGTAGAGAACCCAAACAACAAACCCAGGAGAGATCAAATCAACTTAAACCAAACCCTATTTACCAAACAAACAAACAAACAAATAAGGCTGATTTTTTGTGTTCTTTCAACTTATTGTAAAAGAATGAATCGAAAAAAAAGGAAAAAACTTTTCCTGTGCAGAGAAATATATGATTCAAACAAATTAAGAAAGGAAGAAACTTTATTCTCTACAGAGCAGAAAAAAAGTTAATGAAAAACGTCTATGAAAACTGAACAAATACACTTAAAAACGGCAAATTCTTTGCTTCTTGGTCTTTCTCCGACATTTCGCTTCACGACACGTATCTGTTACTGTTTCAACGTTTCTTCCAAAGTCAGTCTTTGTATCCACGTGTTTGTTGCTCCCTTGATTCTTGCTTTTAATAATAAAACCAAATACCTCATGCAATCAAATCAAGCACTACTGTTACGTTTGCGATTACGTTGTGTGGCTGTGGCGATTCAGACAATAAAGACTGAAAAATAGTTTTCTTATTGAAGCTCTCAAGATCTGCTTACAACATATACTTACAACAGAAAATTCTTTTATCTCTCTACAAAACAAAAACATAACTGTACTCAAATCCCTCTCTCTATGAGTTGTTGTTCTGGGGAAATACTTTCTTGATGAACTGAAGAAAACGTTCGGAGTAGAATGTAGGATCAACGGCTGAGATCGAAAGAGAATCAAAGTGAAGAGACTTGTACGCGTGCTCGATCTTCTTGGTCATGTTGTACTCTTGTAAGATGTCTATAATGCCAAGGTAGAGCACAACATCGCAGCAGTCATGTAAAATCTGCTTATCTTTCTCTTCTCTTCCTGGTATCAGCTCTGCTCTTGCCGGCATGTTCACTCCTTGCTGTATCTGCAGCCTGCATTTACAGAGATATTCTCAAAAACTTGATTCAAGAACTGGACCAAAGTTTGTAACGGAAACTGCTTGTAGTTTGTATTCTTAACCTAGCTTCAGATTTTTTGGCGCTAGTTTGATTTAAAATTAATTGAAAACACCATTGATCCTCCTATGTTAAGTCTTAGTTTCTCAGTTGTCAAATGAGTTGAGAGTTAGTTACCTGGCTGTTCCAGGAAGAAGGAGATCGACTTCTTCATCACCAACAGCTGATGCCCGTAATCTGCTGCCTCTGATGTGAGGGCCAGTTACAGTATTTTCGCTTCCCCGAGGAACAAGAACCAATCCTTCGTGGTAAGACAACATGTCATCCTCGATTGTATCTGCTTTCATAATCATCATCTTTAGAAAAATATAGTATGAATGATTTTAGAGGCGATGAAAAAAGATTCTCACCGTCTTCAGCTACACTTTCCAATGCATCAGTTGTTATACTTTGAGAACGGACTAATTGGGTCCTTAAGTGCTGTGGAGCTCGATGATGCACACCGAGCAAAAGACTGTAATCCATTATGTTCTGTGCTTCCAAGAACTTGCTATCGATCTCTAGTTGCCTGTACACCACGAAGGAACAAATTTTAAAATGCGGAAAATGGAGTGACAAATGTATATATACCTTACAATTGGTCCTGGAGAGAGTAATACCTTAGTAAACCTTCCCGCCAAGAAGGCTCCAAGAAGAAGTTGTAGCTCAGGTCCAAATCTTTAAGTATCGTGTTCTCGTCTATCTCGACTTTGTCTGCAGAGCGTCCCAATGACGAACCTTTAAGGTCAAATCTCCGATGAATTCTTAGATCTGTAAAGAACATGTTACCCATCACCACAAAACGGAACTGCGATGCAAGAGAGATTTTCAAAGTTAGTTAGTCTTAAAGTTGATTTGGATTTTCAAATGTTGTTCTAATGCAAGGTTGCTTCTCTTAGATCATATCAAGAGGCAGCAATGTTGGCAATCTCAAAGGTAATGATAGTAAAAATCAAAATCAGAATCATCAAGGGATTGCTTCAGGACCTTTTGACCACTTGATGGTTTGATTCTGTGAAGGCCAAAGAACTTAGTAATGAGGGTGTTCTCATACGTCTTCACATGATGATGGTAATCGGGAAGCATCCTCAGGAGAACCTACACATTGAAATTTTATTAATTTCAATGTCCATAGATCACACACAAGCAGAATACAGAGTCTACAAGAAATGGAGAGATGTGAAAACAGAGATGGTGGCTGCATAAGATGTCACAAACCTTGACTTCAGATTTCCTGAGTGTTTTGATCATGAACCGATCATCCTGAGACAGGAAGAAGACGCTGCCGCTTTTCCCTGGAGAAGAAAGTTCTCTTAAGGTATCATTTCCGCAAATGGACATCATATAATCAGCTGCATCGATCTTGAACATCTCCCTCAGGTTCCTACAAGGTTTAGAATGTATGTAAACACCAAGGACACAATTACTATATAGTTAACATACTACTAAGGAAAAAAAATATGCGCAAAAATTTTGTGTAAAGATAATTTAGTTCCATAAATACTAACCTGAATACCATTGGGCAATAGTCCTTCCATTTAAAATCTTCCGAGTGGTGAGGAGGCGTCATCGTGGAGCCAGCTCGAGGAAAGTTCATCCAAAAACTAGCCCGAGGTCCAAAGTCTGCTGTCCGTACTTCTCGCCTTTGTATGGGCGTAATTTTCCCCACAGTATATCTAACGTTTGAACTAGTTCAGTGACACAATAATCGGAGCTGAATTTAGAGCTAAACACTCTCACAGGACAGAGAATGAGTAGGAGCAAGGATACCTGATTCCAAGCTGCAAATTGAGCATCAGATCATAACTCCGGTGACCTTTAATAACAACTTCTCCGGGCTTCTTAGCTTCTTTAACAAGTCTTTTGTGTTTCCTTTTTGCTCTTCTGGATGTGCGTGAAAACCCGTTGTTTACAACAAGCTCACTGATCAGAACACCTTGCATATATTCCCGCTCCAAGATCGGTATGTTTGCTTTATACTGCACGCTACTTCCACTATCTAAAACTGCCGTAGATAAATCCGAGTAACCATGTCCAATCACTTTCTCAATAGATACTTCAAGACTCCAACGTCTTTCTAAAGAAACCCTTCCGTTGCGGGACTGTTCTAAGTTTATTAAGCTCCCTTTTGAGAGCTTATTACGGTCCACACCAACTCTAAGGTTTTCCATATTAACCGCAGAAGCAACTTGGTTCTGTCTTTTCAAATCTGGCAAAACACCTCTTTTTCTGAGAGCATTTAAATAAAACTCTTGCACAGCCGGAACTCTGGTTCCCGCTGAATAAAACGAGCCTTTACCATCTTTCAAACCCCGTGTCCACGTTCCAACATAGCAACCGCCATCGCTCCATGTATATACACCAACACCATGCATCATTCCATTCAACCAACTTCCTTCATAGGAGTCCCCGGTAACCCAAGTCAGCGTACCCTTTCCCGACATTTTCCCGCCTTTCATATCCCCGAGATAGACGTTTTTATTAGCCCAAGTATACTTCCCTGGCCCTTCTCCTAACCCCTGAATCCAAGAACCTTCAAAGACATCTCCATTGGGGTAAACCTGATATCCGAGCCCATGTTTCAGATTAAGCCGCCATCTCCCTTTATACGTTAATTTATTAGCATCCACATAAGTCCCTGTCCCGTGCATATAACCGCCTACAAATTCACCTTCATAACAAGCCCCAGAAGCCCATGTCATCTTTCCAATTCCATTTCTCATCCCATGCCTCCATTCTCCCTCATAAACGCACCCATCTGACCACACGTACATCCCTGATCCCTCGGGAACATTGCCAAGCAAAGAACCACAGTAGGATTCGCCATTGGAGAGCAACAGCTCCCTAACTCTGAACCTAGCATCGTCAGAAGTTTCTGAAATTTCACCATTGTTTAGCGCCGATAGGATCTCTCTCTTAGTAAGTGCATCAACAGATTTCGTTCTTTCTGCACAAGAAACTGGTCGTCCCACGTCAAGGCCAGACATGTAAATCTCCAAAGGTGGTAAAGCACAAACGCTCAGACAAATCGCAGAGCAAAGGCGTCACAGCCTCAAGGAGAATACTGTTTCAACAAAACATGAGGCTACCTCCAGTAAACTGGCAAACTGGGGATATAGAATGTGGTCAGCTAAGCTCCGTCAACGAAGAAAGCAGATGCAAGAATCAGGTTCCAAGTCACGATGTGTGAATCTAGAATCAGAATCAGAATCACAAAATGATATTTAGTAACTTTTGACGAATGTAACAAATCCAAAACTAATGAGGAAAACATGAAAATATATAAATAGTCACAAAAGTAAAGACTTCATCAAATCTCTATCAAACAAGAAAATTGAGACACGCATCTGATTCTTGGTCCCACATGAAAGAACAAGAACTCATTAATTTCACAGAGAGTCAGAGGAGAGGAGCAAACAAAAACTCCTTTTTTTCCCTCTAAAAAAGAAAGCCTTTTAGAGAAGAAGACGAATCTACAATCATAAAGTCTTCATTAAAAAAATCTAAAACTTTATACATCAAATTATCAAACTTTTTTCCTGAATTCTTATTTAAAAAGAAGAGATTCCTCTCACGTCTCTAAACAAAGCCAGATATGCCAAATTTACCAAACCCAAAAAGCTTTTTAGGAATTGATCAAATGAAAACAAAATGTTTATTACAATTTTCAGTATTTCAATCTAAATTTGAAATCTAGACTTCGCAATGAAACTCCTCTCTTCAAACCCAATCAGAGTCTTGTTAATGGGAACAAAAGTTTAAAACTTGGGTTTAACACAATCACCAAGCAACTCCATTTCAATCTTCAATCTTCATCAAAGATAAAATGAAAGCAAGAGAAATCGAAGATCCCGGTTAAAGAATTCTAAAGACAACTCAAAGAGAGACAAACAAACAACAAGCAAAACCCGGAAATGCCCGAAATCCGAAAATGAAACCGGATCGGATAAACCAAAATCGAGAGACCAAAGTAAGAGCGGCACAAACCGTATGGAGAAGCTCAAAGCTCTTCTCTTCCTTTCTTCGTCTTCTTCTTTTTGGTCAATCTTTCCAAAAGAGACGACTGGACCAAATCCCGAAGCTAAGCGCCACAATAACAGCTTCTTATTTCAGAAGCTCTGTTCCATAAAAATTCAAGCTTTTACTTTACACCCAAAATGACGAATATACCCTTGGCAGAGCTTCTTTAGTCTGTCTGTGATCTAACCCCACTTAACTCTCTGACAATTATTATTATTCTGTGTCTTGAATTACAAGAGTGGTTTATATATATATCTCTTAGAAAGTCTTGTAGCTGGTGAAATTATCAACATTTAATCATTATTATCAATCCTCAGATCTTTCTATTCCATTGTGGTTTGAGATATTTTTTCACAAAAATAAAATAGTTGTTTAATATATAAAATTTAATATTCAACAAAAAACAAATTATGTGTGTTAGAAGGTAGAGATGTAGACCTGCTTGGCCGGTGAAGGGAGACATTGTGTTTTTCTTACACTTATCCACGTGCATCCCAATATTTTCAAGTCAACTTCTGCTCACCTATTTGAGTTTGAAATTACAAGTTGACCAAAAACATATTTGAGTTTGAAAAACAAGTTGATTACATAGTTCCTACTGCTCGAGAAAACCTTTTCAAACGAGTGTAAATCGGCATTTAGAGCCAAATTTATTAACTATTCTCAACCTCAATATAAAAATTGACCGAAAATTAATCTGCATTGTTAAATGCCTAAATCTGATTAATAACGAGATTTGGGAGGTAGGTTTTGAAAGTTATTTTGGTTTTATATTTGTTGTTTTTTCCCTTCTGAAACCCTATATATGGTAAACTTTTTAATTTTTTAATGAAGCTGACAAAAAAATTAAACAATTCTATTCATTAGAAAGTCTTATGCCGCTTTAGGTAATGTTTAGGGAGTATATGTTTGTATCCGGCATTATGTTTAAAATTGTATTATTTACGCCCTCAAGCCATGTCGATCATACCTACTATCTCATGAAGATTTTAAATTGTATGCATTCACATGTATAGTATATATTAAGTGTCTTCTCTGATGGGGTGTTATTGGTGGCCTCAAACTTCTGAAATTGTCCAAATCGTTTGACATCAGTTTACCGGAAACGTGTTTAGCTTTTAGTTAATTCAACGAAATTTAAAATTTGGGACAAATGCCATATATGATATATATGATGAACCAAAAAATATTATATTTAATATATAGTTTATCTTAAATAATATTTTGACAATTTATGTTTAAACAGAAATTAAAAATCTGTATTATATAAAACATAATCTTAGAACAGGAATTTGGAATCGGAAAACCAAACGGAACGTGACCAAAATTATGTCCAATGTCCATCCCCTTAACCAAGAAAAGAGAAGCTTAAATAACAATATAAAAAGTACTACTTTAATGACAGGAAATAAAAAGTATGATTTTCTCATGCTACGTACAACTTAAGAATTACATATGAGACGTGACAAAAACCAAAAAAATAGAAATAACATCAATCTACCATAAGTCTTGTAAAAAAATTTGATAGTGGCGTATAAATCTGTAATAGAGCATTTATAACCACAATTTGTCTTTTCTCATTATTTGTGGACTTGGACATTGAGATTGATATTATAGAAAGAAAAAAATCATTTATATCATCATATTTTCTTTATAGAATCAAGATTATTACATAATTATATCTACCATGTACTTAATTTTGCATTATATCTGAAATAAATAATCAAAGCCACCGATGCAAGTAGTGGGGTTGGCTACCACTAACTGAAAGAAAATTCCATTATGTTGTCGCTTTCTCGTTGTTGTTATTTTCTTTTTTTTTTTTTTTTTTTTGTTGTTATTTTCAGTTTCCCATTACTTTAATTTATTAATTTTGCGAGACCAAAAAAATATTCTTCATCGTCAATCATTTTCTTTAACTGTAGTTTCACGTGGAGAATGTACTAATGTAGTCAGTGTATTAGCTATCGAGAGACGCAAATAGTATATATGTTGAGGATGAATTTTAATTATTGGCCAATCCTAATTCGATACGTGACATCCGGATACCTCAAGAAAACGCCCAAAGAGAAAGTATCCCGTATCTGAAACCGTTACCTGTGACAAAGCCAATGTCATTGGAAAACAATGACTCAATCTCGATTTCTATTCCTTTTAATTAAGTACACCATAACTTCTCATTTCCAAGAATCTTGATAGCTAGCTATAATATAAGTATATATGATCAAACACATTTGTCAAATTTGTTTTGGTACTAGCTAGGTATCTTCTCTCTGTCTTCCATATAAATCATCTCTCTTTTTTTTTTGTGCAAAAACATATAAATCATCTCAACATCGTACTTAAAGAGATAACAATAAAATAACAGCATATTATATTTTTGACCAAAATTAAAATTAATAAAAAAATAAAATAATTACATATTTATATGAACTGAAATTGACATAAAAAGTGTTCATGGTATAATAGATGGTATAATAGCTATTACAATTGTAAATGTCCCTTAATTAATTAAAGTAGAACACGGATGAGATATAGTGACCTTGAGTTTGTATATTAGAAACACTAACTTATGTTTTTTTTTTTAACATTGGATTATTATTATTCAATTGCAAATCATGATAAATATTTCATCGCTTATTTTTACGACGGATAATTCTACGTATTTAATCCGACTAATTTAATGGCCAAACCAAAAATACATAATTTGCACACACAAAAATTAGTACTAACTATTCATAAATCACAGCAAAACCTCGTCATATTCTCAAATGCTAGGAAAAAAACACGTGATATTACCGTCATATATATTTTCTTAGTGCTAATTAATTAATAACAGTTTGTGCCTTTATGCCGACGCATCCAATTTCTTAAGCAAGTGATGTTGGTGTATATAATTTAACAGCAAGTTGGAGTTTTATAATAATCATAATTTGTAGATACGTGATATTAGCCGCAGATCTGTAAAGATATTTCCTCGATTTTTATTTTAAGATTAATAAACAATTTTCTAGCATTGGCGAAAGACATTTAGCTAGATCAGGATTTGGTCAAAACAATTACTCAATACACGTGAAAGTGACAAGTGCACACAATACGCTTGGTTACTGGTTACTACGGACAGTTTGACCTGAAACATATTCGAATTTTCCAAACGTTTACCCTATAATTAGAAATTTGGTGTAAAACTAACATTATTTTCGTAGCTATATATGCACAAGAAGACAACGTTTTCATATTATATATTTACTGTAAACTAAGCTCATATAACACTATTTGGAGGTATTCTTACAAGGTGGACATTTTTTCTCTTGCTCTATGCCGACCAATCCTTTCATATATTTATTTGATTTTTATTAGAATTAGTAAATTATAGTTATCATCATGTATTGATATATTGATGTTATATATTGCCGTAAATCAAGGTTTAGAGCCATTAGTCTTACAAAATTAATCTAATATATAGGTTTGTTGGTCCCATGATTGATGTCACATTGTGTACACATTTGTATGCATCACGATAATTTTAGACTATTTTTTTTGCTAAGACTAATATTTATTAATGGTATTTAATTTAGTGATTTGCGTTAGGTCTAGTCACGTCCATTGCATTCTTCATGCAATGACAAAAAGATATTAACAACTATCGTTCATTAAATTAACAAGAAGAAGAAAAAAACTATCGTTCATTAAAGTTGATTAGTGACTCTGACTAGGAGACGATTTTTTGACATAACATAAAAGCTACAGCAAGTAAATACAATGTCCACCTTTCGTTCATAAAGTAATAAAATAATTTGTAGAAATTATACCACGCTCATGATTGATCCTACCAAGTATTGAAAATGGCAAGTTTTTCCTGCAAAACCGATAAAAAGTTAAAAATCCATGGATTTTACAAAAGTAATACCTGTTATTAATATTTTACTAAAAGTTCATACACCTGGGACCTAGCTCAACTGATAAATAATAGATCGAGTCACAATATCATTTCTTGGCTTAAAAATTAAAATTGATTATCTCTTTTCGTGGATTGAAATCTAACACAAATATTCTCTACAGATTTTTGTTTGATAGATCATATATATAATTCTTATATATCCCTTGTGGGAATCAAAGTATATTATATATGAAGACATCAATATCTAACCATATTCAAATATTAGTATGATAACTTAGTTAACTATAGATTACAATATCACAGCGTTAGATTATCATGTGGATTATGACCAAAGTGCTTTAATGATAATCTTGTTTATGTCCTAATGGACCTTACTAATTAATATAATATCTCCAAGGCCAATCCAAATGAGTCAATATCTTCTTCTAAATTTTAATTAGTGGTTGCAAGCTTGGCTAATTCACCATATAAATGGTTATATATATATATATATATATATAGGTTTTGATTATAATAAATTATTATTGAATAAAATAAATGATAAGAAAAATCAAATTAAAAAAGGATGACCCATTTTAAAGCTAATGTGTCTCAAAAAAAAAAACTCATGATGCCACATAAAATTTTCAAATATGACAAAACATAGAAAAGAAATACCATAAAATCACACAAAATTAAATTTTACTATCAAAACTACCACAACTGTTGTAAAAATTTTCAAATACTGGTACGCACAAATGTTAAATCACTAAATTATTTTTCTAATTTTTCTATTTTTTTTCAAAAAATATTAAAGTAAACATTGTATATCTAATATATATGAAAGTATAGACTTTTATCACGTTTTTAAGAAGAGCTTTCGAAAAACATTGGATATGAACTTTCAAAAATACTGATTATATTTCCAATTCCCAAATGAAGAAGGAATTTTTAATATAATGAATTTTTGATGAAATTTTGTAGTTCATACAATCTATATATACTGAATAAACTTAAAAATATAGTTTAAATTTTTAAAAAATGCATTTGATGAAATGGCAGTAAAAAATAGTATTTATTGGCTAAAGTAGATATTTAAATCCTCTAGTCTAGTGATTTGTGATAATATTATTATTGTGTTATTATTTATATATAAATAATTACATATTATGGATAATGAAAAAAAGGTAAAATAAATAAATAGCAAACCCATTATTAACCTGTGTCGAGATTGGGAGGACAAAGCAAAATAATGGAAGAGACAGATTGACCCAACATCATTCTTTTGATTCAAAACATCGTACAAAACTTTTGATCATGCATGTATTCTCCTGTCACTTTCAGTTTTTCTGTTTATCTTTTTTTTTTATTATTGACATTTCACTTTCAATTTCTGTTATCACCAAACATATATACATATAGAATACATACACAGGGTCCGTGACCTAGTGTAACACGTAAAAAGGAACTTCTAGATTATTGATATTCTTTTCTAATTTACTGACTAGATGATCACCCGCGGTGTGCACCGCGGGGTAAATTTTGCTTTACGATTTTGAAGTTTAGACGTCTTATTTTTTTGGATTGTAGTGAAATGAGTTTATAGTGCATTAAATGTTATGTTACTATATTGTATATGGTTTAGGGGTTATATATAATGTGTTTTGGGTTATGAAATACTTATATATAATATATTATAATTTAATATTTTTTTTGTGTTGGGTAATATAATTTTTATCAGATAAGGTAATTAATTTTTGTTTTTATTAAGAGGTTTTTTTTTTGTTAATCTGTAAGACATTTTTAGAAATTTATAAGCAACATTAAAAAATACTTTCTACAAAAAAAAGCAACATTAAAAAATACTTATGTTAATGCCATGTATTTTTCTTTTGGGCCAATTATATATTATTTCATTCGGTTGATTATTTGTTGTTTGATTCAAATCATAAAATGTAAATTTAGTTTATAGCTAATCTCCGGAAATTTCATATATTACGTTGTGTGTTTTGGACCTGTTTATATAAATGTCTAATAAATTTATAAAAGTTATAGAATATTATATGCAGTTATATAGTATTGCATCATAAAAAATGCAAGATTTATCTATGCTTTCTATGTTCTAATAATACACTATAAATTTGTAAAATAAATGTTTCCGTTGGCCCATATCCACCCCATGTAATTCGAATAGTACAAAATTATAAATGCCCAAGCCCATTATTATTTCTTCCAAAACAATTGAGTATCGTTTTGTGCATTAGGTTAGCCGTGTTCTTTGAACAAAAAAAAAAAAAAAAAAGAAAAAAAAGGTTAGCTGTGTTCTATGAACTTCCAGAAACCGACATGTTTAACAAAAAAACATGAATTTCTCAATCGAATACCTGATGTTATATCTGAAGTCATTTAGAGTTTAATCCGACGAAGAGGATTGAAATTTCAGGTAATTTGATATGTTTCGTTTTCTGAATTGTAGATATTTTGTTTCTTACAAATTCAGGAAGTTATTCCCCTAAATCCCCAATTGAATAGTACAAAAAAGTATAGATTACAAAGAATTAGAAGATTTAGTGCCTGAACCGAAAACGATTAACTCAAATCGTGTCCCTCTGATTTACAGCAACCCGAAACTAATCCCTTGTTTTTTTCTGTACAATTTGAGGAAAAATGGTGATTGGAAGCAAAATGTTTCGAATTGACTGGCGATAATTGGACATCTGAGGTTAGTTGATCCATTTTTTGCATATGTAGAATATACTGATTCTGTAAATATAGATAGTAAGCATCTGAAAAAAACGTATATAGATAGATAATACGATTAACTTTAATCCCTTTTTTGTTTTGTCTGTACAATTTGAGGAAAGGGTGATTGGAAGCACAATGTGTAAGAATTGAATGACGATAATTGGAAATCTCAGGTTAGTTATTACAATTCATATGTAGATTATATTGATTCTGTAAATATAGATAGTAAACTGAAGTATCAACTAATAAGATTTGTTTTCTCACAGATATGATAGGGGATTCGGGAAAGTTAACAGTTTAACAGGCAAGACCAAACTGAAGTGCTATTGAGCCTATAACAGGTATCACAAACAACTTGAATAATAATGTCTGCTTGCATATAGAAATTAGTGTAGCTGAAATAGAGAAGTTATATTGAGTTTAAAAATGGAAAAACATCAACTGAAAACCACAGACAATAACTAAATAGTGTGGCCTACTGTAAAGAAGGTCATCACTATTAGTTATTCTTATTGAAACAAAAAGTCCAAATACGAAAACCAAAAAACAAAGAAACTACAACTTCTCAAACAATCTGTTTTCTTCAATAGCCAGCAAACTCCGAGTCTTTCCCTTTGCCTCCATTAGGATCAGCTTTAGGCTTATCCTCAACACCTTTCTCGACCTTTATTGTTGACTGGTTTGAAGCAAACTTTTTTGGTTGTTGAAGACATTTCAATTACTGCATCATGAGAACTCCTCTTAGAAGATGGAGTTGATGATGGAGTAGCAATTTCTGAGCCAGACAATTCTTCTCCCTCATGCCCATTGGTAAGCAAAAACATCTCCTGTTTTTATGACATGTAAGAGACTAAAGCTAACAAAATACTAATTCATTCTTAATAATAATCTAAAATAAATAAGAAGTTGTCAAGATCCATACCTGGCCACCAGACATGATTTGAGATTGAGATTTTGCTGGTTCTGAATACTCAATATCATCAATTGCATCAATGTCACTTCCAGACCACATCTTGGCAATCCGGTAGGTATCATTGCCTCCACTAATATTATCATTCTCAACACAAAACAATAGTTGGAAAGTCTTCCCAACCAAGTTTCTAAGTGCAAGGGGCAAATTCTCAGGATCCTAGAGCTATATATGATTAAAATACGAAATATAATTAAGTTAGATATAGCTATATAGATGAAAGAAATGCGATATATTTGATTACTTACACTTTCATCATCATAATCACCATCAATAAGATCAATGGCTTTTTGACCAACAATCTCTGTGGCAGAACTGTCAAAAAACAGTTGTATAATTAGATCAAAACGATACAATTTGTATAGTAAGAAAAAAGTTGAAGTAAGCTCATAGTTAAGTTTAAAAAAGAGCATACATTTTGGTCTGCTAACACCATTTCCAAACTCTCTCCTGAGCTTCCTTCATATCCTTTCCAGGTATGAAGAATTTTGGTCTGCACCCTCCAACTGTACTTGTGTGGCTTCACGTCTTTCAAGTAAGTGCTTACTTGGTTAAGGAATTGAGATAATGTTTTTGTTGCCAGAGAAAATGTTGAATGCTGAGATTGAATGGTTTCTGACTATCATATGGCCTCATATATATAGTGTAGTGTGCGGATTCAAAGCTAGGGTATGCATGAGAAGAATAAATTAGAGAATATGCTGTTTTTGATTGAGTAAATCCGATTTGAAATTATGATACGAAAGATTTTGTGTAACTGAAATGGTATATGCTGATCAATGCTGTTGTTAGTTTAGGAATATCGATACATTTAGTTTTGATTTTCATTGATGCGAGGCCAACTGTTTGTTTAGATAAGATAGTTGCTATTTTTTCGTAAATCGTTAATAAGAAGCTTCTATAAAATGCTGAACAGGAATATCTACATTTATGATTGCTGGTATGATTTGGTTTTTGAATATTTATTGAGACTTGGAGAAGAAGATCAATAAGTAAGCGGCAAAACTTATATTTCAATTTCGTTTTGCAGTTGTGGGCTAAGAAAGGCTTCGAACATTGTTGCGAAATGGGCCTCGACCACCAGAAGACAAATCCAAATAAGAAAACGGGTGGGGCAGCTTAAAGATCCGCGTGTTTTTAAGTTGGTTACTAAAATGATTTTTTCCGTCATTAATCTTTCTAACATTCTCTATACATGTGTAACCAAATAACTTTCCTAGGGTCTTTAATAATTAAATCTAACACGTTCAAAAGTCAATTTGCTCTTCTCAAATAATAGTATAGATAACTTTGGGCTTTAGAAGCCCAACTAAATAATTGAGAGATTTAAAGCTCATAGCGTTTCAAATGTTGTAAGTTTGTAACAATTGGATTGATTTAAAGTTAAACGAAGCTGATGTGAATGTTAATAATGGAAACGAAGACTTGCGATCAAAATTATACCGAAAGTTTACAGCGATTACATCTAATTAACTCCTTTAATAAGAGTGTGTACCAAATCAAGGTCCATTCGGTATTATTTTTGTTTTGGAACACTTTTGCCTCGACTCTCGATTTTCAACAAAATATATTTAGTTCAAAATTTTTAAGAAAATTAAAAAACTGCAGTTGGTATCTTTTTTACCTTGGATATAAATATTTAATAACACAAATACCTTAGCTAAATTGTTTTTACCCACTAGGTTCTGGTTTAACTTGAACTATGAGAATTGGTCAGCAACTCAGCATAAATAAACTTGAACATTACTCTATTTTTTTTCACCTCAAACTAAAACTTGGGAACATACATCTGTGAAGCCAACATGAACATTACTTATGAATGGGCGCGTGATGTGCGCGCAGCAACAATTTCATTTAATTTAATCAAATGAACTATCGAGGATTGTAATCGCTCATTGTTTGACAACGGTTCGGTCTCCCACCATTTTAATGCCCTTTTCCTATGCACACACGATCATTACTTGCCCCATTAGATCACTTTCCTTTCGCAATTTGTTTGCTCATGTCACAATCGTTCTTCTTCTTATATCTGTTTTGTAAAAGTTGGTAAATAGTAAAAAGAAAGTTGATAACTGATTTTTGGAATTTATTGATAATTTAATCAATATATTACCTTTACATCTATTATCCATTTATCTTCATTTTTGTCTTAAGGCATTTAGAATTGCAATCTATATTTTAATTCTCTCAAATCTCAAACCTCCATAACCAATGCGAAAAGTGGATGAAAAAAAAAATACTATATCCTAAATAAAAAAAAGTTACTAAATGATTTAGAAATTTATGTTAGTACCGTTTTCAACTGGTGGTATTTTTCCTTTTCAGCTGTCGTTTATTTTTAGCTAGCTATCCTTTTGTAAATAGTGTTTGACTGTTTTCTTTTTAGTAAATGCAACACAAAAAAAAAATCAAATTAAAATCACAATGCTAGATTAAGACAAATGTTTGCTGTAAAAAAAAAAGGTTAGGACAAATGTTTATGTATATGAACAAACATGTGTTAACCCATTAACTTTTGTTTTTTTAAGAATTTTGAATATTTGGGCTAATATTAATTGTATAGTCAAGTTGAGCAGGAGCCCATCACTAAGTGGATCCAAATTTTTTTGGGTTCTCAGACTAGGTGGGTCCAATTAGGTACAGAACTAATTCACAACCAAATAAAACAACTGAACTGAAGCAGTAAGAGAATACCATTAAATTTCTTAAATTACACATCAGTATATGAAGTTATGAACAATAAAAGAAATTTCAGTGTATATAGACATGAAATGTCTCGATAATTATTACATCACTAAGCTTGTTGGTTAGGTGTTCAATCGTTCCACAAAAGATAAACGTACGTAATGCATCCTCTTTTGTTTTTACATATTTTACTTTCAAACCGACAATATTTTGGGACCCTTTTCTTTTTTTTTTCGCCCTTTTTGGGACCCTTTTCTTCTTATAAGAATTTTCTCCAATTCGAAAAAGAAAGAGCTTATATTAACAAAACGAAAGAGCTTCATACCAAAAAAAAAAAAAAAAAACAAAACGAAAGAGCTTGTCAAGTAATTAACATGACACACAGTTAGATATGAATATATCACAAAGCATTTTTTTGCATATACGTAAATAGAAGTTATAATAATATCAAGTTTTATATATTATTATTTTTATTCAGTAAAAAATCACGTAGTAATTAATTTTACTTCAGATCTTTAATCTATATATAAAATTTCTGAATAGTAATTTTCATATATAGTTTTATTTAAAGATTGTACGTTCCTGACAGAGTGACAGCTCAAGCATTATACCTGACTAAGTATTGAATAAAGAAATAATTTAATTTTTGTGTATGTCATCAGATGAGTGTGTATATCTGTGAAAACTGAAAAGGCAATTTTGGTAATGGCATATTCCATTGGATGATCCAAAATTCCAAGCATATTCACGTAAGACTCCCCTTGTTTCCATCATCTGCTTCCACTTATAAACCATATATATATTTTTAAATTACTTTCATACTCTCTTTACACCATATTTTTATTCCCCTTTACATCAATAATCTATTTCCCCAACCTTTTTTTTTCTTTCAGATTTTACTGTCAAATCTTTAAAATAAATTCCGTCCAGAACCCTATACTAGGAGGCTTTAGTCTAAACTTGTACTACATCGGAAATTTTCGTATATATATATATATTTATTGTGTTATTTACTATGAATTTTTTTTTATAAATACAAGATAAATATGATACCAAAAAATGGCATCATGCATGATCTATAAAGGATATAATAAAAGAGATAACACGTTATACAAAAATATCATTTATAAAGAACATTAACAAACATGAAATATACTACAAAAAGTTGTTATTTTTATAAAAAAGAAATGAGAAAAGGTGGAAATAACTCTATACAAAAAGTTGTTATTTTTATAAAAAAGAAATGAGAAAAGGTGGAAATAACATGGGGTTTTGGTGTACCTTTTATAATGTCTTCATGACCATAGACAAAAAAAAAAAAAAATCACAAACAAAAAAAGAAAAAAAGCTATAAAACCCCCTAACAAGCCTCCATTGTTGAACCCTCTCTTAATTTGGCACAACACTACAAAACAAAAGCAAAATGGCCATCCCCTAAAGTGAAGAATTAAGCTAAGAATGAAAAACCTTTAGTTTGTCTAGAGGTTATTCATCTTTAGGGGATGGCTTAAATACAAAATGAAAACCCTCTAAATTACGTGGTTTTGTGTTCATGTAAGGAAAGTGTTTAAAATATGGAGCAATGAAGATTGCAGAAGGCTGATGATGAAGAGACAGCTGATTCAGACAGCGAGTTTTGTTTATCTCCCTCTAGAAATTGGGCAACTTCTATCCTTTGGCAAGCTTCGGTTCCCCTCGGAATCAGCAGATTATGTATCTCTTATGTAATACTCTCTCTCTCTTATCCTTCCTCCCTCTCTCTCTCTTCTCTATGTTTTATTTATCTTCATTATGTTTGTGTTGTATCCACTCCCAAGGTATGTTCTTTGTGTGAGGAATAAAAAGAATATTCGGATTTGAGATATATAATTCAAGCGTTAGTTTAGTTGTATTGGAGTTTCTTTTCATTAAGTATCTAATAAGTTTGGGGAATATTCAGGCCAAAGATGTGCACGTTTTTGTCATAATTTGTTTCCGAATCTCTTTATAGTGATTTCCCTTTTTTTGTTCAAAAGATCAAATATAAAAATATCGCCTTTAGAACAAGTTTATGCAACTAGCTCACGACAACAAATTTGAGTGACAAGTGACCAATTTAAATGAGTCAACCCACTATTCAAATAGAATAATTTTATTTTTTCGTTATCCAACAACTCAACAAAACAAAATCGAATTGAAACCAAATGAAATATTTGAAATTCAGATCGCACACCTCTAACAACAAAAATAACAAATTTAAAACTCTAGAATAAATTTCTTATAATATTATGACAAGAAGTATTCTTCTTAATCATTATCAGAACAATTGACTAAAACTTCAATAAATACGAGCTGCATATTGGTATCATGATCGTAAGAAATATGACCAAAAATTAGGATGTGGTATCACCGTTTATATTACGTTTATGAGTTATTAACAAAAAAAAAAAAGGCATTTGTCATATATATGCTAATTAATTTGGTTTTAAAAATCGATCGAGTACAACTCGCACTCGTTTGGGAAAACAATATTTTCCATATCCAGTTTTCAATGTTAGTGTTTCTTTGAAGAATATTAGTTCCATTCCACAACAATTTTCAGCATTAGCTATTTCCAATTTATTACTTTAGTACTTTTTCATTGGTAATTTACTAGAGGAAATTCACTTAATTGAAAGAGGCCTATTACAAAAAATATTATAATTGAAGTTAATGTGTATTTTTAGAAACAATTATACTTTAAATTGACATATACAAGAATTAACAGAATTACGGAAGCAAAAACATTTCACATTATAAATATTTGGTTAACATATATATAGTTTTAATGAAGGACGACTAATTAGTTTATATGAGCTCAGCCAAGAAGTCAAAACCCTCCGAATTTAGTAGTTGTTTTCAAATTTAGGCGTCTCACACATGGGAGTGGTATAATAAAATGGTCCGACCACATACTTCACCAGATCCTTGAAAACCATGAATGGTCGAACTAGCTTCACTCCAGTTTGACCATTCCCAAAATTGGTCGGAATGTTACATGACTGGTCCGGAGAAGACACGAGCCGGACATTACAAAGTTGAGGCTTAAGATCCTTGCCGCCGTAGAGGACTTTGTTGACGATAAGATCGAACTGGCCTCTCTCATCGGTCTTGTCGCTGCCATAGTATCTCACTCTTCTCCTGTCGTCCATACAAGTGATTGATACCACTGCCCCTGAATGATACAAAGTGAAATAATTTGGTTAATTAAATCCGGTCTTGAGAGTTTTCTCACGGTTTGCAATATCGAAAAGAAAAATCTAATATCCAGAAGAAAACTTATTTTAATTTTTGTATTTGATAGTTAGCTTATGTCTTGGACTCTTGGTTATAGCCTTTTTGGATATAACCGTTACTATTTTTCGTCTTCCACAACCATAATTAAAGTTTGGATCTTTATAGTTATGAGTGATTATCTCATGTTGTACGCTATAATTTTTTTTTTTTTTTGAACAAAAGTGTACGCTATAATTAAATTGTTTTTCTTATTCGGAATACAGAAAATCAAATTTATTGGAACTATTAATAAATACCTTTGATGGGTTCAGAACCGTTGATCCATTTGTCGTAGTTCAGAGAGCAATCTTGGCACATAACTTTTCCGGCGACGTGAATCACATCACCGTCGTTATCCGCCTCCGTCGTGGTGATATGACACACAAAACTCACCAGAAACAATATCTCTATTAGCAGAACCAATGTTGTGATCTTGTGCGCCATGACGACTTTTTTTTGGGTTCGATGATTTCGAGATTATGCTCTTTGATGTAAGAAAGACTTGGTATATATAATATTTGTTTTATATTAATATAAATTGAGACATTTTGGTTAAGGAGGAAATTAAGTTATATGTGTGGAAGGGCACTACCTCTAGACGTGCGGTCCATTTAGTATTATGGTCTCAATCATTTCTTGATTAGATCGCTAATAATATTTTAATTCGTTTACATTATGACTTTTTATATTACACAAAATATAAAAAACAGTTTATATTGGCTTTCACAATTCACAAATATATGTGAAAGCTATAATGTTTTGTTGGTGGCATTATTCGTTGTTATTTATCAACGTTTCTTTTTTAAACCTCTTTTGGTAATTGTCACTACAACGCCAAAAAGACAATGTATAAGTGATAAAAATATAAAATTCACAGAGGCCTCTCCTTAAACTTATCCCCACCACATATATACTTCTTCTCCCTCCTCTTTTCGCTCCGCTTATCGTACTTTAACACAACACAGCAAACACACACACACGCATACACACACAATAGCCCCTTGGTCTGAATCTGATACCTCAATACACCAACAACAATGGAGTCTCTAAAATTATTCATCTCCCTCTTTCTCTTCTTATTCTCATCTTTCTTCTTAGGTAACTATACTCATATTCATCTAAAAATGTCTTAATCACATAAATGGATTCTCTGAAATCTATATACTAATGATTAATGTTTTGAAGGTGCTAGTGAATCGGATCATCTTCAACATAGTAACTTGAAGAGATTGAAACCGAATAGGCTGTTCGTGTTCGGAGATTCCTATGCAGACACCGGAAACATAAGAAAGTCTCTCTCCGATTCTTGGAAAACTCCTTACGGCATCACTTTCCCCCGAAAACCCTCCGGTCGTTTCTCCGACGGCCGCATTGCCACTGATTTTCTAGGTTCTCTCTCACACACCTTTTTGTCACATTAAATGAGGATATGGACGGTGTGAATCGGCCACCAGATTCAATACCAACACTAACGAACCGTACATTATGGGCTCCGGCCATACTGTTTTGTTAGATTAGGTAGACTAGCGTCCCAAGTATCGAAAAAGGAAAAAGTACGCGTATGTTGTTAGTTGTTATAACTTATAACAAGCTATCATAATGCTGACGTGGGAATATTAGTTCGGTGCATCACTAGAAAATTCATTCAAAATTAATAGGGTATGATTTTGTCTTAGATTAGTAAAAATAAAAAAGATTAGTAACTGACTGAAGATTATGAGTTCTTTTTAAATATTCATCTTTGAATCACATTAAACTTTAAAATCGAAAAGAAAAATCAAATGATTACTCTAATTAAACTAGCCTCTCCGAAGATCAAATGTCTTACAAATATGGTGGGAGAATCCTCCTGCTAAATTCATGATCTGCACATTTTATTTACATTTTAATGATGCTTATTTTGAACTATATATAAAGTTTTGATCAAATTTTTACACCAATGTTTGGTGCGTGTGTGTGCAGCGAGATACTTGGGGATAAAGTCACCGATCCCGTATACGTGGAGGGATTACGCGGGAAAGGAACGGCTATTGTACGGGATGAATTATGCGTACGGAGGAACAGGAGTTTTTAACACTAAAGATAATCCATTGCCAAACATGACAACTCAGATTGATTATTTCCAACGCGTCCTCGCCGCCGGCAATATCTACTCTCCCTCCGATCTCCCATCCTCTCTCGCTCTCGTCAGTGTTGCCGGCAACGACTACGGCACTTTCATGGCCCTAAGACGCCCACTGACCGTAAGTAAAAGATCATATTTTTGTGTTCACTTAGGATCCCACTGTTTCAAATAAAAATATTTAATTTGCACTTGTATAAAAAATAAAACTACATATGTCTATATCTAAATTTAATAATAAAATATTTTAATTTTGAATTTGTAAACGTAAACGCGACACGCAAACATAATATTTCTCATTATGATTGAGTTTTGTGTTTGCATTTACAAATTTTAAACTAATGTTTGATAAAAAAAAAACATTTAACACATTTTGTTTAGCTTTGAAGGTAACCGCAATATATAATTTAACATGTAAAAACATAAGTCCAAATTGTATCTTGCAGGAGTTACCGGAATTCATGAAGCAAGTTGTTGATCAAATTGCGGTAAACGCGATGCGCATCCACAAGTTGGGAGTGAAGAAGATAGTGATTCCTTCACTGCAGCCACTCGGATGCCTCCCTAGCATCACCGTCTTTACTTCATTCCAACGTTGCAACGCCACAGATAACATATCAACGAATCTTCACAACTATTTGTTGCATAAAGCTGTCGCCAGGCTTAACAATGAGACCAAGCCATCCACTTTCGTCGTTCTTGATCATTACAACGCCTTCTTGACCGTTTTCAGAAACAAAGGACCAGAACCTGGTAAACCCAAAAAGAAAAGTTGAAATCCTGGATCCTAAAATGTTAATTTATTCTATTGTGATCCACATATCTTACGAGGTTTGTGAATTGCTCAGGTGTTATGAGGTTTGGGAACCCGTTGAAACCGTGTTGTGTCGGGATCAACAGCAGTTACGACTGCTCAAACGTGGACGAGAAGGGTGAGAAGAAGTACATGATTTGTGGAGATCCAAAGGCTGCCTTCTTTTGGGACATCTTTCATCCGACCGAAGAAGGATGGAGATCCGTTTACTCTGTTTTACACAAACATCTCAAAGGCGTTTGGATTTAAGATCGAGTAAGACTTATATGCTCTTCTTTTTGATGTTTCTATATCTTCACTCAGTTGTGTTTGTAACATTTGGCTCGGCTTGTCTTTGTAGTAAAGAGATGTTCACAAGTCAAGCTCACTAGTTCGAGTCTCACAACACGAACAACTGGTGGATATCATAAGGACAGTCGAATTCATGGATAAAAAGGCAAATATTATAAAAAAAATGAAATCTCACTATATCTTCAGTTGATCTTGTTGAATCACAAGCTGTTCTTGAATTGATAGCCTGAGGCATAGATTGCTAATAAACTCAGAGAAATGACATTTTCAGTGTTTTAGACTCAATGCAACATATAAACAAACACCAAGTTCCACATATTATAAGTCTTGCAACGGAATCAACAAACCCCACTTGATGTTCTATGTCTGAAACCAGCACCAAGTTCCAATTTTTAACACAAACAACAACTATAATCAAAAAGGGAAAGCTTCAAAAAGAAATTACCTTGGACAGCTACTCCAATGAGAATCAAAGGGGGCCGAAGCAAAGCTAGGTTTCGAGTAGGGTCAAAGAAACCCTAGTAGAGCGATTCACCCGAGTCTCATCTACGACATCAACATGAGCTTCTAAGGCGGCGCTTGGTACCGATGGGCTAAAGTAAACTACCCATCGATACATAAACAGATTGTGAAATTCACAAAGGAGACGTACGGGCGAAGCGTTGCGTTGGCGATTTTTACGGGACAGTAACTAGGGTTTGGGCAGCGGAAGAATTGCAAGTGGAAATCTTGCCGAAGGTTTTGAGATTCGTGGGGATTGAAGAGATGAGCAATTTCATGGGTTTTGATGAAGAAGGAGATTGGGGATAATTCGAGAAAGCATCTCGTGAGAAGCGGATTTTGATGTTAATATAGGGTGTGATTTGGTAGTATGTGTTATCGCTAATTAAATTTAAGTTGAGTTATGAGAGTAATTGATACTTGACTAAAAAAATTTAAATTTTTACAATTCTGGTCTAACTCAAAGTTTAATCCGAAGAACCGACCATGAAAAGGCATATCACGTTGGAATCGTTTGTCCTTTCCTATTAATTATGACGAACACCATATATTTTTTTTTTACTCAAAATTTTTTAAAATATTCGTCATGAAAACGTGTATAAATATGCTATTTGGTTGGCACAAACGTAAAATTAAATATTTATTTAGCTAATCATGTTTTTAGAGTGTCAGATACTGAATTTAAAATTCAATTGGCATTATTCATTCAAATCTGAATGATAAATTATATTATATATATATATATATATAAAATCATGTATGCATATTACTTTTTTGGGGCTGACTACTTGGTTGGATTAAGTTCGTGAACATTACTATATGTCAACCTATGAACTTACCTGGTTATTAAAAGGTTGAGAAAAATTGTAAGCAACATTCCACTGTTCATAATCAATGTTTAATAACAAAAACAAAAAAAAAGCCTGTGTTTACTTACATCCTTGACAAATCATTTTTTTTTAATACTTACTTTAATGATTATTGAAAGATGTTGCATTTACATTTTGATTCCCAAGTGATGCTTTTGAAGAAGTCCAAGCACGGACAACCCTAGTGCCGAGACTAGTGACGAGAAACGAAAGGACTAGTCAAGAGATTAATGACTTGATTGGATCTTCATCGATCACCATCTTTTTTTTTTCCTGTTTTATCAGAAACAATATTTGATACCATGACAAGCGGTAAAACTACATCTTATTGAGTTGAAGATCATATATACAAAATCCAAAGCCAAACTTATACAATAGATAACATAAAGAGTTTTATTGAAAACTAAAGAAGATGAGATAATATTACTAAAGATAAATTAAAATCTTCTTGTGAACATATCTTTTTGATAGATTGATATCTGCGCTTCTCTCTTCTGACCTCGTATCTCTACAATCTCTGATACTCTTAAGAAATATAAAGAAAATAAATGAAAGAGATGACTTATGGGTGATTAGGCCATAGAAAAGTATCGATTGCAAAAGCTCGCTTTTCATTGAGAGTATTGTCATGGAAGGCAAGAAGTCCGTAGTCTGCAAGAAGCAAATCCAGTCTCCACTCTTCCATCTCCTCGTAATCCTCCTTTGTGTATCTTGGGTAATGCAACGGCATCTTAAATCCACTGCTTGAGGCCTCTACGACACCGTTTTTGTCAAGATTCTCCACAGTTTCTTGCTTGTTGGCATGGCTCAGAAAGTTAAGAAGCCAACTCACCTTCCCCATCTCTCTCTCTCTCTCTCTCTCTCTTTCTTGTTTATGATCGATTCTGTTGCTTGTGTGTTTATATATACATATATAGAGGAAGCTACCATTAATTATAACATTTATATATGCCACCTCACTTGTTCAATTAAGGAAGGAATAAGGGGTGTGAATTGGGGTTTAATAATTGAAGAATTTGTGATTAAGAACAATCCCGCAAAGGGGAAGAGCATTTAGCAAAAGTAAGAAAAAGGGGAAGAGATGATGTATATAGTATAAAATTTGTAAGTATGTAGCGTTTGGTGAAGAGTCCCCTTAAACGAGCACATTGTTTAGCAATTAATGGAATTGCGTGCATAGTTAATTAAGAAGGAGATGTACGTAATTATGATGAATATAATCACGAATATTGCTTGATGTATATACGTCACCGTCTCATTCAATTATACCCTGTTACTTTCCGTTTAACAATGTATACTAATTTACACAAATATCTTTACAGTGATAAATCGGAATACGTAAGATAATTAATGAATTAGGGAGGTGAACAACTTTAAGGATCATGACTAGAGGCGGTCCAAAGTTTTCCTCACAAAATTAAAATTCTATGCTTTTTTCTATATTTTCTTGTTAATATGTAAACATTTAATTCTTTTCCCCCACAAAAAAAGAACATTTATATATAATGTCCTAAGCGATGATTTCACTTGCACATGCTCTAAAGTCTGAACCGAACAAATTTTCAACTAACCAATATTATTATTAATGTTTTATTAAGCTGAAGCTAATAATGCAGGTAGCCAAACCCCGTCAAGAACTGAAGCCTACAAAAATAAAACATGCTTTACACCACCCAAAACATATATGCTTTAATTGAACCACCAAATAATGAAATAATAAAAAAATTGAGATATAATATTTTGAATTAATTTTCTTAGGTTGGGGTTGGTTTCTCAGAAATGGCATGATCTTGTTAAGTTTTATGTTAGTACCACATGTACCACGAATAAATTGATTCCCTTTTACAGTTTAAAATCTAGCTAATTATCATCCGAGTTTTTCCGGCTATTAAAATATCGTCCGTTATACTCCACAAACCCAACAATATCCAAAACATATATGTATGTGAAAAATCGGATGCTCTGAAATCATAAAACGTATTGCCAGTGCCGGCTCAAAATTTTTAGGGGCCCCGGGCCAAAAAAAATTTTAGACCCTAAACATTTTTCTATAAATTTATTTTCTTATAAATTTATTTTTAATGTATTTTGTATTAAATAAATTTGTTATAAAAACAAAAATATACACACAATTTTTTTTTCTTGGGCCTCTTTCTAATCTTATATTTAGTTTACTATATATTTTTTTTAAAAAAAAAAAATTTAAAAATAGGCCCTTAATTATTAGGGCACGGGACGGGACCCGGGGCGGTCGCACCCATTGTCCCCCCCTCTGAGCCGGCCCTGCGTATTGCATATTGTGAGAATATGTATACAACCATTTAATCATTTATACAAAGATAAGACAAGATAGTCATAAAGATATAAGAGCAACTACATAATAATTTCACGAGAGAATCAAGAAGTGAGATTGAGAGAATTGCAAAATTGTATGATGCTGTAATAGTAATGTGAATATCCGTGTTGCCTTTGAGTCTTCTTTTGACTATCTATCTTCCTTAGTCTTTTTTTTTTCTTTATGAAAAATGTAAAAAGTCATCATATAATCATTGAATAGATGAGCATGGAAAGCGAAATGTCAAAGTATTGTTGACCGTACGATCTGAAGTGTTTACACGCGGAAATTTTGACGGTTATGATGACTTACTTACTTGTGAAATCAGAACCATCGAAACAGTTGACTTTTATTGACAGCTTTAGTCAAGCACAAGATTATGTAATATCAAATTCAAATATTTATTCTTACGTTTATAGATTGCATTCCAAGAAACAAGACTAATGATGGCCCAAAAACCACGAACTGTGATCTGCGTCGGAGACATCCATGGAAACATCTCGACGCTCAATAAACTTTGGCTTAATCTTCAATCCGCTCTCCAATCAGATTTCAGATCAGCTCTCGTCATATTCCTCGGTGACTACTGCGATCGTGGACCGGAGACCCGTAAAGTCATCGACTTCTTGATCTCTCTACCGGAGAAACATCCCGAGCAGACCCATGTCTTTCTTGCCGGGAACCACGACTTTGCTTTTGCTGGGTTCTTGGGTTTGTTACCTCGTCCTTCAGATGGGTCTGATTTTAAGGAAACGTGGAAAGAGTACTCAGAAAGTAAGGAGAGAGAAGGGTGGTATAAAGGTGAAGGGTTCGAGGATATGCATCTCCAAAGTAGGAGATGGGCGGGAACTATTAGAGATCAATTCGATTATTCCGCATATGGGGTGTTGTATAATGGATCGATATACGATGCTGCGTCGACTTTTGAATCCTATGACGTTCCACATGGATCTTCTGGTAACATTCTCCATTGATTCTTCTCTATGTTCATATATAGTTTATAATTAGCCTTTTGCATGTGGCGGAAACTGTAAATTTACTCCAAATGATATTGTAGAATTTGGTGATCATGCAATGATTGGATCTTTGGTCAACCGAAAATTGAATCTTTCTCGATTTGGAGTTTTCGTGTTCTCATCTTTGTGCTGGTGAAATTATGACATATTAAAACAGTTTTGGATTTTTTTGGTATTGGTTTTGAGCTTGTTTGTTTTCTATTCCTTGATAGATTTGATAAAGGCAGTACCTGAGAGTCACAAGAAGTTCTTGACCAATATGGTATGGGTCCATGAAGAGGTAAGGGATTTTTTCTCCTACCATTACATCATGTGACGTTTGTATATATAGGAACAGAAGTTGAGTGATTATAGAACAAAGGATGTTTGCCTCGCAAGTATAAGGAAAATGTGTAATAATAGCTATCATATGTCCATTTGTTGATACTATTGTAGGACAATGTTTGTATAGAAACAGAGGAAGGGCTTAAGCATTGTAAGTTGATCGCTGTACATGCTGGTTTAGAGAAAGGGAATAACGTAGAAGAACAGCTCACCTATTGAGAGCTAAAGTCACAAGCATCCCAAGAATACAACGTCTAACTGGTAGAAGAACCGTCTGGGACATCCCACAGGTAAAATGAAAAACCATTGAAAGAACCAAACTGTGTTAAGATCTTGCTCGGTTTTGAAATCTCGTAGTATGATTTTTGTTTTCTTTGGAACATTCTTCAGGAATTGGATGATAATCAGACTATTATTGTTAGCGGCCACCACGGGAAACTTCACATCAAGGACCTGAGATTCATCATCGATGAAGGCGGTGGATATGCGGATAAACCGTTGGCTGCAATTGTTCTTCCTTCAAAAAAGATTATCCGTCACACCGATATTATTTCCAATTAAGTATCTCATGTCAATATAATTTCGTAGCATCCCGTTTGCTCCTCCAATGTTTTCTTATCTTGTGCTCGTCCAAAATTATCATATCTTTAAATAATCTTTTGTAAGTACTCCCAAGGACCTTCATGGAAATGTGGTAGAGATTTGTTTTTAAGAAAAGATAGATACACACCGAAGGAATTATTCTTAAGCTTATGCCTTATGAGTAGAGGTGTTATCATGGGCTTGCCCGGCCCGTTTACGTCCGTGTCCGTGTCCGTGTACGTCTGTCCGTTTACGTCCGTGTCCGTTTATGTCCGTTTAAGTTTTAGCCCGTTTATGTTCGTGCATTTAAAACCCGTCGGAGACTAAAGCCCATTTATGTCCATGTATGTTGATTTTTAACCGTTTAATTTTCCCGCCAAAAATGCGTTTTCACAAATTTTCCCGTCAAAAATGCGTTTTCACAAATTTTTCCCGCCAAAAATACGTTTTCACAAAATTTCCCGCCAAAAACGCGGGTTTTAAAAATTTTCCCGCCAAAAACGCGGTATAATTTCAGCAAAAAAAGGTTCATAAATTTTCCGCCAAAAACCAAAACGCGTTTTCACAAATTTTCCCCACCAAAAAACGTGTTTTCGTAAATTTTCTTTCCTTTCCCCGCCAAAAATGCGGTTTCTAATTTTCCCGCCAAAAATGTTATTTCGTAAATTTTCCCGCCAAACAAGCTGTTTTCACAAAATTTTCCCGCCAAAAAACGCGTTTTCACAAATTTTTCCCGCCATAAATGCGGTTTCATAAATTTTGATTTGGGTCGAAGAAGAGACGAAGGTCGAAGAAATGATGAAGCCGATTTGGGTCGAAGAAGAGATGAAGGTTTACGTCGTTGTTTTTGCTTTTAATGAAGTTTAATGGGTTGTCCATCTAATTTTCTTAGAGCCCGTTTATTAGACGGACGTAAATGGGTTTGTCTATTTATGTCGATATTTTTAAAGCGGACATGGACACTAAACGGGCTCAAAATTTTAAATACCCGTTTATGTCCAATTACCATATGTCCATGATAACATCTCTACTTATGAGAAAGTTTTTCAAAAAACTACAAATGTTTTATGTTTGTTGAAAAGTGAAAACTATCTAATCAATTTTAGTGTAGTTAGTGTATTGAATCAATTTTAGCACATTGAAAAAGAAAATAGTAAAAATTATGAAACCACCAATTTTGTAATTATCGGGTAATTCAGACCCAGTATTCTTTACGTTGAGTCGCGGTCTTCCAATTTCCAAATCCAAAGGCAATTAGTAAGAGATATAAGCAGATTTTCCTTTTTTAGTATTGTTTGATTTCCTTTAAACCAATAGCAGAATTTCCATTCATATATTGGATTTACTTATTCCTTTAAATCAAGCCTCTATATAAAGAGAGACCCTTGTCCTTGTTTGTTATTCAAGTCTTCTTCTCTCGCCTAAAAACCCTAAATCGCTCTGCACAAATTTCCTGAACTAGTCTCTCTCTCAAGGTATTTATTTTTCCTATCTCTTGTCTCCAGCTTTTTTGCTTCTACAGTTCTGAACCTCTGTTGAGATTGTTCTCCGTTTTTTTATAACTGTGATTAAAGTTCTTACAGATGACGACGATCCAAATCTACGCAAAGACTCTTACAGAGAAGACCATAGCCCTTGATGTTGAAACCACCGACTCCATCCATAATGTCAAGGCAATGATCCAAGACAAAGAAGGGATTCCCTTAGACCAGCAAAGACTTATCTTTTCTGGTAAACTGCTTGATGATGGTCGTACCTTGGCTGATTACAATATTCAAAAAGATTCAACTCTCCACTTAGCTCTGAGGTTGAGGGGTGGTATGCAGATCTTTGTTAAGACTCTTACAGGCAAGACCATAACTCTTGAGGTTGAAAACTCCGACACAATTGAGAATGTCAAGGCCAAGATCCAAGATAAGGAAGGAATCCCTCCGGACCAGCAACGACTTATCTTTTGCTGGCAAACAGTTAGAAGATGGTCGTACTTTGGCTGATTACAATATCCAAAAGGAAGTCAACTCTCCACTTGGTTCTTCGTTTGAGGGTGGTATGCAAATCTTTGTCAAGACCCTTACGGGCAAGACCATCACCTTAGAAGTTGAGAGCTCAGACACCATTGACAACGTCAAGGCCAAGATCCAAGATAAGGAAGGTATTCCTCCGGACCAGCAGAGGCTCATCTTTGCTGGTAAGCAGCTCGAGGATGGCCGTACTCTTGCGGATTACAACATCCAGAAGGAGTCAACACTCCACCTTGTCCTTCGTCTTCGCGGTGGCATGCAAATCTTTGTGAAAACCCTCACTGGCAAAACCATTATTTTAGAAGTTGAGAGCTCAGACACTTTAGACAATGTCAAGGCCAAGATTCAAGACAAGGAAGGGATCCAACCAGACCACAGAGACTCATCTTCGCTGGTAAACAGCTTGAGGATGGTCGAACGCTAGCAGATTACAGCATCCAAAAAGAATCAACTCTGCATTTTGGTGCTGCGTCTTCGTGGTGGGATGCAGATTTTTGTCAAAACATTGACGGGAAAGACAATCACTCTTGAGGTCGAGAGCTCTGACACGATTGACAACGTGAAGGCGAAGATTCAGGACAAAGAAGGGATTCAACCGGATCAGCAGAGGCTAATCTTTGCGGGGAAGCAGCTTGAAGATGGTCGCACTTTAGCAGATTATAATATCCAGAAAGAGTCAACTCTTCACCTTGTTCTCCGTCTCCGCGGTGGAAGCTTCTGAACAAGAACAAGAACTATGGCGATTAATGGTGGCTCGACCATTGATCGATCTCTTTAGTATTTCCTTTTTTCTTTCCCAGTTGTTTTTGCTTTTTTTTATCAGAGGTTTTTTAATTTTTCAGCTATGTTGAACTTTTGATGGGCTCATAATTGGGCTTTACCATTCAAAGTATTTTCAACAATAATTCAAGTTTGGGCTTTTATAATTTGGGCTTTTATAATTTGGTGTTTCAAATCAAACGTCGGCCATGAGGACCTTTATTATAATTACATTATTTATTAATAAGAGACTTAAAATAAAATAAAATAAAACTTCACTTGCTTAAATATAAATAATGAAGAAAACATGAAGCCACGGCATAGTGCACCTATTCTGTATCCGAAAATCTTTGTTGATTTGGCATTTTGAAGAATAACTAGATTTTTACACTTTTTTTTACAATGATTTCAACACTTCAAATTTGGGAATTTTTAGACACTAAACTGAGAAAGGAGATAAGAAGAGGCTAAAAGGATAAACGAACAAAAAAACATTATTATTATTTGGAAACATATATATATATATAGGTTACAGGCCCACAAAGCCCAGAAGTACATTATCATATCATTCCAAGAAAGTGAGACTAATGGCGCAAAAACCACCAACGGTGATCTGTGTCGGAGACATCCATGGATACATATCAAAGCTCAATAACCTCTGGCTTAATCTTCAATCCGCCGTCGACCCATCAGAATTCAACACAGCTCTCGTCATCTTCCTCGGCGATTACTGCGATCGTGGACCGGAGACCCGAAAAGTCATCGATTTCTTAATCTCTCTGCCGGAGAAACATCCCGATCAAACTCACGTCTTTCTCGCCGGGAATCATGACTTCGCCTTCTCTGGGTTCTTGGGTTTGTTGCCTCGTCCTTCAGATGGGTCTGATTTGAAGGATACGTGGAAGGAGTATTCACAAGTGAGGAGAGAGAAGGATGGTATAGAGGCGAAGGGTTCGAGGATATGCATCTTCAAGGTAGGAGATGGGCTGGGAAAATTAAGGCTCAATTCAATTCTGTCAAAGGGATGGCTTATAAGGGATCGATTTATGATGCTGGGTCCACTTTTGAATCTTATGGTGTTCCTCATGGATCTGCTGGTAAAATTCTCAATTAATGTGCTCTTGTTTCTTCAAAGTTTATAGTTAGTTATTGCATCTGGTGGGAACTGTTAAGTGTTTAAAGTGTGATATTGTGAATTTTGGTGATCAAGTAGTGAATAGTGATTGAATTTGTACACGTTTCAATTCTCTCGTGTACACGTTCTTCTTGCTAGTTAGTGCTTTCATTTCAAGTAATGTTGTGAATTTGGTGGTCTGGCGATGCTTGAGTCTGTTCACATTTTAGAGCAATTTGGTTGGCCAAAAATTGAATCTTTCTCGATTTGAAATTTTCTTGTTCTCATGATTCTTCTTTATGCTGGTGAATCTATTGCATTTTGAAACTGTTTTGGGATTTTTTTGGTATTGGTTTTAAAACTTGTTTGTTTTCTGTTTCTTGATAGATTTGATGAAGGCAGTACCTGAGAGTCATAAGAAGTTCTTGACCAATATGGTTTGGGTCCATGAAGAGGTAAAGGCTCTCTTTTTACCATTTTATACTGTTTGGTGTTTGTAGGAACAGTTGTTGAATTGTTTATAAAATCATAGAAACTCAACTTTGGACTTACTGATCAATATTAGAAAGTTACGTCCATGCTAATTCCACCGAAGGATATCGATTTTAGTGGGTATAAGCTTAATTTACAAGAAGAATGTGTAGTAATAGTTATCATGTGTCCACTTTGTTGATTCTTTTGCAGGACGATGTTTGTATAGAAACAGAGGAAGGGCTTAAGCATTGTAAGCTGATCGCCGTACATGCTGGTTTAGAGAAAGGGGATAACGTAGAAGAACAGCTAAAGCTTCTGAGAGCTAAAGACACAAGCATTTCAAAAATACAACATCTGAGTGGTCGAAAAAACGTTTGGGACATCCCACAGGTAAAAACATCAAAAGAACCAAACTTAGCGTTAAGATCTTGATCAGTTTTGAATATCTCCTCTTTTCTCTGAAACATTTTTCAGGAGCTGGATGACAAACATACTGTTGTTGTTAGTGGGCACCATGGGAAACTTCACATCGATGGCCTGAGACTGATCATCGATGAAGGCGGTGGATACCCTGATAAACCCGTGGCAGCAATTGTTCTTCCTTCTATGAAGATTATCCGCGACACCGATAATTTTTCTAGTTAAGTTTTTTTTCATCTATCCATTCTACTAAAGTAAATTTTCATCTCAAAATAATTGTACTGTAGTAAGGTTAGCACAAAATTTTTGTTATTTAATTATGTCACATTCTAGTACAAAAAAAATAAATGTGCCTCTGAACAGTTAAAAGCTCAACTCTTAAAAGTTATTCCCACACTTCCTTGCAGATCTAGTAAGCCCAGATTTTTGAAGCTGTCTAGACAAGCATGCACTGTGTTTTAGTTACTGCTTTAAAACTTTTTTTTTTTAAAAGTCTGTGTATTAACATGTTGAACCCACGTAAGGTTTGAGGGAAAGATTCCAAATTTATATCGTTATATGGCTCCTGAGTTTCAGCACTTGCTATGGGAAACAAACGAAAATTAGCATGTTCTGGATCCTATGTTTGAAGAGGAATCTATAGCTAATACGGCTCGAAATGTATAGGTTATTCAAAAAATTGAGTTTTAACGAAAAAAACAAGTTAGATTATATCTCATTTTAATATCTTTTACTCAAAATTATGTTTCCTTCTTTACACTTGGATCCATTAATTAGGAAAGGAACAATACTATTAAAAACCAAAAAAATGGACCCAATAAGGAAAAAAAGGACAGATAAGAAAAGGAGTTGTCAGAAATGTGCAAACACATGCTTATTTTCGGTATAATAACGACAGCTGTTTACTTCGGTTGGTTCACGTGAATCGAATTTGGATAATGAAAATTTCCCAAGCCTAAGTGGATAACCAAATTCGACTCAATTTGTTATCAAATTAAACCTTTTAAGTTTTTCTTTCCGAATAAAATAGTATCAAAAGAATTGATAACAAATTCTTTTCCGAAAAGAAGGAAACATAATTCTGATGTATTCGGAAAAAAAAAACAAAAAAAAGGCAACATCCAACTTGACAAAATTTAGAACTTCATTTTTTAGGATTTTTAGAAAACATTTATATTGTTTTTGTTATTATGTAACGTGAGAATTGAACAATTTTGCTGGATCATTTATATAATTCAGTTAAAATATGGTTGTTGACACAGAATCTAGTTGTTCAACTGAAGGAATGTGTATCTGAGTGTGTACGTATATAATATATATATCATTAAATATACAGCATAATAAATTGGCACGAGATTTCCCTAATTACGAGTTACGACAATATTATGCCAAGAGTTTTTTTTGGGTACAAAACCAAAGAATTCACAGACAGCATCTAGAATAGATCACTTCTTTCTTTGACTATTATTCGTTGATTTCAAAACAGATTATACATTATTTTGACATGAATAAAAAGTTACATTCCTTTTGTTCATTGAAGTGTCCACTGATTTTTAGGAGTGAAATTTACAATAAAAAAAGAGTTTTATGTAAGCCTAACTTCGAATAAACCAGTGTCAACGTATATGATAGATAGTCCGGATAAATTGTTTGTCAATTGTCGAAATTCGAATCCTAGAAAACCAGAATTTATAGTCGAACTTCAACAAACAATTGTCAACTTCGCCAATTCGCCGGAAGTTAATCCAAAAAGGCAAAAAGTTATTATTATTTTTTGGTGTCAAACAATATATATGTGCAGTATAGTTGAGTTGTTGACCAACATATATAAGAGATTATTTTATTCATTGAAAGTATATATTTCTTTTTTTCGTGAAAGTATTTTTTTTAACACACCGTTTTGTCAGTATTGTTAGAAATTAATATTCATCTCTGCGATTAACAGTCATCGTAATTAACGAAGAAAAATAAACAAAACAATGATGTCTCATATGGACGAAGAAGCGAGAAGGGAAGTATCTTTGTGTTTTGGCAGTTACGCTAATCCAACTGACATCCCCAAAGATTCTGGCCCCCTACGAAACCACCGTTGTCAATTTGACATTGTATTTATAACACTTGTTTCCTTATTATACGAACATAAATGTGTAATGGTAATAAATTGATGGGTCCTTTCAGTCAAAGGGCATACAATTGCAAACGGTTTCATTGATGAAAAATATTACGTAATAAAGTCATACGATCCACTAATAATTACAGTTAGCTAGAATATTTCGTAATAAAATCATCTGGCATGGACAGGGAGACACAACTTAGATCGTTGATTTAATATAATGGAAAATATATATGAGGTTGATAAGAGACAGCAAATCATCTTTTCGTGAGACCATTAAATCCTAATTAAGTGCTGATGCTGGCAATTAGGTATAAAGTCGATATCCCCTCTTCCTCAATCACGTTCATAATCATCACAGATAAGAGTATTAAAAGAATTAATTAAGTTACTAGGTAAACGCAATTGCACTTGTTCCTCTGTAGATATTCAGAATGTTACATATTTCTAGTTTTTTTTTTTAATATATTTTCCCTATATTTTACTTATAAACAAGGACAAGTTGGGATCCATAAAAGAATATTTAAAAGAAAAAAGTATGGGTGCCAAATGATAATCTGATGCATGCGCTAACACAAACACCGGTTTAGTGGGTCCTTTGTGGCAGAGAAGCACACGTCGACTAAGGATCACCCTCTTTCTATGTCTTTGATCGACTCAATCCTCACCGTACATCTAATCTACGAGTTGGTTCTGCCTTTTTGATAATTACGCTTTGGTCACAAATAAATTAAACCAAAAACGAAATTAAATCACAGATGATTTCATAGTTCTTTTGACCAAACTGACATTAGCTCAGTTTGATCTCAACAAAATATTCTCAGGTTGAGATCAATTTACCAAACCGTATAACACACTAAGTCAAACTAAAAACCTATTTTTGATTATTAGATTATAAGACTTAAAAAAAATTTGTGAAACAATAATTATTATATATGTGGTTTTATGTCAATTTGTAGGTAAGCTATCTTTTTAATTCTAAATAAAACAACAAAACCTTGCAAACATTTATCCATTGATTCTGAATAATTGAAATATCTACTAAGTATATTAACTAATAGTATAACTTTTCATATTAATTTGTGGGACAAACAATTCAAATTGCCTAATGAAGACAAGATTTAAAACCCCACCATTAAAACAGTGTGACTATTATATATCGAGTTGATATGATGGCTAGCTTAGAGGAATAATTTATAGTATACATTGAAATAAAAGTAAATTCCATTAAGAAAAAAAGAAAGAAAAAGAAGTTAAAAAAAGAAATCAAAAGAAGGATTCTTGCTTCGAAGGCCCGTAGTTGAAGCCGTTGGCTGAGAGGCTACTGCTCTTTGCCTTCATTTTTACGTTTCTCCACTTTTTTCCCTATTAACACCTTTTTTTTATCAAAAGAGAATAACAAATTAATTAGCACAACGTACGTTATATATTTTTATTTATTATTAGCACAACGTTACTTGAGTACCTGTAATTGACCAAAATGATAAAATTTTGACCACCTGAACCGGCCCTCTAGATACACGTCGAGAAACCTACTTGATATCTTTTCCGTTGGATCACAATTAGTAGAATAGTTTAAACTTTATATATTAAGGAAATATGCATATTGGAATATCTAGTTGGGATATATATATCCTCATATGTATATTTGTTATTAGAAGATCATTCTTAGTATATTTGGTCTTATCCCTAAGGCAAGCAAGTTCATTCTCATTTCTTCAATATAATCGTGGACTAGTGTAATTTTTTTTTGTCAACGCATGCAATAGCATTGCTCATCAATGGAACATACTCATCCGGTTGATTAAACCAAAAAAGGAAAGAACCAATGGTAGCACAGAGGGAAAACAATCACAATAATTTTGGTATGGAAAACCGGAATTAGTTTGGTTCGGTTCGGTATTTACGGTCCAGACGCGACAGCTGAGTTGTTTATAAGCTGTCTCCAGATTCTACGGGTCACCCGTTTTGCTTCCTTCGTCGGATAAAAGATCCAACGGTTACAAAAATCAGATTCTCCTCCTTTTATCTTTTTGATATTTAAAAAACAAAATCGATAGATAAATCCTTACTGTATCTTTATCGGTTGTTGGTGGCAGTTAGGTAATTTCACCTAATGCTTTTTTTTTTTTTTTGTGTGTGTGCCTGTTATCTCGTTTTTTATACTACGGTACGTTTCAATATTTTTATTAATTTATTAAAGTTCCCGTTATACAATAAAATAATCATTTATCGAATATATATTGTAATTATCTTTATAAATATTGTTCATATCACAGCACTATTTCTGGTTCAAAAAGAAAAGCTCAGTAAGCTATTTTCTCTACCACAGAAGAATCTAGAGCCACATAGAGAGAGAAATTAAGAGAGATCGAGAACGCGAGAAAGAGAGAGAGATAGAAGGGGATTTCAATTTAGAAGGAGTGAAGATGAAGGAGATGCAGGCAATAGAGACGTCGCAGCGACAACGGTGGCTCCGGCGGTGCATAGCCGACAGTTGGGAGCTCAGTTGTCGGGAAGTATGAGTTTCAGCAGCCAATGTCTAAGGAAGACGAGGAGATGTCTAGGACTGCGTTATCTGCGTTTAGGGCCAAAGAAGAAGAGATCGAGAAGAAGAAGATGGAGATTAGGGAAAGGGTTCAAGCTCAGCTTGGTCGTGTCGAAGAAGAGACTAAGCGTCTGCTTTGATCCGTGAGGTATTCTATTTATCAATCATTTTATCATAAACAAATATGGAGTATTTTTTTTCATGGAGAATTGTGCTTCAATTTTGGGTTTTGCTATAGAAAATTTAACATTTGGGGGGTGGTTTTATATTGTGTAATATTTGGATTTGATCCATGTTCAAGGGGAAATTGTAGGACCCAAGTGTTGGAAATTTCAAGATCTGACAATTGCATTCAACAAAAAATTTAATATTTTCCTTTGGTTTTGGAGAAAATTTTGGGGCTTTTGTGTTGGATTTAGGATTTCAAGTGATCAATAGCAAGAAAACCTGGATTTAGTCTGCTTCTATGGTTTTTTCAATTTCTGGGTCACAAAAAACAATGAAAGTTTCTAGATTTGTAGTAATATCCATTTGCTAAAAATAAGCTATGTGGATTAAGTTTTTATGAAAAGAACCATTTGCTTCTTCAGGGTGATATTAGAATTCATGAACTGCCCTTAGTCTCTGGTTTTAGTGTTTTTTTCCCAATTTATGGGTTACAAACAGTGAAAGTTTCTACATTTGTAGCACAGAATCTAAAACCCATGCTTGATAGAGATTAGCTCTATGGATCAAAGCTTTTTACTTTTTATGAAAATTAGCATTCTAGGTGATGTTATATCGATGACTAAGAAGCTCAGTGATTAAATTGCTTTTCAGGAACTTGAAGGTCTAGCTGATCCCATGAGGAAAGAAGTTGCTTTGGTAGGAAGAAGATTGATTCTGTCAACAAAGAATTAAAGCCATTGGGGCATTCAGTTCAGAAAAAGGTGAGGCCAAAAACATAGTCAAATCCATTGACCTGTATTCAAAATATGTTTAGTTGAGGATTAAGATGCTAAGCTGGTGTATTTACACAATGTACAGGAACGAGAGTACAAAGAAGCTCTCGAAGCATTCAACGAAAAGAATAGGGAGAAGGTGCAGCTAATCACCAAGCTAATGGAGGTTAGTCAAACAAATGCTCAATTCTCTTTTCTGTCAACATATAGAAATTTTGGGTCGAGTTTGAATGATGGGGTTAACTGGTCTAGTTGTTGTTCTGCTCATCCATTACCCATGCTTGTGTGGATAAAGGCATTAAGCCAATTACTGTTGCGTAGCTCTGTTCTGAGACATGCATCAAACACCTATGTTTTAGGCACATCCGTGATCTTGCAGATTCATTGTTTAATCTTTAGGTTTTGATGTTGAGTTCTTCGACCGGTCTGTTTGTTTGCTTGAAGCTGTGTGTGAGTCTCCTCCATAGTTTGCGGAATCAGTTCCTCCAAACTCTAACTCATCTCTTTGTATGAGTTACATTGATAGTTCTTGCCATTTTCTAACCTATCTTGTCTGTAAACTGAACATATTCATCAAACTAGTTGCACTCTGATCTGTGTTCCCTTTGATATGTGTTCTTGACTTAACGGGTTTTCTATTGGAATGTATCACAGTTGGTGGGAGAAAGCGAAAAGATGAGAATGAAGAAGCTGGAAGAGCTAAGCAAGAACATAGATTCTATACACTGACTTTGAATCCAAGACAGAACAAAAACTTCTTGGGCCAGAGATCATTCTCTGAGTGTTTAACTCTACCTTTAGGTTTGGTGGTGATGAATGTAATTTATATTTTAATCGTCGTGTGTTATATTACTACTACTATTATTATCATTTGTTTAGGGTTTCTGGAGAATTTATAAGGGTAATGTTTTTTAGGAAGTAACTTCAAAAAAAACTCATAAGACAGGTTTGTAACTACACATTACTTTTTTTTTTCTTTTCTTTTTCTGAACCCTTTTTTTCTTTATTGCCCTTTTAACTCGTTTTCTTATCTCTTTGAAACTATTATTCTTACATTTGCAGCACAAAATGTACAAAAAAATATTAGGTGCTATAAAGTGGAAATTTCTTTATATCATGTGCACTGGAAACTTGATGGAGAAGTAGAAAGATTAAGAGAAAATTGTGTAATTAAATAAATTAAAGTACTATAAATGTGCGATCAGATGTGATCTTCTATGTCGGCTTTTCCCGAATTTGGTTTGTTCTGAAATATGACCGTTAGAGAAAGGATTGTTTCGTGACGAAAAAAATAAAGAAAAAACTAGAAGACAAACCTTTATTTGCCCTTATTTATTTATATATTTTTTTTTGCCCTTATTTATATTCCTAACATTTTTTAATTAAACGTACAAATTCAATACGTAAGCGTTTATCTGAGATAAAAATAATCAAAGAAAAAAAAGTGATCAAGGATGATGGGGCTAATGGGAGACAGAAGAGAACACACAAAGAAAAGATAAAAAACCAAAAGAGAAAATAAGAAACGCAGTAATGGGCGGCAGCCGGATGTCAGGTGATTCGCAGTCGCCAATGGTCTGAGGCAGGGGGCAGAATAAGGCCAAAGCCACGCCAAAGAGGTGAGCCCAGGGGGAGAAAAGACGAGATAGGACCCGCGGGACGACGGGGGGAAAAGGAAAGTAGGGAGAACCCGGAGAAAAAGAAACAGCGAAAGGGGTGGAAAGGGGGGAAAGGAACCAAGGGAGGGGGAAAAACGGGGGCAGGAGGATAAAGGGGAATGAGGGCGAGAAAGGAGAACCCGGGGACGGAGAGTAAGAGAAAAAACGGAGGAGCCGCGGAGAGGCGGCGTGAGAACAAAACGGGATAACCCGGATGACAAAAACCAAAAGAAGAGCGAAAAATAGGGAAAGGAGGAAGGACAGGGGTTGACACGGGAAAAAAGATTGAAATTAATTTTTTTTTAACATTATCTTTTTATATTTAAAAATTATTTAATTTATAATTTTCTTAACATTATTTTTTTTAACATTATCTTTTTATATATTTAAAATTTTAAAAAGCAAATATTTTTGATACGTGTCAAAATCTCGAATCAATGAATATGACATTTGTCAAGATCTCGTGAGTTGCTAACTTCGAAAACCCAACTTTATATAATAAGATATTGAATTATATTACTTACAAGTTACACGATAATGGTGAAGTGATATTGGTATAGTGGCAAGTCCACAGAAGACAGACACCAATCAAACCAGGGATCGAGTCCCGACCCTACAATTTGTAGGAATTAGGCTAATGGGGCCGGCCAGTTGTGGCCCAACAATATTGACAAAAAAAAAAAAGTACACGATAATGAATAATAACTACAAACAAAAAATTATAATCGTTTAGCTAAAAAGAGAATCCTAATAATAGTGAGGGGAACCTCTTGCGCCACTAAATACTAACAAACCACAACAATTAAAACAAAATTGATAATGTGATATGATACGACGAATTTCACTTTTCCAATCGCCAGCTAGATATTCTGGCTTATGTTAAGATAATCAATAATTATAGGAGTTTTACCAAAAACTAAAAAAAATAAAATTATATTTTAACTATTTTGATTTCCTCTCTATCAGGCTCATGATTTTTCTCTCCTTCCAATCGCAAGCCATAACTCACTCTTATCATCTTCCACCACATTTTTTCTAAGAATAAAATATTATTAATAATATAATTTATTTCTTTTAACTCTTTGATTTTCTCTCTATCAGGCTCATGATTTTGACATTTCAGGATAACTAATGTAAGGAAATCTAAAATCTAAAATCTTCTTATTCAATCTACAAATAATGTGTCTGGACTGGGCTGGGCTACTTAAATTCTTAAGTTATTTTGTTTGGTTTTTTTTTTTCTTATAATCCATTACTTTATTGTTGTGGATTCAGGCCCATAGTTGTTGTAGTTTTATCGTTATGTGATTATGTCTAATCGATAAAAAAAAAAATCAAGAGATTTTGGTTTGTCAAAAAAAATTCTATTTTTAACCAATTAAAGCGATTGCACTATAGTCTTCAATTCTGTTAGAAAGAACTAATTATAAACCGGAATAATCCAATTGCAAAGGATTTTTAACTTTGGGATTGGACATATAGAATATACATATTAAGCTCATGAAAATATTGTGTTCAAAAAAAAAAAAAAAAAAAAAAAAGCTCATGAAATATAATGTGAGATATTAAAATTTGATATGAGATGGAGTAATCAACAAATGACTTTTCAGAAGATAAAGTCAAATGGACTTATTGAAAAGGTAGAAATGTCTACATATAAAAAAACTGATTAAAACGAAAGGTGTCTCTACTTATCTTCGAGACTTTAGGAATTACATTTATTAATAGGAACCCAAACCATTAATTGCCTGAAACTATAGCAACACTTACCAACCTTTACCAATCAACCAAAGCCAATCACAAGTGACTCCTGCAAACATCCCTCCAACAAACATAGCACCAACAAGTTTCCTAGTGCATTTTGCTCCGGTGCCTAAACCAATTTTATTATTTATAAACTATTATCATCATTATCGTCTTAATTATAAAAGAATTAAAAGAAAGGGAGAATTGAAATACCAAGTAATCTGCTGGGGCTGATGTGAGGATACAAACAGTCAAATACCCATTGGTTGATCCCAAAAACGACGTCAAGAAAATCATCCAGCCTTGGTTTCCATATTTGGCTGTGAAATAGAAAGCTGGAATCAACAAGAAACGTCCAAATGATGTTATCAAGAGACGTTTTCTCGACTTCATCTTCAATTTCTTGACCACGCGCGGGAACGTATCTCCCAACCAAATCCGACACGTTGAAAACTGCTATCAACACTAGCGCATACCTGTACAAACCGGTTTTTCTTGGTTATATACTTTTCAAATTGTTATAAGTAAACATTTTGGTCTTACCAGTCTCCTAAACTGTGTTTTCCGGTGTCCTCCGATAGAAATCCAGGGAAAATGCTAAGCGTCAGTAGATATACCAGGAACAAGTTGATTGCATAATCTATGTTCAGTAAAAATAAGTCTCTGTTGTTTAACCGCTGATTTGATATTGGGGCTTCCTCGGCCTGCATTCAAATATAGGTGTGTTAACTATTAACTTTGTTTTTGATTTTTTAATTTGGTTTGAATAACCATAAACTAAATAAAAGTTACTTGGCCAAAAAATAAACCAGATAAATTTTTGGTGGTTGGGTTTGGTTCAGTTTTAATTTAAAAAGACAACTTACAACATAAAATAAATATTGATTTAATTAATATTGTACTTTATACTAATCAGCTTATAAATAAATTTTGGTTCTCTTGATAGTATTACGGTTTTACGTCCACCCTTAAATTGACAATAATGTACCTGTCTCGTTGGTAGTTCTTGATGCCTCCTGCTGCAAGGTCGGCCGATACAGTCTGTGATCCTTGGGCAGCCGCTTGTGTGCGATAGTATTTCACAATTGGCAATTTTGGAAATACTAATGCATACAAGACAAGGCAAAACCAATTCAAAAAGTACAGAGATTGCAAAGAATAAAGCTGCAAAATGTTACCAAACAATGTCATAATAAGATGATTAAATTATTTACCTAAACTGACATATGTGGACATACTGACATATGTTTTTTTAATATAGATATAGACGTACTTGCTCCCTTGCGAAGGCCATCCCTCGAGTTTTTGAATGCTGCTTTTGTGACAAGCCTCAGTCCAGAGGTTAGTGCTCCTGAAGCAGCTAAGCCAGCTAGAAACGACTGATATCGATGGTGAAGTCGACATTAACAAAAGTCAGACTAGCATTTTTCAACAATTAAATCACATATTATAATATAAAACATTTTAAATTTTTCATAAATATATTTGCAAAATGCAAATGTATAACGGTAATACAAACAGAATTTACGTTTACCATAACAAGATAAATTTGTCTAAAATACTTAAAATTGTGAGTTTTTGAATTTCTAGGGAAAAAAGTGTAAACGCTAACAAATTAACAATCGGGGACTGTGGTTACCTGAACAAACTCTGGCGTCATCAAAGACAAATCTCCAATCATTCCACCTTGAACATGTGCATCTGCTAGACCAAAAGCCGCACTAATGACACAAACTCCATGAAAGAGCCAATCCCTCCTTTACCCGAAGTAGCTAAATCGAGCTGCCTCATAGCAATTTTTAATAAGAGAAATTAATATCAGCAAGAATATTATAATGTTTTTATATTTTTTTTAAAGAAGAATGTATATATTGAGAAATGTAAACCATAAGGCTTATGGTTGTAGTGAAAAATCCAAAAGAGAAAAAAAAACACTGAAAGAGTGTAACTCACCACTAGGACAGCAAGAGAACCTAGGGAGAAAATACCGTATCCAAACAAATTTCGACGTCTGGTATTGAGTTTTGCTTCTTTGTAAACGAGAACACTAAGTGCTCCGATGGCAAACGATTGATAAATGAGCGTAAGGATTCTCGATGGGTGATATTGCTAGGTCGTTAAAAACAAAACAATCAAGACAAGGTTAGTGACCAGCTGATTATAAGCAGCAAAGCAACATGTTTTCATTAAAACAAAAACGTTTTCCACTCACAGGGAACAGATAACCGTAATAATCCACAATTGTGAGCATACTGTTCCATGCTAGTAAGCATCCATTCTCCGAGGATCCAACAAACAGCAAGAGCATAGTATCTACCCTGGAGAATAATTAACCAAGGTGTTGAGATAATGGCAAAAATTATAAAAACTTTATCTTTTGTTGTACAATATCAAAAGAATGATATATGAAATTAAAACCTCAGAAGCCTTGTCGTTGCTGGATTGCTAGTAGCCATCTCTCAAAACTGTCGAACACGAACACAAAACTGTCGAAATGGAACCCGAAGCTACGTTACAACCAGTTTTACTAGACAGTAGCTTGTTTTGTGGCTGTTAAAAAAGGCAAAGGGAACACCCATATAAAGAAAAAACCCATGATATCCATTCAAATTAAGAAAAAAAATCCTAATCCTAAATTCTATTGGTTCGAATGTACAAAATGCGCTTATTGGCCAATCAATTATATATGGGCTTCAATCCGATGTTCGTAGGGTGCACGTGTACCCAATAAGTTTGTACATCCCGATATTAGTTGGGCTTAGGTGCGCGTGTAACTCAATAAGTTGTACATCCCGATATTAGTTGGGCTTTCGGTCCATACCACCCGATCATATAAAAAACAAGAATCCTAATCAAAGATCTTTTCTATTTAACAAGAAATATTAAACTTTCCTCACTTAAGCTCGATCCAAGCTGCAAAGAGATGTACCTATTTTAATCCTAAACCGCAGTTATACTTAGTTAACCAAATGACGACGTCGTTTGCCTTATTAGCTAAAAGTAAAAGAGCACAACCTAAGCTTAGTACAATATGCATATGCATAATGTACCTAAGCTTAATACAATTACTCCAAACTCATTCTTCAAGCTGTGGAAGCAAAGAAACTCAAGATTACATACCGCTGTTCTCAAACCCGCTATTCAAGTCATTCGTGAGATTCAAGGAATCATACCGTGCCAAAATTAGCAAGTCTTGATCAACAGGAATATCGAGATCAATCGTCGGCTCTAAGCAGAGCTGGCCCTTAGGGAAAGCTGGCGAAGCAACAGCTTGTGGCCCTTGTTTTTATAAACAAAATTTGGCCTTCATTGTTTCAGGTGTCTCCTTAACCTAGTGGTAAATTCAAAGAAAATTAAGACAGATCCTGAGTTCAACTCTTCAAAATGTAAATAGCGGCTCTGCTCTAAGCTCCTGGCGTCTTATACCTCTCCAGTCTCCACTTGTTTCGGCTACATCCAATTCAACAATTCCACCACATCCTGTCTATATAAGTTAATTGGTTTGTTCTCTCTATTTAACTTGCCACTTGAGTGTGGGTTAGGATTTCACAAGCTTTCCTTTTCTGTCAATCAACTCTGCACAGGCTGTATGTTCCAAATGTATCCCATTAATGGAAAACAAAATTAATGAAAGCAGTTATATGAAAAAAGAACAACAAAACGTCGTCGTTTGGAATGCTTACCAGTTTTTTTACCAAGCGTTTCCCCTTAGCGTGTGGAGTCTGTTTTTATGGTCTCTATGAGAGCTTGAGCGTTTAATTAAAATCTCGCCGTCGTCTTTGTCACGCCACTTATGTACACTCCTTCCCTCTGTTGTTGCCGTCGGTTCGGCTCTCTCTCTTTAAACTGCCCAGAGCTAATTAAACCCTATGAAACTTACTACAGATCCTTGATTTGTATGTAATAAATTTTATGAGGCTTAGATGAGGGAAACATACAGAAAATAATAATAAGAAGAAGGACATTACGGCGTCAGCGTGAGGATTAGGCGAGGGATGAGGAGAGTTAGGGTTACACGTGGTAATAGTTTTTTTGGGTATTATTATTAATTGGTTTGAGATTTTGCAAAAACATTGCTTTTCAATTCATGTCGCCTCTGGTTGTTCTTTCCTCCCTTTTTCCTTCTCTTCCCCTTTGGTGTTTCTTCCTGTGCCTTTCTCCCCGTGCTTTCCCCTTTTCCTCCATGTCGTCTTCTTCGCTTACCCGTTTCTCCTCCTTCCCCGTTTTTGTGTTCTTCTACCACACCCGCATCCTGGGTGTTGCTCCTTCCTCTTCTGTTCTTGGTTCACCCCACCCAGTCCTCTTGCACGTTACCTTATCTTTCCCTCCATAATGTGCCCTTCATACCGTCCGTACGTACTCGTGCCTCCTTGTTCCCATCCGCACGCCTCCGCCTCGACCCCCCCCATTGTTTTGGTGATCGCTTGAGATCATTTTCTGGATAGCTTGTATTGTGATCTTAATATACCAAATCAAGTTGATACGTAATAAACCGATTCATCCTTTAGGATCTCTTTGAAATGGTATATTTACATGTGATAAATTGATATTCGGATTGCAAGGTTAGTAGGATGTGAATAAACTCTGACATACAATAAGAGAAAAAGAAAAACTTATCAATTTACAAGAAATATAAGACGCTGAAAGTCTTTCGGTCATTATGGACAGATCAAGTCATCAAACTGCATTAGTTTAATGTCAAAAGACATTTTTTGCTGGAATGTGCGAGGTTTTAATAAATCGGATCACCGTCGTGGTTTTAGGAATTGGTTCAAGTTTAACCAACCTTTTTTGGGTAGTCTCTTGGAGACTCATGTCAAACAGCCAAAACAAGATAAGTTTTTGAAGGCTATCATGCCGGGCTGGTCTTTGAAGGGAATTATGAATTCTCAGAGCTGGGAAAGATTTGGGTAATGTGGCATCCTAGTGTCAAGGTTGCTATCATATCCAAATCCCTCCAAATGGTGACTTGTGATGTTATCTTGCCAAACACACAAGCTCATTTCATCATCTCTTTTGTTTATGCATCAAACGAAGATTCAACTAGAAGAGCTTTATGGGAGGAAATCTCTTTACTCTCTTCTCATCCAAGTGTCGAAGGCAAACCTTGGTCAGTTGTAGGTGATTTTAATCAAGTGCTGCGCCCATCAGATCACTCTAACCCTGCAAATCTGAATGTGGACTTATCTATCAGGCTGTTCAGGGATTGTCTTATAGCAGCTGACCTATCAGACCTTACATTTAGAGGATGCTCTTACACCTGGTGGAACAAAAGGAGCGCAAATCCTATAGCCAAAAAGATTGACAGAATTCTTGTTAATGACTTATGGCTCTCATTGTTTCCCAGATCTTTCGGCTACTTTGGTGAACCAGATTTTTCGGATCATACTTGCTCTTCTATCACTCTAGAGCCGACTTTTATAAGAAAGCGTCAAGCCTTCAAGTTTCAGAACTTTCTCCTCCAGAATGAATCTTTTTTGCCTCTTGTAGCTCAGCACTGGTTCAGTTTTCAGGTTATGGGATCAGCAATGCTCAGACTCAGTAAAAAGCTCAAGTCCTTGAAGCAGATAATCAGGAGCTTTAGCAAGGAGAATTACTCAAATCTTGAGAAAAGGGTAAAAGAAGCTCACTCTGAGGTGATTCAGCTCCAACGACAGCTTCTATGTAATCCTTCTTTAGTTACAGCTTCTTTGGAAAGATTGGCAAATCAAAGATGGCAAGTATTGGTTCAAGCAGAAGAATCTTTTTTCTGCCAAAAATCCAGGGTTACTTGGTTAAGAGAGGGTGACCTTAACACGGCTTACTTTCACAAGATGGCCTCTGTTAGAGAAGCTATTAATCAGATCCATTTCCTTGTCGACAGAGAAGGTAACAGAATTGAGTCTCTGCTTATCCAAGATCACTATGTTGATTATTATACCAATCTGCTTGGTAGGACTGACGAGCCAGCGCAGTTTGATCCGGATGATATCTCAAGACTGTTGGAGTCTAGATGCTCTCCATCACAAGCTACAGCCTTGAGTAAAGGGTTCACTGATGAGGAAATTAAAGCTGCAGTTTTCTCTTTGCCAAGAAACAAAACTGCAGGACCAGATGGCTACTCTGCTGAGTTCTTTAAAGGATGTTGGTCTATTGTAGGGCCAGAAGTCACTGAAGCTGTGCAGGAATTTTTCAGATCAGGGAGGATTTTACAACAGTGGAATGCAACCAACATTGTCCTCATACCGAAGATCTCTAATGCGTCATCCATTTCAGACTTCAGACCAATCTCTCTTTGTAACACCATATACAAAGTCATCTCCAAGCTTCTGGCAGGAAGATTACTGGCTTTCCTACCTTTGGTCATTTCCAATGCTCAATCTGCTTTTCTTCCTGGTAGACTCCTCTCCGAGAATGTTCTTCTTGCTACTGAATTAGTGAATGGTTATAGCAGGAAGAACATAGGACCAAGAGGCATGTTGAAAGTTGATATGCGCAAGGCTTTCGAGTCAGTCAAATGGGATTTCATTATTGCCACTATGAGAGCCCTTCAGATGCCAGAATTATTTATTGGATGGATCCAGCAATGTATTACTACTCCTCAGTTTTCAGTTGTAGTGAATGGCCAAACTTCTGGATATTTCAAAAGTTCTAAGGGACTTCGCCAAGGCGACCCAATCTCTCCTTATCTCTTTGTGTTAGCTATGGAAGTATTCAGAAAATTGATGAGCTCTTCCTTTGCAGCTGGGTTTATCAACTACCATCCGAAAACCAAGGAGCTTGATATTTCCCATTTGATGTTCGCAGATGATGTCATGGTTTTCTTTGATGGATCAGCTTCTTCTCTGAATGGCATCTCAGACACAATGGATTTATTTGCAAGTTGGTCAGGTCTGCAGATGAATTGTGATAAGACGCAGTTGTTTACAGCAGGTTTGGACCCTACAGAATCCGCATCCATCGCAAACTATGGATTCTCCATTGGGTCCCTACCCATCCGCTACATGGGTCTACCGCTAATGAGTAGAAGACTTCGAGTCTCTGAGTATTCTCTCTCGTGGACAAGCTAACTCAGAAGTTCAAATCTTGGGCTGTCTCTACTCTGTCTTTTGCTGGGAGGTTGCAGCTAATAAAATCTGTCATCTATGGGCTGGTGAATTTTTGGTGCTCCACTTTTCTCCTCCCTAAAGCTTGTATAAATAAAATGGAATCCCTATGCAATCGGTTTCTCTGGGCTGGTTCTATTGAGAGAAAGGGTACCATTAAAGTTGCTTGGCGTGATATGTGTTTCCCTAAAGCAGAAGGAGGACTAGGGCTGAGGAGAATAGGTCTTTGGAATACTAATCTCTGCTTGAAGCTAGTGTGGTTGCTCTTCTCTGCTAGTGGATCACTATGGGTGGCTTGGCACCATCATCACTATCTCAAAGGTAAAAGTTTCTGGTCCCTCAAGCCTAATCCTCAAAATTCTTGGACTTGGAACTCCCTTCTTAACCTGAGAGACATAGCTGAGAATTTTATTGTCTGCAAAGTCGGTAATGGTCTTACAGCGAGTTTCTGGTTTGACTCTTGGACACCTTTTGGTCCATTGATTAAGTTTTTGGGCGAAGATGGACCTAGAGATCTCCGGTTACCTCTACATGCTTTGGTTTCAGATTGTTTTGATGATATTGGCTGGAAACTAGTGTCTCCGAGAACAGCGGGAGCAACCGCTTTAAACGCTTATCTGTTAGCTACATCAACCCCTCTTGGAATCACTGCAAACGACCAGTATAGCTGGATTATTGGTGATGCCAAATTTCACAAGTTTCCAGCAAGCCTTACTTGGGAAGAGCTTCGCGAAAAAGCTCCTTTGAGAGATTGGGCCTCTTCTGTTTGGTTTAAAGGATCCACACCAAGAAATGCATTTCATATGTGGGTAGCACAACTTGATAGGTTGCCAACAAGAACAAGATTGTCATCTTGGGGCCTTTCAATTTCTCCCACTTGTTGTCTTTGCTTAGAGTTCAATGAAACCAGAGATCACCTGCTTCTGAGGTGTGCTTTCAGCCAGCAGATCTGGAATCTGATTCAGGCCAGACTTCACCTGCAGCCTTGTATCTTTTATACCTGGCATTCTCTAATTGCTTGGACAAACCTCAGGTCAGTCTCGGCTCCCTCTACGCTAAGAAAGGTAGTGGCTCCAGCGGCAGTCTACCACATTTGGAAGCAGAGAAACAATCTGCTACATAATCAGACCACTCTCCCTCCCATGTCTATCTTCAAAGATATTGATAGAGAGGTGAGAAACACAATTTCTGCCAGAAGATCAAGGAAGCTTTTCAAGCATCTCATGATCCGATGGATTAGATAACTCAGTTGATTGACACTCAACTTCTCTTTGTAATCTTGTTTTTTAATTTCTTTTTTGGCAAGATTATATGTATGGTTAAGCATCTTTTGTAAAACCTCAAACTCATTTTTTTAAATGAAATTAACATTCCTATCAAAAAAAAAAAAAAAAAAAAAAATCATCAAACTTTTGGTATCCATTATATTTTCCCACATACATTAATTATCAGTCTTGTCAAGTATGACGTAAGCGTGAAAATTGAAAAGAGTAGTATTCGTGTAAATTGTAAAAAAAGTTAAATAAACAATTAGCCAAATTAATTTCCACACTATAGTGAAAAAAGAAAAATAAATATATAATTATTCAAATTAAGAAAAACAAAATGTTTCACTTCACTGTCAAATGCAGACCTTACTAACATTTTCTCAAAACTTCTATGGTTCCATGAATGGTTGCATGACTACTGCACCACTAAAACCAGTTTGTAAATATGTTTCGAGGTATATATCTCAAACTCCAGTAAGGAAACATAGTTAAATAAAACATATGTATCTATACATCACTAATATACAAGAAGATTTAAGATGTTATAATTAATAAAGTCATCCACGGGACCATCGTCGCTGTAGCTTAATTTCGACCTTTTTCATGGACGACACGATCCGCCTCTATCGCTCTCTCACTCTTTCTCTATTCAACCTTTTCTATAGTCGTTCTTACCAAAAAAAAAAAAAACCTTTTCTATAGTCGTAGTCCCTTCTTAATTCTTTAGTATATTCTCCAAAAAAAAAAAACTTGTAGTAATTTAATATTTTTCGACCAAAAAATAGTGCGGCCATTTCTATCGTTGGAAATAAAAAGGTTCGAACCATTACTTTTCTTTTTCATTATCTTGCCCTCACACTCTCGGGCTCGAACTCTTCTCTTCTACCGAATTAAACCAAATGGAGGATCATCATCATCAAAACCAACCACAGTACGGTATAGCGCAACCATCTCCTCATTTCTCCTCTGATCTCTTCGGCTTCAACCTCGTTTCGGCGCCGGACCAGCACCATCGTCTTCATTTCACCGACCATGATGAGATAAGTTTCATGCCACGTGGCATACAAGGGCTTACGGTGGCTGAAAACAACAGTAACACTATGGTAGCGAGGACATGTACTCGTGATGGGTTTAGTGGCTTTACCGACGGCGGAGGAACAGGGAGGTGGCCGAGGCAAGAGACGTTGATGTTGCTGGAGGTCAGATCTCGTCTTGATCACAAGTTCAAAGAAGCCAGTCAAAAGGGTCCTCTTTGGGATGAAGTTTCTAGGTCTCTATTATTTACCCTAATTTTATTTTTAATCTTTTCATCTCTCTCCAGCTAATTTATTTTCCCAAAGAAAAAACGAATTTTAATTCCGGGGGGTGAAGAAGGTAATTAACAAAAACTTGTGGGTATTTTGAACATGCATGTTATATTTCATAAACAAATTCTTACCAGAAAGATTTTTTTTTTTTTTTTTAATTTCTTCTCTTAATATTATATTGAATATTAATTATTACGGAAATTATTGACCGTTTGATACAAACTAAACATTATTTTTTCCAATTTTTTTTTATAAGATTAAGATCTTACCTTGCATACGTTTCTTGTTATTTTATGTTCTTGATCGCTTTCCAAATTTTAAATTTTCCGTTAATTTATCTGAAAACTTAATTAATTAGGAAAAAACTTGTGAATATTCTCTTAAAAGGGGTTTGTTTCATAGAGAATCCATAGCACAATAGTTTTAAAAATTTCAATATGATTCTTGACTCCTTGAAAATTCTATATCAGTTAACAGCTACTTAATATCAAATAGACACATCTATTTTTTTACACCATACAAACAAATACTTGATCCAGAAGAATATACACTTTTTACTCACACTCACAAATTGATGTATAAACAGACCAATTCACTCTTTTTCATTACTTAGGAGTTTCCGTTAAACTTTCATCAGGTGCTTTAAAGAACAAAAAGACTAAAACCACCAAATAAGAAACTCTCTTCTAGTCTTCTTTGACTTAGTTTGACTTCTTGCCGTTGATGATAATCTCTGCTTTATCTTTCCTAGCTTCTGAGATATGTTCCCTCTTCTTTTGTATAACTGTGCATCGAAATATGTAGACACATACATTTATATATCAGAAAGCTATTCTTGTGAATCTCTTAGTCCAAACTCCAAAGTGAGTTTCAAATCTTGGTCCAGAAGTTAACACATATGTTGTATTAATTTGGTGGGTCAGCAAATACTTAGTACGGTCTAAAATACTCTAAATAATGCAGCCTTCAAAAATTCATAATTCAAGGTTGTGGTTTTGGTACATAATACAAACTTTAATTAATGATGAACCATAAAAGTGATGAAATTTCATTCTTATGTTGGTTTCCCTCATCTTCTTAGGATTATGTACGAGGAACATGGATACACTAGGAGTGGCAAGAAGTGCAGGGAGAAGTTTGAGAATCTCTACAAGTACTATAAAAAGACAAAAGAAGGCAAAGCCGGTCGGCGACAAGATGGTAAAAACTATAGATTTTTCCGGCAGCTGGAAGCGATCTACGGAGAATCCAAAGACTCGGTTTCTTGCTTTAACAACACGCAGTTCCTAATGACCAACGCTCTTCACAGTTTTCACGCTCCAAACATTCATAACACTGCCCCTCATTATCAGAAGCCCTTGACCAATATTCAAAGCCTTAGCATTTCTAACAACTTCAACTCCTCCTCCGAGTTGGATCTAACTTCCTCCTCTGAGGGAAACGAGTCTACTAGAAGAGAGGGGATGAATTGGAAGGAAAATATCAAGGAATTTATTGGTGTTCATATGGAGAGGTTGATAGAGAAGCAAGACTTTTGGCTTGAGAAGTTGATGAAGACTGTGGAAGACAAAGAACATCAACGGATGGTGAGAGAAGAGGAATGGAGAAGGGTTGAAGCGGCAAGGATCGATAAGGAACGTTCGTTTTGGACAAAGGAAAGGGAGAGGATGGAAGCTCGGGATGTTGCTGTGATTGAGGCCTTGCAGTACTTGACGGGAAAGGCATTGATAAGGCCAAATTCTTCGTCCCCTACAGAGAGGATTAACGGGAACGGAAGCGATCAAAAGATGGCTGATAATGAATATGCTGATAAAGAAAATAAGAGAAAGATAAAACAAACGAATAAGAAAAGGAAGGAGAATTGGCCAAGCCACGAAGAGAATATGATGATATACAACAATCAAGAAACTAGAGTTAACAATTGTAGTCGAGATGATGAGCAAGGCCATCATGAAGGTTATTCACCTTCAAACTCCAAGGACGGAAACCAGAGCCGAAGCAGTGCCATGGCGGCTAGTACAAACTGCTTTCCATTGATCGTAGAAGCTGGAGATCAAAACTTGTGGGAGGGTTATGGTTTGAAGCTAAGGAAAGAAGATAATCATCAGTACTAAGCTACTTTATTTTGCCATTCCCGAAATGAAGAATAAGGAAACTTAGGGAAGATGTCATGCGTGGTTAACGGTTAGGAGGAATTAACATTTGAAATCAGTATAAGATAAGAATTAAGAAAAAAGACTTTAAATTAGGGGTTAACCAGTGCTAATGTTTAATACGAGACAATATTAATGTATTTAAATGGTTTGAAAACTAGAATTTGTATTGTCTAATTAGTCCTTTTTAATTATATCTTATCTTACGTACATGCAGTACTCCTAGTGCATATGTAATATTTGCGTGTGTGAACGTAGCGTGTTCTTTTTTTTTTTTCTTTTTTTTTTGTCGTTTTGTTAAATTATCCTTAAAATTGCAACTCTTCCGGTACACTGTATGTTGTTTTCATTTAAAGTTAGAGGTATAAGCTTTCCAAATCCCATTTATTCACGAATCGCGATCGAAAGACAATTACATAACAAATTGTACTCATACAAGAAACCCATTGCACAGAAAGGTAAATATGTAATTTGATATAGTCCAGAGCTAGAGACGTACATATTTCCTTTTAGAAGATACAGTATGTACATCCTTAGAGAGGAAAAGTAGAGTGAGAGTTGAGATAAAGAAAGAGAGAGAGAGAGAGAGAGTAACTATTTGCCTTTAATTCCTAATTCTTAGAGAGACGAGTCAATACACTTCCCATACATTATCAATTTATCATATACTGCTACATTCTGATTTTGTCTTTAATTACAAACATTTATTTCATTTGTCCACTTACATGGACCAGTCCAATATTACTACAACAGAATTTGCAAACCCGCCAGTTAAGAGTTACAACTTAAAAGATTTGTATCGATCACGTTTTATGGTAAATGTATTATTGGATGATAGTCTTTCTAGCTCTGCAGAAATTATGCCTCGGAAACTCTTAAGTTTATGAATACAAGAAACAAAATTTAATACAGAAAAATTCAAATTAAACGGGTTAAAGAGAATGCATCGAGTATATCATCATGCTCTGGAATTATGTAAAAAAAAAATCATGCTCTGAAATTAAACACACAGAATATTTTGGGAGTGGTAATCTATGTATTTATTTTGGTTCACTAGCCCTACATACTACCAATTCCGAGTCCTGATTAATAAAGATATGTCAAATACTTAAAAAACGAAGATACAAAAATAAAAAAAACTTGATAGACTTAAATGCCTTTAGTGATTGGTCAAACTTTAAATCAGATTGACCCATTGGACGTATATACAATCATGCTGCTGTTTTTATATTTTAATAATAATTAACTATAGTTATTACTTGATCATGGGTTTGCAAATTGAGGGACAGAAACTGAGAGATGGGAAGAGACAACAATTTTAAAATAATGTTGCATACAGAAACTGGTATGATTTTACAATGAAGAGGTGAGATTGTCCCCTACTCTGCCCACCTATGATTAGACATCATCAACTCAATATTTTTTAGCGATCAATAATCAGATATACATATATGACCTATTATTATTCTCTTTTTTATTACACAAAATGACAAAAGTTCTAAAACACGGGAAAGATTGACGTCCCAAAAAAAACATGGGCAAAGACAAAAACGCTGGGCAATCGGGAGTTGCCATGATTTTTTTCCCAAATCGAAGAAAAAACAAGAGAGGAAGTTTAAAATTGATAATACATTTTTAATATTGTGTTTAATATTGGACGCTAAATGTCATATGTATCTGTGAAAAAAAAAAAAAATGTCATATGTATCATGTTCTCGTATTACCTAGAAGATAAGTGAGACGATTTCAACGATTTAACATGTGAAAATCAATCAATTAATTACTAATAGTTTTAGAGTTTCCAAATAATAGAATTCAGAAAATTAAAAGAAGGGGGAATTACAAAAATTGACTCAAAACTTGATTTTGTTTGCAAAAGTATACCCCAAATTGAATCAAATGCAAAACTAACCTAAAGGGGTAGTGAAATTACAGTTGCCTCCTCACTGAACAAACAAAAAAACGGGGTGAAGTTTACTGTTTTACCCTTGGAGAAGTCTGCTATTGAAAATGAAGTCTACTCAGAAGACTTCCAGAGAAGTCTAAAATTTAATTATATCTTAATTTAAATTATAAAATTAAGAAAATTTTATTTGAGTAAAATTTTTTATACGTAATTAAGATAAATGCATGAATCAAGTATGAAAAATAAAATTTCAACAAATTGAGTCAAATTAAACCCTCAAAGGTAAAATAGGTGATGCTTCTCATGATTTAGGGTTTAGGGTTTAGGGTTTGAATGTAGTGGTATGAGTTTTAGGTTGAGATGTCCACATTCTTAAGGTTAGATTTATGGTATATGGTTTTTGTGATTTTGCAATGTCAAATATCGATTTAAATGCTAAATTGTTGATAATTTTATGCTTAGATTGATGTTTTTAATTATAGTTTTGACAAATTAGTTGAAAACATTCGTTTTAGTGTTTTGTGCTGCAGACTTCTGAAGAAGTATACTTTTTAGTTTGAGACTTCATCGGAAGTCTACTCAGAAGACTTCAAAAGAAGTCTAAAGTTTAATTATATCTTAAATTTAAATTATAAAATTAAGAAAATTTAATTTGAGTAAACTTTTTTATACGTTAAATTAAGATAAAGGCATGAATAAAGTCTGAAATAAATTTCAACAATTGCGTCAAATTAACCCTCAAAGGTAAATAGTGATGCTTCTTATGCTTTAGGGTTTAGGGTTTAGGGTTTGAATGTAGTGGTCTGAGTTTTAGGTTGAGCTGTCCACCTTCTTAGGTTAGATTTCTGGTTTCTGGTTTTTGTGATTTTGCACCTGTTAAATTTCGCTTTTCCTGCTCCTTGTTGATAATATTATGCTTAGCTTGCTGTTTTTCTTCTCGTTTTGCCCCCTTCGTCGACCCCCTTTTTTTCGTGTTTTTGCCGCCGCCTTCGGGTGCCGTCTCCTTTTGAGCGTTGGCGCCTTCGGGTGCCGTCTGCCCGAGCCGCCTTCGGCGGCCGTCTGCCCCTCCTTCTCTCTTACTTTCCCTTCTTACTTCCACCCGTTTCCTTTCCGTCCCCTTTTGTTCTCTGTCCTTCCGCTCTCCCCCTTCGGCCCTCTGCCCCCTTCCCTTGTCTCCAATTGCCTCGCCTTACCCACTTTATCCTTCCCTCGGACTTTGTTTCCCTCTCTGCGCCGCCTTCCCCTGCCGTCTGCCCCTGCCCCGGCCTTAATCCTCCCCTACCGCCTTTTTATTCCTCCCTATCTAACGTGATTTACCTCCTCTTTTCCGCCGCTCCCCTATTCTGGAAAAAAAAACCTCTCATTTCTCCCTACGCCGCCTCCCTTCATCCGCCGCGTTCTTTCGCCCGCTTCCGCCGAAGGTATGCCATCATTCCTCATCGTCTTCTTCCGTTTTCAACTGTCCAGTTGTTTTCAACCTTTTATTCACTTTTTTCTCTTATTGTTGTAGATCTGAGTCGCAGTTCCCGCTTCCGCCGAAGGTATGCCATCATTCAGCCTCATCTTCTTCCGTTTTCAACTCTCCACTTGTTTTCAACCTTTTATTCACTTTTTTTTTGTCTCTTACTTTCAGATCTAGTCGCAGTTCCGAAACAGGTAAGTATTTTCTTACATGATTTCAGATCCGAGACAGGTAAGTTTTTTCTTACCGGATTTCAGTCCGAGTTTGAAGTTTGTTAAAGACTTGATTTTGGTTCAGTTTTTAGTGTTTTGGTATAATTTTTTTTTTCAGTTCATATTTTCCACGGTTTTTATTGTAACAATTTTACAAAAATTATGATGGTTTTTTTTCTTGGCAATTTAGAATTTTTTAAAAAGTTTTTACAAAAAAAATTACCGACAAAGTTAATAGTATTGTAATCTGTTGTAGAAATCTGCTAATGAAGTCTGCTTTGAAGGCTGCTGACACACAATTTATGTTTTTTGTAATGTTTTATTGTAAACAGTAATGGGGCAATACAGCTATTCTCAACAGTAATGGATATGGATACCCAGACGAAGAAGTCAGTTCACGCCAGCCTCAATCTGTAATTTTTGGATTTCCTGAAAGCTGCCACTGTGGAGCGTTTCCCATCATCAAAACATCCAGTGAACGGCGGAATCTGGGTAGGAGATTCTATGGATGCACCAAGAGCGAGGTATTTATTATTATTTTTTTTTTTTTTGATTTTTGGTTATGGTTTGGATGTTTTGTTGTGAGATGTGTTTGTTTTTGCAGGATGGAGGAAACCATATTTTCAAGTGGTGGGATGAGGCTATGATGGAGGCGTTTCAAGAGCTAAAGCTCTTTGCAGAGGCCGTTCATAACTGTCCGCGAATTGAGGCGACGCAGGAAAGCATAATGAAATTGGAGGCAGATATAGCTGAACTGAAGGAGACTTCGTGAGAAGCAGAATCGTCCAAGGGTCGTGGAGATGAAGAATGTGATGGTGGCATTTGTAATACTCATAATCGGTGTCATCATCCACCTTTTGATTAAATATTGGTGATGTAAAAACTTATAATCGGTGACCCTTTAATTTTGTAAGGGTCAAGACGGACAAAGCGAGGTTTGAAGCTATGGCAAGAGAGAAGACGGCGGAGTTTGCCATGGCTTGAAACAATTTGTTTCTTTTTTCCTGTTACTGGTCTTTTTTTTTTAATTCGAGGACAAATTATTATTATTTTTATTTTTAATTTCAAGCTATGTTTTATATTTATTTTTAATTTCAATGCTATGTTTAATTTTTAAAACACATGCTCGATGAATAGACTCCCAATAAACTTCGCAGTAGCCTTCTTCCCGTTAGCCAATCTATCTGCAACTGAACATGTGTGAACATTTATATACTTTGTCACCCAAAACGTGTTTGGCACGTCCTTAACACTGGCTCTAAGCTTCCAACCGCATTCTTTTACATGACATCTAGCCACAAACAAAGTTGGTGTAGACTTGTATACACGATATGCGAATTTCGACACTACCGCCGTAAGGTGCAACTCCGCAACTAGCTCAGCCTTGCTAGCGTAACTCTTGTTGACAGAGATTTCTCCCCCGTAGGTTTGCGTCTTAACATTCTCAACGCTAAAACGCATGTCACTACATCTGAATCCTCGTCTTTCACTTTACCAAACTTACTGTAATCCTCATCGTCCTAGTTGACTTCGTCAATATTCTCATCTTTCACTTTCCCTTCCTCACCTTCATTCGCACCTTCTTTGGCCTCTTGATCACAATTCTCTTCAGCATTTTCCCATGCACCTTCATTCGCACCTTCTTTATTCGCAACACATAAACGCACAACACTTGTTCGACTTAGCTCAATTAAGCCGTGAACATGTCTATCATTTGTGACATGTATAGGAGGTGTGCCTGTAGCCATTTCCTTCAGCATTGAATCCGGTAATGAGTAAGTTAACTCCACCAATGATTTCTCCTCCAACTCGAAATCTTCTCGTGCCATTTGAAGGAGTTCATCATGTGTACAACCATCTCTCAAGAAAAACATTCTTCCTCCTTTGCGATTGTCAACCAAGAAATGCCACAACGAGCCTACATTCTCCCATTCACCATAAACAACCGGTAGGTGCACATTCTCTGAACAAAAAAAACACAAACTCCATTAGGGTTTCAGACTTCTGGTGAAGTCTGCATAAAATTAGGAAAATGCCTATTATGCCAAGAAAATTGATTACTCCATAATTATAGATCATAATCAAGTCAAACTCACACAGAAGGTAAAAACATAGCTAAAACACATGTAAGACACAAAAAATCTAAAAAAAGCTTTATAATTAAGCTATAAACGCATTTTTACCAAATTCCAAAATTTCAGACTTCGTATGAAGTCTGCGTCATAAACCCTAAGTAGACTTCGGATGAAGTCTGCAGAAAATTAGGAAAATGCCTAATAAACCAAGAAAATTGATTACTCCATAATTATAGATCATATTCAAATCAAACTCATACAGAAGCTTAAAACATAGCTAAAACACATGTAAGACACAACAAATATAAAATAAACTTTATAATTAAGCTATAAACGCATTTTTAACAAATTCCAAAAATTCAGACTTCGGATGAAGTCTGCGTCATATTTAAGGAGTAGACTTCGGGTGAAGTCTACTTGGGTTAGTTTTGCAATTGCACATTTTTGGGTTAGTTTTGCAATTGCACTACGGATCAGACTTCATATGAAGTCGACGCCGCAGACTTCAGATGAAGTCTGCGGTCTCTGTAGACTTTACCGGAAGTCTATTTTTGGGTTACTTTTGTAATTGACCAAAATGTTGACTTTTGCCGCAGACTTCACATGAAGTCTGCGAAAAAGTAGGGGGTTACTTTTGCAATTGTCAGAATGTGTCGTTTTTTGTCGTTACTCGGAGTAGACTTCGGGAGAAGTCTGTAGCTAGACGACAAAATATTAGCAGACTTCGTATGAAGTCTGCGTGGGTTAGTTTGGGTTAGTTTTGCAATTGACCAAATGTTGACTCCTTAATACAGACTTCGGGTGAAGTCTTCGGGCCGCAGACTTCAACCGAAGTCTACTTTAGGTTAGTTTTGTAGTTGACCAAATGAATAATTCAGAGTTTTCGCAGACTTCAGGTGAAGTCTGCGGTATTTTTCAAAATTATGCAGACTTCGCGCGAAGTCTGCGGTAAAATTAATTTTTCGGTCAATGTTTGGACGATGTTGGTCAATTGCAAAACTAACCTCTTTCGAATTAGTAGACTTCAGTTGAAGTCTAGCTAAAAGTCTGGGGGATGTCTGAGGGAGGTAGACTTCAGATGAAGTCTCTAATATCTCTGACACGGCTCCGACATGAAGTCAAAGTTTTGGTC
>CM022180.2:3931429-3977178 GCA_011420285.2 Erysimum cheiranthoides
TAGTGATTTGTGATAATATTATTATTGTGTTATTATTTATATATAAATAATTACATATTATGGATAATGAAAAAAAGGTAAAATAAATAAATAGCAAACCCATTATTAACCTGTGTCGAGATTGGGAGGACAAAGCAAATAATGGAAGAGACAGATTGACCCAACATCATTCTTTTGATTCAAAACATCGTACAAAACTTTTGATCATGCATGTATTCTCCTGTCACTTTCAGTTTTTCTGTTTATCTTTTTTTTTTATTATTGACATTTCACTTTCAATTTCTGTTATCACCAAACATATATACATAGAATACATACACAGGGTCCGTGACCTAGTGTAACACGTACAGTAAGGAACTTCTAGATTATTGATATTCTTTTCTAATTTGACTGATGATCACCCGCGGTGTGCACCGCGGGGTAAATTTTGCTTTACGATTTTGAAGTTTAGACGTCTTATTTTTTTGGATTGTAGTGAAATGAGTTTATAGTGCATTAAATGTTATGTTACTATATTGTATATGGTTTAGGGGTTATATATAATGTGTTTTGGGTTATGAAATACTTATTATAATATATTATAATTTAATATTTTTTTTGTGTTGGGTAATATAATTTTTATCAGATAAGGTAATTAATTTTTGTTTTTATTAAGAGGTTTTTTTTTTGTTAATCTGTAAGACATTTTTAGAAATTTATAAGCAACATTAAAAATACTTTCTACAAAAAAAAGCAACATTAAAAAATACTTATGTTAATGCCATGTATTTTTCTTTTGGGCCAATTATATATTATTTCATTCGGTTGATTATTTGTTGTTTGATTCAAATCATAAAATGTAAATTTAGTTTATAGCTAATCTCCGGAAATTTCATATATTACGTTGTGTGTTTTGGACCTGTTTATATAAATGTCTAATAAATTTATAAAAGTTATAGAATATTATATGCAGTTATATAGTATTGCATCATAAAAAATGCAAGATTTATCTATGCTTTCTATGTTCTAATAATACACTATAAATTTGTAAAATAAATGTTTCCGTTGGCCCATATCCACCCCATGTAATTCGAATAGTACAAAATTATAAATGCCCAAGCCCATTATTATTTCTTCCAAAACAATTGAGTATCGTTTTGTGCATTAGGTTAGCCGTGTTCTTTGAACAAAAAAAAAAAAAAAAAGAAAAAAAAGGTTAGCTGTGTTCTATGAACTTCCAGAAACCGACATGTTTAACAAAAAACATGAATTTCTCAATCGAATACCTGATGTTATATCTGAAGTCATTTAGAGTTTAATCCGACGAAGAGGATTGAAATTTCAGGTAATTTGATATGTTTCGTTTTCTGAATTGTAGATATTTTGTGTCTTACAATTCAGAATTATTCCCCTAATCCCCAATGAATAGGAAACAAAAGTAAGATTACAAAGAATTAGAAGATTTAGTGCTGAACGAAAACGATGACTTCAAATCGTGTCCCCTGATTTACAGCAGCCCGAACTAATCCCTTGTTTTTTTCTGTACAATTTGAGGAAAATGGATTGGAAGCAAATGTTTCGAATTGACTGGCGATTAATTGGACACTGAGGTTAGTTGATCCATTTTTTGCATATGTAGAATATACTGATTCTGTAAGATATAGATAGTAAGCATCTGAAAAAAACGTATATAGATAGATAATACGATTAACTTAATCCTTTTTGTTTTGTCTGTACAATTTGAGGAAAGGGTGATTGGAAGCACAATGTGTAAGAATTGAATGACGATAATTGGAAATCTCAGGTTAGTTATTACAATTCATATGTAGATTATATTGATTCTGTAAATATAGATAGTAAACTGAAGTATCCAACTAATAAGATTTGTTTCTCCAGATATGATAGGGGATTCGGGAAAGTTAACAGTTTAACAGGCAAGACCAAACTGAAGTGCTATTGAGCCTATAACAGGTATCACAAACAACTTGAATAATAATGTCTGCTTGCATATAGAAATTAGTGTAGCTGAAATAGAGAAGTTATATTGAGTTTAAAATGGAAAAACATCAACTGAAAACCACAGACAATAACTAAATAGTGTGGCCTACTGTAAAGAAGGTCATCACTATTAGTTATTCTTATTGAACAAAAAGTCCAAATACGAAAACCAAAAAACAAGAAACTACAACTTCTCAAACAATCTGTTTTCTTCAATAGCCAGCAAACTCGAGTCTTTCCCTTTGCCTCCATTAGGATCAGCTTTAGGCTTATCCTCAACACCTTTCTCGACCTTTATTGTTGACTGGTTTGAAGCAAACTTTTTGGTTGTTGAAGACATTTCAATTACTGCATCATGAGAACTCCTCTTAGAAGATGGAGTTGATGATGGAGTAGCAATTTCTGAGCCAGACAATTCTTCTCCCTCATGCCCATTAGTAAGCAAAAACATCTCCTGTTTTTATGACATGTAAGAGACTAAAGCTAACAAAATACTAATTCATTCTTAATAATATCTAAAATAAATAAGAAGTTGTCAAGATCCATACCTGGCCACCAGACATGATTTGAGATTGAGATTTTGCTGGTTCTGAATACTCAATATCATCAATTGCATCAATGTCACTTCCAGACCACATCTTGGCAATCCGGTAGGTATCATTGCCTCCACTAATATTATCATTCTCAACACAAAACAATAGTTGGAAAGTCTTCCCAACCAAGTTTCTAAGTGCAAGGGGCAAATTCTCAGGATCCTAGAGCTATATATGATTAAAATACGAAATATAATTAAGTTAGATATAGCTATATAGATGAAAGAAATGCGATATATTTGATTACTACACTTTCATCATCATAATCACCATCAATAAGATCAATGGCTTTTGACCAACAATCTCTGTGGCAGAACTGTCAAAAAACAGTTGTATAATTAGATCAAAACGATACAATTTGTATAGTAAGAAAAAAGTTGAAGTAAGCTCATAGTTAAGTTTAAAAAAGAGCATACATTTTGGTCTGCTAACACCATTTCCAAACTCTCTCCTGAGCTTCCTTCATATCCTTTCCAGGTATGAAGAATTTTGGTCTGCACCCTCCAACTGTACTTGTGTGGCTTCACGTCTTTCAAGTAAGTGCTTACTTGGTTAAGGAATTGAGATAATGTTTTTGTTGCCAGAGAAAATGTTGAATGCTGAGATTGAATGGTTTCTGACTATCATATGGCCTCATATATATAGTGTAGTGTGCGGATTCAAAGCTAGGGTATGCATGAGAAGAATAAATTAGAGAATATGCTGTTTTTGATTGAGTAAATCCGATTTGAAATTATGATACGAAAGATTTTGTGTAACTGAAATGGTATATGCTGATCAATGCTGTTGTTAGTTTAGGAATATCGATACATTTAGTTTTGATTTTCATTGATGCGAGGCCAACTGTTTGTTTAGATAAGATAGTTGCTATTTTTTCGTAAATCGTTAATAAGAAGCTTCTATAAAATGCTGAACAGGAATATCTACATTTATGATTGCTGGTATGATTTGGTTTTTGAATATTTATTGAGACTTGGAGAAGAAGATCAATAAGTAAGCGGCAAAACTTATATTTCAATTTCGTTTTGCAGTTGTGGGCTAAGAAAGGCTTCGAACATTGTTGCGAAATGGGCCTCGACCACCAGAAGACAAATCCAAATAAGAAAACGGGTGGGGCAGCTTAAAGATCCGCGTGTTTTTAAGTTGGTTACTAAAATGATTTTTTCCGTCATTAATCTTTCTAACATTCTCTATACATGTGTAACCAAATAACTTTCCTAGGGTCTTTAATAATTAAATCTAACACGTTCAAAAGTCAATTTGCTCTTCTCAAATAATAGTATAGATAACTTTGGGCTTTAGAAGCCCAACTAAATAATTGAGAGATTTAAAGCTCATAGCGTTTCAAATGTTGTAAGTTTGTAACAATTGGATTGATTTAAAGTTAAACGAAGCTGATGTGAATGTTAATAATGGAAACGAAGACTTGCGATCAAAATTATACCGAAAGTTTACAGCGATTACATCTAATTAACTCCTTTAATAAGAGTGTGTACCAAATCAAGGTCCATTCGGTATTATTTTTGTTTTGGAACACTTTTGCCTCGACTCTCGATTTTCAACAAAATATATTTAGTTCAAAATTTTTAAGAAAATTAAAAAACTGCAGTTGGTATCTTTTTTACCTTGGATATAAATATTTAATAACACAAATACCTTAGCTAAATTGTTTTTACCCACTAGGTTCTGGTTTAACTTGAACTATGAGAATTGGTCAGCAACTCAGCATAAATAAACTTGAACATTACTCTATTTTTTTTCACCTCAAACTAAAACTTGGGAACATACATCTGTGAAGCCAACATGAACATTACTTATGAATGGGCGCGTGATGTGCGCGCAGCAACAATTTCATTTAATTTAATCAAATGAACTATCGAGGATTGTAATCGCTCATTGTTTGACAACGGTTCGGTCTCCCACCATTTTAATGCCCTTTTCCTATGCACACACGATCATTACTTGCCCCATTAGATCACTTTCCTTTCGCAATTTGTTTGCTCATGTCACAATCGTTCTTCTTCTTATATCTGTTTTGTAAAAGTTGGTAAATAGTAAAAAGAAAGTTGATAACTGATTTTTGGAATTTATTGATAATTTAATCAATATATTACCTTTACATCTATTATCCATTTATCTTCATTTTTGTCTTAAGGCATTTAGAATTGCAATCTATATTTTAATTCTCTCAAATCTCAAACCTCCATAACCAATGCGAAAAGTGGATGAAAAAAAAATACTATATCCTAAATAAAAAAAAGTTACTAAATGATTTAGAAATTTATGTTAGTACCGTTTTCAACTGGTGGTATTTTTCCTTTTCAGCTGTCGTTTATTTTTAGCTAGCTATCCTTTTGTAAATAGTGTTTGACTGTTTTCTTTTTAGTAAATGCAACACAAAAAAAAAATCAAATTAAAATCACAATGCTAGATTAAGACAAATGTTTGCTGTAAAAAAAAAAGGTTAGGACAAATGTTTATGTATATGAACAAACATGTGTTAACCCATTAACTTTTGTTTTTTTAAGAATTTTGAATATTTGGGCTAATATTAATTGTATAGTCAAGTTGAGCAGGAGCCCATCACTAAGTGGATCCAAATTTTTTTGGGTTCTCAGACTAGGTGGGTCCAATTAGGTACATAACTAATTCACAACCAAATAAAACAACTGAACTGAAGCAGTAAGAGAATACCATTAAATTTCTTAAATTACACATCAGTATATGAAGTTATGAACAATAAAAGAAATTTCAGTGTATATAGACATGAAATGTCTCGATAATTATTACATCACTAAGCTTGTTGGTTAGGTGTTCAATCGTTCCACAAAAGATAAACGTACGTAATGCATCCTCTTTTGTTTTTACATATTTTACTTTCAAACCGACAATATTTTGGGACCCTTTTCTTTTTTTTTTCGCCCTTTTTGGGACCCTTTTCTTCTTATAAGAATTTTCTCCAATTCGAAAAAGAAAGAGCTTATATTAACAAACGAAAGAGCTTCATACCAAAAAAAAAAAAAAAAAACAAAACGAAAGAGCTTGTCAAGTAATTAACATGACACACAGTTAGATATGAATATATCACAAAGCATTTTTTTGCATATACGTAAATAGAAGTTATAATAATATCAAGTTTTATATATTATTATTTTTATTCAGTAAAAAATCACGTAGTAATTAATTTTACTTCAGATCTTTAATCTATATATAAAATTTCTGAATAGTAATTTTCATATATAGTTTTATTTAAAGATTGTACGTTCCTGACAGAGTGACAGCTCAAGCATTATACCTGACTAAGTATTGAATAAAGAAATAATTTAATTTTTGTGTATGTCATCAGATGAGTGTGTATATCTGTGAAAACTGAAAAGGCAATTTTGGTAATGGCATATTCCATTGGATGATCCAAAATTCCAAGCATATTCACGTAAGACTCCCCTTGTTTCCATCATCTGCTTCCACTTATAAACCATATATATATTTTTAAATTACTTTCATACTCTCTTTACACCATATTTTTATTCCCCTTTACATCAATAATCTATTTCCCCAACCTTTTTTTTTCTTTCAGATTTTACTGTCAAATCTTTAAAATAAATTCCGTCCAGAACCCTATACTAGGAGGCTTTAGTCTAAACTTGTACTACATCGGAAATTTTCGTATATATATATATATTTATTGTGTTATTTACTATGAATTTTTTTTTATAAATACAAGATAAATATGATACCAAAAAATGGCATCATGCATGATCTATAAAGGATATAATAAAAGAGATAACACGTTATACAAAAATATCATTTATAAAGAACATTAACAAACATGAAATATACTACAAAAAGTTGTTATTTTTATAAAAAAGAAATGAGAAAAGGTGGAAATAACTCTATACAAAAAGTTGTTATTTTTATAAAAAAGAAATGAGAAAAGGTGGAAATAACATGGGGTTTTGGTGTACCTTTTATAATGTCTTCATGACCATAGACAAAAAAAAAAAAAAATCACAAACAAAAAAAGAAAAAAAGCTATAAAACCCCCTAACAAGCCTCCATTGTTGAACCCTCTCTTAATTTGGCACAACACTACAAAACAAAAGCAAAATGGCCATCCCCTAAAGTGAAGAATTAAGCTAAGAATGAAAAACCTTTAGTTTGTCTAGAGGTTATTCATCTTTAGGGGATGGCTTAAATACAAAATGAAAACCCTCTAAATTACGTGGTTTTGTGTTCATGTAAGGAAAGTGTTTAAAATATGGAGCAATGAAGATTGCAGAAGGCTGATGATGAAGAGACAGCTGATTCAGACAGCGAGTTTTGTTTATCTCCCTCTAGAAATTGGGCAACTTCTATCCTTTGGCAAGCTTCGGTTCCCCTCGGAATCAGCAGATTATGTATCTCTTATGTAATACTCTCTCTCTCTTATCCTTCCTCCCTCTCTCTCTCTTCTCTATGTTTTATTCATCTTCATTATGTTTGTGTTGTATCCACTCCCAAGGTATGTTCTTTGTGTGAGGAATAAAAAGAATATTCGGATTTGAGATATATAATTCAAGCGTTAGTTTAGTTGTATTGGAGTTTCTTTTCATTAAGTATCTAATAAGTTTGGGGAATATTCAGGCCAAAGATGTGCACGTTTTTGTCATAATTTGTTTCCGAATCTCTTTATAGTGATTTCCCTTTTTTTGTTCAAAAGATCAAATATAAAAATATCGCCTTTAGAACAAGTTTATGCAACTAGCTCACGACAACAAATTTGAGTGACAAGTGACCAATTTAAATGAGTCAACCCACTATTCAAATAGAATAATTTTATTTTTTCGTTATCCAACAACTCAACAAAACAAAATCGAATTGAAACCAAATGAAATATTTGAAATTCAGATCGCACACCTCTAACAACAAAAATAACAAATTTAAAACTCTAGAATAAATTTCTTATAATATTATGACAAGAAGTATTCTTCTTAATCATTATCAGAACAATTGACTAAAACTTCAATAAATACGAGCTGCATATTGGTATCATGATCGTAAGAAATATGACCAAAAATTAGGATGTGGTATCACCGTTTATATTACGTTTATGAGTTATTAACAAAAAAAAAAAAGGCATTTGTCATATATATGCTAATTAATTTGGTTTTAAAAATCGATCGAGTACAACTCGCACTCGTTTGGGAAAACAATATTTTCCATATCCAGTTTTCAATGTTAGTGTTTCTTTGAAGAATATTAGTTCCATTCCACAACAATTTTCAGCATTAGCTATTTCCAATTTATTACTTTAGTACTTTTTCATTGGTAATTTACTAGAGGAAATTCACTTAATTGAAAGAGGCCTATTACAAAAAATATTATAATTGAAGTTAATGTGTATTTTTAGAAACAATTATACTTTAAATTGACATATACAAGAATTAACAGAATTACGGAAGCAAAAACATTTCACATTATAAATATTTGGTTAACATATATAGTTTTAATGAAGGACGACTAATTAGTTTATATGAGCTCAGCCAAGAAGTCAAAACCCTCCGAATTTAGTAGTTGTTTTCAAATTTAGGCGTCTCACACATGGGAGTGGTATAATAAAATGGTCCGACCACATACTTCACCAGATCCTTGAAAACCATGAATGGTCGAACTAGCTTCACTCCAGTTTGACCATTCCCAAAATTGGTCGGAATGTTACATGACTGGTCCGGAGAAGACACGAGCCGGACATTACAAAGTTGAGGCTTAAGATCCTTGCCGCCGTAGAGGACTTTGTTGACGATAAGATCGAACTGGCCTCTCTCATCGGTCTTGTCGCTGCCATAGTATCTCACTCTTCTCCTGTCGTCCATACAAGTGATTGATACCACTGCCCCTGAATGATACAAAGTGAAATAATTTGGTTAATTAAATCCGGTCTTGAGAGTTTTCTCACGGTTTGCAATATCGAAAAGAAAAATCTAATATCCAGAAGAAAACTTATTTTAATTTTTGTATTTGATAGTTAGCTTATGTCTTGGACTCTTGGTTATAGCCTTTTTGGATATAACCGTTACTATTTTTCGTCTTCCACAACCATAATTAAAGTTTGGATCTTTATAGTTATGAGTGATTATCTCATGTTGTACGCTATAATTTTTTTTTTTTTTTGAACAAAAGTGTACGCTATAATTAAATTGTTTTTCTTATTCGGAATACAGAAAATCAAATTTATTGGAACTATTAATAAATACCTTTGATGGGTTCAGAACCGTTGATCCATTTGTCGTAGTTCAGAGAGCAATCTTGGCACATAACTTTTCCGGCGACGTGAATCACATCACCGTCGTTATCCGCCTCCGTCGTGGTGATATGACACACAAAACTCACCAGAAACAATATCTCTATTAGCAGAACCAATGTTGTGATCTTGTGCGCCATGACGACTTTTTTTTGGGTTCGATGATTTCGAGATTATGCTCTTTGATGTAAGAAAGACTTGGTATATATAATATTTGTTTTATATTAATATAAATTGAGACATTTTGGTTAAGGAGGAAATTAAGTTATATGTGTGGAAGGGCACTACCTCTAGACGTGCGGTCCATTTAGTATTATGGTCTCAATCATTTCTTGATTAGATCGCTAATAATATTTTAATTCGTTTACATTATGACTTTTTATATTACACAAAATATAAAAAACAGTTTATATTGGCTTTCACAATTCACAAATATATGTGAAAGCTATAATGTTTTGTTGGTGGCATTATTCGTTGTTATTTATCAACGTTTCTTTTTTAAACCTCTTTTGGTAATTGTCACTACAACGCCAAAAAGACAATGTATAAGTGATAAAAATATAAAATTCACAGAGGCCTCTCCTTAAACTTATCCCCACCACATATATACTTCTTCTCCCTCCTCTTTTCGCTCCGCTTATCGTACTTTAACACAACACAGCAAACACACACACACGCATACACACACAATAGCCCCTTGGTCTGAATCTGATACCTCAATACACCAACAACAATGGAGTCTCTAAAATTATTCATCTCCCTCTTTCTCTTCTTATTCTCATCTTTCTTCTTAGGTAACTATACTCATATTCATCTAAAAATGTCTTAATCACATAAATGGATTCTCTGAAATCTATATACTAATGATTAATGTTTTGAAGGTGCTAGTGAATCGGATCATCTTCAACATAGTAACTTGAAGAGATTGAAACCGAATAGGCTGTTCGTGTTCGGAGATTCCTATGCAGACACCGGAAACATAAGAAAGTCTCTCTCCGATTCTTGGAAAACTCCTTACGGCATCACTTTCCCCCGAAAACCCTCCGGTCGTTTCTCCGACGGCCGCATTGCCACTGATTTTCTAGGTTCTCTCTCACACACCTTTTTGTCACATTAAATGAGGATATGGACGGTGTGAATCGGCCACCAGATTCAATACCAACACTAACGAACCGTACATTATGGGCTCCGGCCATACTGTTTTGTTAGATTAGGTAGACTAGCGTCGCAAGTATCGAAAAAGGAAAAAGTACGCGTATGTTGTTAGTTGTTATAACTTATAACAAGCTATCATAATGCTGACGTGGGAATATTAGTTCGGTGCATCACTAGAAAATTCATTCAAAATTAATAGGGTATGATTTTGTCTTAGATTAGTAAAAATAAAAAAGATTAGTAACTGACTGAAGATTATGAGTTCTTTTTAAATATTCATCTTTGAATCACATTAAACTTTAAAATCGAAAAGAAAAATCAAATGATTACTCTAATTAAACTAGCCTCTCCGAAGATCAAATGTCTTACAAATATGGTGGGAGAATCCTCCTGCTAAATTCATGATCTGCACATTTTATTTACATTTTAATGATGCTTATTTTGAACTATATATAAAGTTTTGATCAAATTTTTACACCAATGTTTGGTGCGTGTGTGTGCAGCGAGATACTTGGGGATAAAGTCACCGATCCCGTATACGTGGAGGGATTACGCGGGAAAGGAACGGCTATTGTACGGGATGAATTATGCGTACGGAGGAACAGGAGTTTTTAACACTAAAGATAATCCATTGCCAAACATGACAACTCAGATTGATTATTTCCAACGCGTCCTCGCCGCCGGCAATATCTACTCTCCCTCCGATCTCCCATCCTCTCTCGCTCTCGTCAGTGTTGCCGGCAACGACTACGGCACTTTCATGGCCCTAAGACGCCCACTGACCGTAAGTAAAAGATCATATTTTTGTGTTCACTTAGGATCCCACTGTTTCAAATAAAAATATTTAATTTGCACTTGTATAAAAAATAAAACTACATATGTCTATATCTAAATTTAATAATAAAATATTTTAATTTTGAATTTGTAAACGTAAACGCGACACGCAAACATAATATTTCTCATTATGATTGAGTTTTGTGTTTGCATTTACAAATTTTAAACTAATGTTTGATAAAAAAAAAACATTTAACACATTTTGTTTAGCTTTGAAGGTAACCGCAATATATAATTTAACATGTAAAAACATAAGTCCAAATTGTATCTTGCAGGAGTTACCGGAATTCATGAAGCAAGTTGTTGATCAAATTGCGGTAAACGCGATGCGCATCCACAAGTTGGGAGTGAAGAAGATAGTGATTCCTTCACTGCAGCCACTCGGATGCCTCCCTAGCATCACCGTCTTTACTTCATTCCAACGTTGCAACGCCACAGATAACATATCAACGAATCTTCACAACTATTTGTTGCATAAAGCTGTCGCCAGGCTTAACAATGAGACCAAGCCATCCACTTTCGTCGTTCTTGATCATTACAACGCCTTCTTGACCGTTTTCAGAAACAAAGGACCAGAACCTGGTAAACCCAAAAAGAAAAGTTGAAATCCTGGATCCTAAAATGTTAATTTATTCTATTGTGATCCACATATCTTACGAGGTTTGTGAATTGCTCAGGTGTTATGAGGTTTGGGAACCCGTTGAAACCGTGTTGTGTCGGGATCAACAGCAGTTACGACTGCTCAAACGTGGACGAGAAGGGTGAGAAGAAGTACATGATTTGTGGAGATCCAAAGGCTGCCTTCTTTTGGGACATCTTTCATCCGACCGAAGAAGGATGGAGATCCGTTTACTCTGTTTTACACAAACATCTCAAAGGCGTTTGGATTTAAGATCGAGTAAGACTTATATGCTCTTCTTTTTGATGTTTCTATATCTTCACTCAGTTGTGTTTGTAACATTTGGCTCGGCTTGTCTTTGTAGTAAAGAGATGTTCACAAGTCAAGCTCACTAGTTCGAGTCTCACAACACGAACAACTGGTGGATATCATAAGGACAGTCGAATTCATGGATAAAAAGGCAAATATTATAAAAAAAATGAAATCTCACTATATCTTCAGTTGATCTTGTTGAATCACAAGCTGTTCTTGAATTGATAGCCTGAGGCATAGATTGCTAATAAACTCAGAGAAATGACATTTTCAGTGTTTTAGACTCAATGCAACATATAAACAAACACCAAGTTCCACATATTATAAGTCTTGCAACGGAATCAACAAACCCCACTTGATGTTCTATGTCTGAAACCAGCACCAAGTTCCAATTTTTAACACAAACAACAACTATAATCAAAAAGGGAAAGCTTCAAAAAGAAATTACCTTGGACAGCTACTCCAATGAGAATCAAAGGGGGCCGAAGCAAAGCTAGGTTTCGAGTAGGGTCAAAGAAACCCTAGTAGAGCGATTCACCCGAGTCTCATCTACGACATCAACATGAGCTTCTAAGGCGGCGCTTGGTACCGATGGGCTAAAGTAAACTACCCATCGATACATAAACAGATTGTGAAATTCACAAAGGAGACGTACGGGCGAAGCGTTGCGTTGGCGATTTTTACGGGACAGTAACTAGGGTTTGGGCAGCGGAAGAATTGCAAGTGGAAATCTTGCCGAAGGTTTTGAGATTCGTGGGGATTGAAGAGATGAGCAATTTCATGGGTTTTGATGAAGAAGGAGATTGGGGATAATTCGAGAAAGCATCTCGTGAGAAGCGGATTTTGATGTTAATATAGGGTGTGATTTGGTAGTATGTGTTATCGCTAATTAAATTTAAGTTGAGTTATGAGAGTAATTGATACTTGACTAAAAAAATTTAAATTTTTACAATTCTGGTCTAACTCAAAGTTTAATCCGAAGAACCGACCATGAAAAGGCATATCACGTTGGAATCGTTTGTCCTTTCCTATTAATTATGACGAACACCATATATTTTTTTTTTACTCAAAATTTTTTAAAATATTCGTCATGAAAACGTGTATAAATATGCTATTTGGTTGGCACAAACGTAAAATTAAATATTTATTTAGCTAATCATGTTTTTAGAGTGTCAGATACTGAATTTAAAATTCAATTGGCATTATTCATTCAAATCTGAATGATAAATTATATTATATATATATATATATATAATCATGTATGCATATTACTTTTTTGGGGCTGACTACTTGGTTGGATTAAGTTCGTGAACATTACTATATGTCAACCTATGAACTTACCTGGTTATTAAAAGGTTGAGAAAAATTGTAAGCAACATTCCACTGTTCATAATCAATGTTTAATAACAAAAACAAAAAAAAAAGCCTGTGTTTACTTACATCCTTGACAAATCATTTTTTTTTAATACTTACTTTAATGATTATTGAAAGATGTTGCATTTACATTTTGATTCCCAAGTGATGCTTTTGAAGAAGTCCAAGCACGGACAACCCTAGTGCCGAGACTAGTGACGAGAAACGAAAGGACTAGTCAAGAGATTAATGACTTGATTGGATCTTCATCGATCACCATCTTTTTTTTTTCCTGTTTTATCAGAAACAATATTTGATACCATGACAAGCGGTAAAACTACATCTTATTGAGTTGAAGATCATATATACAAAATCCAAAGCCAAACTTATACAATAGATAACATAAAGAGTTTTATTGAAAACTAAAGAAGATGAGATAATATTACTAAAGATAAATTAAAATCTTCTTGTGAACATATCTTTTTGATAGATTGATATCTGCGCTTCTCTCTTCTGACCTCGTATCTCTACAATCTCTGATACTCTTAAGAAATATAAAGAAAATAAATGAAAGAGATGACTTATGGGTGATTAGGCCATAGAAAAGTATCGATTGCAAAAGCTCGCTTTTCATTGAGAGTATTGTCATGGAAGGCAAGAAGTCCGTAGTCTGCAAGAAGCAAATCCAGTCTCCACTCTTCCATCTCCTCGTAATCCTCCTTTGTGTATCTTGGGTAATGCAACGGCATCTTAAATCCACTGCTTGAGGCCTCTACGACACCGTTTTTGTCAAGATTCTCCACAGTTTCTTGCTTGTTGGCATGGCTCAGAAAGTTAAGAAGCCAACTCACCTTCCCCATCTCTCTCTCTCTCTCTCTCTCTCTCTCTCTCTCTTTCTTGTTTATGATCGATTCTGTTGCTTGTGTGTTTATATATACATATATAGAGGAAGCTACCATTAATTATAACATTTATATATGCCACCTCACTTGTTCAATTAAGGAAGGAATAAGGGGTGTGAATTGGGGTTTAATAATTGAAGAATTTGTGATTAAGAACAATCCCGCAAAGGGGAAGAGCATTTAGCAAAAGTAAGAAAAAGGGGAAGAGATGATGTATATAGTATAAAATTTGTAAGTATGTAGCGTTTGGTGAAGAGTCCCCTTAAACGAGCACATTGTTTAGCAATTAATGGAATTGCGTGCATAGTTAATTAAGAAGGAGATGTACGTAATTATGATGAATATAATCACGAATATTGCTTGATGTATATACGTCACCGTCTCATTCAATTATACCCTGTTACTTTCCGTTTAACAATGTATACTAATTTACACAAATATCTTTACAGTGATAAATCGGAATACGTAAGATAATTAATGAATTAGGGAGGTGAACAACTTTAAGGATCATGACTAGAGGCGGTCCAAAGTTTTCCTCACAAAATTAAAATTCTATGCTTTTTTCTATATTTTCTTGTTAATATGTAAACATTTAATTCTTTTCCCCCACAAAAAAAGAACATTTATATATAATGTCCTAAGCGATGATTTCACTTGCACATGCTCTAAAGTCTGAACCGAACAAATTTTCAACTAACCAATATTATTATTAATGTTTTATTAAGCTGAAGCTAATAATGCAGGTAGCCAAACCCCGTCAAGAACTGAAGCCTACAAAAATAAAACATGCTTTACACCACCCAAAACATATATGCTTTAATTGAACCACCAAATAATGAAATAATAAAAAAATTGAGATATAATATTTTGAATTAATTTTCTTAGGTTGGGGTTGGTTTCTCAGAAATGGCATGATCTTGTTAAGTTTTATGTTAGTACCACATGTACCACGAATAAATTGATTCCCTTTTACAGTTTAAAATCTAGCTAATTATCATCCGAGTTTTTCCGGCTATTAAGATATCGTCCGTTATACTCCACAAACCCAACAATATCCAAAACATATATGTATGTGAAAAATCGGATGCTCTGAAATCATAAAACGTATTGCCAGTGCCGGCTCAAAATTTTTAGGGGCCCCGGGCCAAAAAAAATTTTAGACCCTAAACATTTTTCTATAAATTTATTTTCTTATAAATTTATTTTTAATGTATTTTGTATTAAATAAATTTGTTATAAAAACAAAAATATACACACAATTTTTTTTCTTGGACCTCTTTCTAATCTTATATTTAGTTTACTATATATTTTTTTACAAAAAAAAAATTTTAAAAATAGGCCCTTAATTATTAGGGCACGGGACGGGACCCGGGGCGGTCGCACCCATTGTCCCCCCCTCTGAGCCGGCCCTGCGTATTGCATATTGTGAGAATATGTATACAACCATTTAATCATTTATACAAAGATAAGACAAGATAGTCATAAAGATATAAGAGCAACTACATAATAATTTCACGAGAGAATCAAGAAGTGAGATTGAGAGAATTGCAAAATTGTATGATGCTGTAATAGTAATGTGAATATCCGTGTTGCCTTTGAGTCTTCTTTTGACTATCTATCTTCCTTAGTCTTTTTTTTTTCTTTATGAAAAATGTAAAAAGTCATCATATAATCATTGAATAGATGAGCATGGAAAGCGAAATGTCAAAGTATTGTTGACCGTACGATCTGAAGTGTTTACACGCGGAAATTTTGACGGTTATGATGACTTACTTACTTGTGAAATCAGAACCATCGAAACAGTTGACTTTTATTGACAGCTTTAGTCAAGCACAAGATTATGTAATATCAAATTCAAATATTTATTCTTACGTTTATTGATTGCATTCCAAGAAACAAGACTAATGATGGCCCAAAAACCACGAACTGTGATCTGCGTCGGAGACATCCATGGAAACATCTCGACGCTCAATAAACTTTGGCTTAATCTTCAATCCGCTCTCCAATCAGATTTCAGATCAGCTCTCGTCATATTCCTCGGTGACTACTGCGATCGTGGACCGGAGACCCGTAAAGTCATCGACTTCTTGATCTCTCTACCGGAGAAACATCCCGAGCAGACCCATGTCTTTCTTGCCGGGAACCACGACTTTGCTTTTGCTGGGTTCTTGGGTTTGTTACCTCGTCCTTCAGATGGGTCTGATTTTAAGGAAACGTGGAAAGAGTACTCAGAAAGTAAGGAGAGAGAAGGGTGGTATAAAGGTGAAGGGTTCGAGGATATGCATCTCCAAAGTAGGAGATGGGCGGGAACTATTAGAGATCAATTCGATTATTCCGCATATGGGGTGTTGTATAATGGATCGATATACGATGCTGCGTCGACTTTTGAATCCTATGACGTTCCACATGGATCTTCTGGTAACATTCTCCATTGATTCTTCTCTATGTTCATATATAGTTTATAATTAGCCTTTTGCATGTGGCGGAAACTGTAAATTTACTCCAAATGATATTGTAGAATTTGGTGATCATGCAATGATTGGATCTTTGGTCAACCGAAAATTGAATCTTTCTCGATTTGGAGTTTTCGTGTTCTCATCTTTGTGCTGGTGAAATTATGACATATTAAAACAGTTTTGGATTTTTTTGGTATTGGTTTTGAGCTTGTTTGTTTTCTATTCCTTGATAGATTTGATAAAGGCAGTACCTGAGAGTCACAAGAAGTTCTTGACCAATATGGTATGGGTCCATGAAGAGGTAAGGGATTTTTCTCCTACCATTACATCATGTGACGTTTGTATATATAGGAACAGAAGTTGAGTGATTATAGAACAAAGGATGTTTGCCTCGCAAGTATAAGGAAAATGTGTAATAATAGCTATCATATGTCCATTTGTTGATACTATTGTAGGACAATGTTTGTATAGAAACAGAGGAAGGGCTTAAGCATTGTAAGTTGATCGCTGTACATGCTGGTTTAGAGAAAGGGAATAACGTAGAAGAACAGCTCAACCTATTGAGAGCTAAAGTCACAAGCATCCCAAGAATACAACCTCTAACTGGTAGAAGAACCGTCTGGGACATCCCACAGGTAAAATGAAAAACCATTGAAAGAACCAAACTGTGTTAAGATCTTGCTCGGTTTTGAAATCTCGTAGTATGATTTTTGTTTTCTTTGGAACATTCTTCAGGAATTGGATGATAATCAGACTATTATTGTTAGCGGCCACCACGGGAAACTTCACATCAAGGACCTGAGATTGATCATCGATGAAGGCGGTGGATATGCGGATAAACCGTTGGCTGCAATTGTTCTTCCTTCAAAAAAGATTATCCGTCACACCGATATTATTTCCAATTAAGTATCTCATGTCAATATAATTTCGTAGCATCCCGTTTGCTCCTCCAATGTTTTCTTATCTTGTGCTCGTCCAAAATTATCATATCTTTAAATAATCTTTTGTAAGTACTCCCAAGGACCTTCATGGAAATGTGGTAGAGATTTGTTTTTAAGAAAAAGATAGATACACACCGAAGGAATTATTCTTAAGCTTATGCCTTATGAGTAGAGGTGTTATCATGGGCTTGCCCGGCCCGTTTACGTCCGTGTCCGTGTCCGTGTACGTCTGTCCGTTTACGTCCGTGTCCGTTTATGTCCGTTTAAGTTTTAGCCCGTTTATGTTCGTGCATTTAAAACCCGTCGGAGACTAAAGCCCATTTATGTCCATGTATGTTGATTTTTAACCGTTTAATTTTCCCGCCAAAAATGCGTTTTCACAAATTTTCCCGTCAAAAATGCGTTTTCACAAATTTTCCCGCCAAAAATACGTTTTCACAAAATTTTCCCGCCAAAAACGCGGTTTAACAAAATTTTCCCGCCAAAAACGCGGTTTCATAAATTTTTTCCGCCAAAAACGCGTTTTCACAAATTTTCCCACCAAAAAACGTGTTTTCGTAAATTTTCCCGCCAAAAATGCGGTTTCATAATTTTCCCGCCAAAAAACGCGATTTCACAAATTTTCCCGCCAAAAATGTTATTTCGTAAATTTTCCCGCCAAACAAGCTGTTTTCACAAAATTTTCCCGCCAAAAAACGCGTTTTCACAAATTTTTCCCGCCATAAATGCGGTTTCATAAATTTTGATTTGGGTCGAAGAAGAGACGAAGGTCGAAGAAATGATGAAGCCGATTTGGGTCGAAGAAGAGATGAAGGTTTACGTCGTTGTTTTTGCTTTTAATGAAGTTTAATGGGTTGTCCATCTAATTTTCTTAGAGCCCGTTTATTAGACGGACGTAAATGGGTTTGTCTATTTATGTCCGATATTTTTAAAGCGGACATGGACACTAAACGGGCTCAAAATTTTATAAATACCCGTTTATGTCCAATTACCATATGTCCATGATAACATCTCTACTTATGAGAAAAGTTTTTCAAAAAACTACAAATGTTTATGTTTTGTTGAAAAGTGAAAACTATCTAAATCAATTTTAGTGTAGTTAGTGTATTGAAATCAATTTTAGCACATTGAAAAAGAAAATAGTAAAATTATGAACCACCAAATTTTGTAATTATCGGGTAATTCAGACCCAGTATTCTTTACGTTGAGTCGCGGTCTTCCAATTTCCAAATCCAAAGGCAATTAGTAAGAGATATAAGCAGATTTTCCTTTTTATAGTATTGTTTGATTTCCTTTAAACCAATAGCAGAATTTCCATTCATATATTGGATTTACTTATTCCTTTAAATCAAGCCTCTATATAAAGAGAGACCCTTGTCCTTGTTTGTTATTCAAGTCTTCTTCTCTCGCCTAAAAACCCTAAATCGCTCTGCACAAATTTCCTGAACTAGTCTCTCTCTCAAGGTATTTATTTTTCCTATCTCTTGTCTCCAGCTTTTTGCTTCTACAGTTCTGTTGAGATTGTTCTCCGTTTTTTTATAACTGTGATTAAAGTTCTTACAGATGACGACGATCCAAATCTACGCAAAGACTCTTACAGAGAAGACCATAGCCCTTGATGTTGAAACCACCGACTCCATCCATAATGTCAAGGCAATGATCCAAGACAAAGAAGGGATTCCCTTAGACCAGCAAAGACTTATCTTTTCTGGTAAACTGCTTGAGGATGGTCGTACCTTGGCTGATTACAATATTCAAAAAGATTCAACTCTCCACTTAGCTCTGAGGTTGAGGGGTGGTATGCAGATCTTTGTTAAGACTCTTACAGGCAAGACCATAACTCTTGAGGTTGAAAACTCAGACACAATTGAGAATGTCAAGGCCAAGATCCAAGATAAGGAAGGAATCCCTCCTGACCAGCAACGACTTATCTTTGCTGGCAAACAGTTAGAAGATGGTCGTACTTTGGCTGATTACAATATCCAAAAGGAGTCAACTCTCCACTTGGTTCTTCGTTTGAGGGGTGGTATGCAAATCTTTGTCAAGACCCTTACGGGCAAGACCATCACCTTAGAAGTTGAGAGCTCAGACACCATTGATAACGTCAAGGCCAAGATCCAAGATAAAGAAGGTATTCCTCCGGACCAGCAGAGGCTCATCTTTGCTGGTAAGCAGCTCGAGGATGGCCGTACTCTTGCGGATTACAACATCCAGAAGGAGTCAACACTCCATCTTGTCCTTCGTCTTCGCGGTGGCATGCAAATCTTTGTGAAAACCCTCACTGGCAAAACCATTATTTTAGAAGTTGAGAGCTCAGACACTGTTGAGAATGTCAAGGCCAAGATTCAAGACAAGGAAGGGATCCAACCAGACCAACAGAGACTCATCTTCGCTGGTAAACAGCTTGAGGATGGTCGAACGCTAGCAGATTACAGCATCCAAAAAGAATCAACTCTGCATTTGGTGCTGCGTCTTCGTGGTGGGATGCAGATTTTTGTCAAAACATTGACGGGAAAGACAATCACTCTTGAGGTCGAGAGCTCTGACACGATTGACAACGTGAAGGCGAAGATTCAGGACAAAGAAGGGATTCAACCGGATCAGCAGAGGCTAATCTTTGCGGGGAAGCAGCTTGAAGATGGTCGCACTTTAGCAGATTATAATATCCAGAAAGAGTCAACTCTTCACCTTGTTCTCCGTCTCCGCGGTGGAAGCTTCTGAACAAGAACAAGAACTATGGCGATTAATGGTGGCTCGACCATTGATCGATCTCTTTAGTATTTCCTTTTTTCTTTCCCAGTTGTTTTTTGCTTTTTTTTTATCAGAGGTTTTTTAATTTTTCAGCTATGTTGAACTTTTGATGGGCTCATAATTGGGCTTTTACCATTCAAAGTATTTTCAACAATAATTCAAGTTTGGGCTTTTATAATTTGGGCTTTTATAATTTGGTGTTTCAAATCAAACGTCGGCCATGAGGACCTTTATTATAATTACATTATTTATTAATAAGAGACTTAAAATAAAATAAAATAAAACTTCACTTGCTTAAATATAAATAATGAAGAAAACATGAAGCCACGGCATAGTGCACCTATTCTGTATCCGAAAATCTTTGTTGATTTGGCATTTTGAAGAATAACTAGATTTTTACACTTTTTTTTTACAAATGATTTCAACACTTCAAATTTGGGAATTTTTAGACACTAAACTGAGAAAGGAGATAAGAAGAGGCTAAAAGGATAAACGAACAAAAAACATTATTATTATTTGGAAACATATATATATATATATAGGTTACAGGCCCACAAAGCCCAGAAGTACATTATCATATCATTCAAGGAAAGTGAGACTAATGGCGCAAAAACCACCAACGGTGATCTGTGTCGGAGACATCCATGGATACATATCAAAGCTCAATAACCTCTGGCTTAATCTTCAATCCGCCGTCGACCCATCAGAATTCAACACAGCTCTCGTCATCTTCCTCGGCGATTACTGCGATCGTGGACCGGAGACCCGAAAAGTCATCGATTTCTTAATCTCTCTGCCGGAGAAACATCCCGATCAAACTCACGTCTTTCTCGCCGGGAATCATGACTTCGCCTTCTCTGGGTTCTTGGGTTTGTTGCCTCGTCCTTCAGATGGGTCTGATTTGAAGGATACGTGGAAGGAGTATTCACAAAGTGAGGAGAGAGAAGGATGGTATAGAGGCGAAGGGTTCGAGGATATGCATCTTCAAGGTAGGAGATGGGCTGGGAAAATTAAGGCTCAATTCAATTCTGTCAAAGGGATGGCTTATAAGGGATCGATTTATGATGCTGGGTCCACTTTTGAATCTTATGGTGTTCCTCATGGATCTGCTGGTAAAATTCTCAATTAATGTGCTCTTGTTTCTTCAAAGTTTATAGTTAGTTATTGCATCTGGTGGGAACTGTTAAGTGTTTAAAGTGTGATATTGTGAATTTTGGTGATCAAGTAGTGAATAGTGATTGAATTTGTACACGTTTCAATTCTCTCGTGTACACGTTCTTCTTGCTAGTTAGTGCTTTCATTTCAAGTAATGTTGTGAATTTGGTGGTCTGGCGATGCTTGAGTCTGTTCACATTTTAGAGCAATTTGGTTGGCCAAAAATTGAATCTTTCTCGATTTGAAATTTTCTTGTTCTCATGATTCTTCTTTATGCTGGTGAATCTATTGCATTTTGAAACTGTTTTGGGATTTTTTTGGTATTGGTTTTAAAACTTGTTTGTTTTCTGTTTCTTGATAGATTTGATGAAGGCAGTACCTGAGAGTCATAAGAAGTTCTTGACCAATATGGTTTGGGTCCATGAAGAGGTAAAGGCTCTCTTTTTTACCATTTTATACTGTTTGGTGTTTGTAGGAACAGTTGTTGAATTGTTATAAAATCATAGAAACTCAAACTTTGGACTTACTGATCAATATTAGAAAGTTACGTCCATGCTAATTCCACCGAAGGATATCGATTTTAGTGGGTATAAGCTTAATTTACAAGAAGAATGTGTAGTAATAGTTATCATGTGTCCACTTGTTGATTCTTTTGCAGGACGATGTTTGTATAGAAACAGAGGAAGGGCTTAAGCATTGTAAGCTGATCGCCGTACATGCTGGTTTAGAGAAAGGGGATAACGTAGAAGAACAGCTAAAGCTTCTGAGAGCTAAAGACACAAGCATTTCAAAAATACAACATCTGAGTGGTCGAAAAAACGTTTGGGACATCCCACAGGTAAAAACATCAAAAGAACCAAACTTAGCGTTAAGATCTTGATCAGTTTTGAATATCTCCTCTTTTCTCTGAAACATTTTTCAGGAGCTGGATGACAAACATACTGTTGTTGTTAGTGGGCACCATGGGAAACTTCACATCGATGGCCTGAGACTGATCATCGATGAAGGCGGTGGATACCCTGATAAACCCGTGGCAGCAATTGTTCTTCCTTCTATGAAGATTATCCGCGACACCGATAATTTTTCTAGTTAAGTTTTTTTTCATCTATCCATTCTACTAAAGTAAATTTTCATCTCAAAATAATTGTACTGTAGTAAGGTTAGCACAAAATTTTTGTTATTTAATTATGTCACATTCTAGTACAAAAAAAATAAATGTGCCTCTGAACAGTTAAAAGCTCAACTCTTAAAAGTTATTCCCACACTTCCTTGCAGATCTAGTAAGCCCAGATTTTTGAAGCTGTCTAGACAAGCATGCACTGTGTTTTAGTTACTGCTTTAAAACTTTTTTTTTTTAAAAGTCTGTGTATTAACATGTTGAACCCACGTAAGGTTTGAGGGAAAGATTCCAAATTTATATCGTTATATGGCTCCTGAGTTTCAGCACTTGCTATGGGAAACAAACGAAAATTAGCATGTTCTGGATCCTATGTTTGAAGAGGAATCTATAGCTAATACGGCTCGAAATGTATAGGTTATTCAAAAAATTGAGTTTTAACGAAAAAAACAAGTTAGATTATATCTCATTTTTAATATCTTTTACTCAAAATTATGTTTCCTTCTTTACACTTGGATCCATTAATTAGGAAAGGAACAATACTATTAAAAACCAAAAAAATGGACCCAATAAAGGAAAAAAAGGACAGATAAGAAAAGGAGTTGTCAGAAATGTGCAAACACATGCTTATTTTCGGTATAATAACGACAGCTGTTTACTTCGGTTGGTTCACGTGAATCGAATTTTGGATAATGAAAATTTCCCAAGCCTAAGTGGATAACCAAATTCGACTCAATTTGTTATCAAATTAAACCTTTTAAGTTTTTCTTTCCGAATAAAATAGTATCAAAAGAATTGATAACAAATTCTTTTCCGAAAAGAAGGAAACATAATTCTGATGTATTCGGAAAAAAAACAAAAAAAAGGCAACATCCAACTTGACAAAATTTAGAACTTCATTTTTTAGGATTTTTAGAAAACATTTATATTGTTTTTGTTATTATGTAACGTGAGAATTGAACAATTTTGCTGGATCATTTATATAATTCAGTTAAAATATGGTTGTTGACACAGAATCTAGTTGTTCAACTGAAGGAATGTGTATCTGAGTGTGTACGTATATAATATATATATCATTTAAATATACAGCATAATAAATTGGCACGAGATTTCCCTAATTACGAGTTACGACAATATTATGCCAAGAGTTTTTTTTGGGTACAAAACCAAAGAATTCACAGACAGCATCTAGAATAGATCACTTCTTTCTTTGACTATTATTCGTTGATTTCAAAACAGATTATACATTATTTTGACATGAATAAAAAGTTACATTCCTTTTGTTCATTGAAGTGTCCACTGATTTTTAGGAGTGAAATTTACAATAAAAAAAGAGTTTTATGTAAGCCTAACTTCGAATAAACCAGTGTCAACGTATATGATAGATAGTCCGGATAAATTGTTTGTCAATTGTCGAAATTCGAATCCTAGAAAACCAGAATTTATAGTCGAACTTCAACAAACAATTGTCAACTTCGCCAATTCGCCGGAAGTTAATCCAAAAAGGCAAAAAGTTATTATTATTTTTTGGTGTCAAACAATATATATGTGCAGTATAGTTGAGTTGTTGACCAACATATATAAGAGATTATTTTATTCATTGAAAGTATATATTTCTTTTTTTTCGTGAAAGTATTTTTTTTAACACACCGTTTTGTCAGTATTGTTAGAAATTAATATTCATCTCTGCGATTAACAGTCATCGTAATTAACGAAGAAAAATAAACAAAACAATGATGTCTCATATGGACGAAGAAGCGAGAAGGGAAGTATCTTTGTGTTTTGGCAGTTACGCTAATCCAACTGACATCCCCAAAGATTCTGGCCCCCTACGAAACCACCGTTGTCAATTTGACATTGTATTTATAACACTTGTTTCCTTATTATACGAACATAAATGTGTAATGGTAATAAATTGATGGGTCCTTTCAGTCAAAGGGCATACAATTGCAAACGGTTTCATTGATGAAAAATATTACGTAATAAAGTCATACGATCCACTAATAATTACAGTTAGCTAGAATATTTCGTAATAAAATCATCTGGCATGGACAGGGAGACACAACTTAGATCGTTGATTTAATATAATGGAAAATATATATGAGGTTGATAAGAGACAGCAAATCATCTTTTCGTGAGACCATTAAATCCTAATTAAGTGCTGATGCTGGCAATTAGGTATAAAGTCGATATCCCCTCTTCCTCAATCACGTTCATAATCATCACAGATAAGAGTATTAAAAGAATTAATTAAGTTACTAGGTAAACGCAATTGCACTTGTTCCTCTGTAGATATTCAGAATGTTACATATTTCTAGTTTTTTTTTTTAATATATTTTCCCTATATTTTACTTATAAAACAAGGACAAGTTGGGATCCATAAAAGAATATTTAAAAGAAAAAAGTATGGGTGCCAAATGATAATCTGATGCATGCGCTAACACAAACACCGGTTTAGTGGGTCCTTTGTGGCAGAGAAGCACACGTCGACTAAGGATCACCCTCTTTCTATGTCTTTGATCGACTCAATCCTCACCGTACATCTAATCTACGAGTTGGTTCTGCCTTTTTGATAATTACGCTTTGGTCACAAATAAATTAAACCAAAAACGAAATTAAATCACAGATGATTTCATAGTTCTTTTGACCAAACTGACATTAGCTCAGTTTGATCTCAACAAAATATTCTCAGGTTGAGATCAATTTACCAAACCGTATAACACACTAAGTCAAACTAAAAACCTATTTTTGATTATTAGATTATAAGACTTAAAAAAAAATTTGTGAAACAATAATTATTATATATGTGGTTTTATGTCAATTTGTAGGTAAGCTATCTTTTTAATTCTAAATAAAACAACAAAACCTTGCAAACATTTATCCATTGATTCTGAATAATTGAAATATCTACTAAGTATATTAACTAATAGTATAACTTTTCATATTAATTTGTGGGACAAACAATTCAAATTGCCTAATGAAGACAAGATTTAAAACCCCACCATTAAAACAGTGTGACTATTATATATCGAGTTGATATGATGGCTAGCTTAGAGGAATAATTTATAGTATACATTGAAATAAAAGTAAATTCCATTAAGAAAAAAAGAAAGAAAAAGAAGTTAAAAAAAGAAATCAAAAGAAGGATTCTTGCTTCGAAGGCCCGTAGTTGAAGCCGTTGGCTGAGAGGCTACTGCTCTTTGCCTTCATTTTTACGTTTCTCCACTTTTTTCCCTATTAACACCTTTTTTTTATCAAAAGAGAATAACAAATTAATTAGCACAACGTACGTTATATATTTTTATTTATTATTAGCACAACGTTACTTGAGTACCTGTAATTGACCAAAATGAATAAAATTTTGACCACCTGAACCGGCCCTCTAGATACACGTCGAGAAACCTACTTGATATCTTTTCCGTTGGATCACAATTAGTAGAATAGTTTAAACTTTATATATTAAGGAAATATGCATATTGGAATATCTAGTTGGGATATATATATCCTCATATGTATATTTGTTATTAGAAGATCATTCTTAGTATATTTGGTCTTATCCCTAAGGCAAGCAAGTTCATTCTCATTTCTTCAATATAATCGTGGACTAGTGTAATTTTTTTTTGTCAACGCATGCAATAGCATTGCTCATCAATGGAACATACTCATCCGGTTGATTAAACCAAAAAAGGAAAGAACCAATGGTAGCACAGAGGGAAAACAAATCACAATAATTTTGGTATGGAAAACCGGAATTAGTTTGGTTCGGTTCGGTATTTACGGTCCAGACGCGACAGCTGAGTTGTTTATAAGCTGTCTCCAGATTCTACGGGTCACCCGTTTTGCTTCCTTCGTCGGATAAAAGATCCAACGGTTACAAAAATCAGATTCTCCTCCTTTTATCTTTTTGATATTTAAAAAACAAAATCGATAGATAAATCCTTACTGTATCTTTATCGGTTGTTGGTGGCAGTTAGGTAATTTCACCTAATGCTTTTTTTTTTTTTTGTGTGTGTGCCTGTTATCTCGTTTTTTATACTACGGTACGTTTCAATATTTTTATTAATTTATTAAAAGTTCCCGTTATACAATAAAATAATCATTTATCGAATATATATTGTAATTATCTTTATAAATATTGTTCATATCACAGCACTATTTCTGGGTTCAAAAAGAAAAGCTCAGTAAGCTATTTTCTCTACCACAGAAGAATCTAGAGCCACATAGAGAGAGAAATTAAGAGAGATCGAGAACGCGAGAAAGAGAGAGAGATAGAAGGGGATTTCAATTTAGAAGGAGTGAAGATGAAGGAGATGCAGGCAATAGAGACGTCGCAGCCGACAACGGTGGCTCCGGCGGTGCATAGCCGACAGTTGGGAGCTCAGTTGTCGGGAAGTATGAGTTTCAGCAGCCAAATGTCTAAGGAAGACGAGGAGATGTCTAGGACTGCGTTATCTGCGTTTAGGGCCAAAGAAGAAGAGATCGAGAAGAAGAAGATGGAGATTAGGGAAAGGGTTCAAGCTCAGCTTGGTCGTGTCGAAGAAGAGACTAAGCGTCTTGCTTTGATCCGTGAGGTATTTCTATTTATCAATCATTTTATCATAAACAAATATGGAGTATTTTTTTTCATGGAGAATTGTGCTTCAATTTTGGGTTTTGCTATAGAAAATTTAACATTTGGGGGGGTTTTATATTGTGTAATATTTGGATTTGATCCATGTTCAAGGGGAAATTGTAGGACCCAAGTGTTGGAAATTTCAAGATCTGACAATTGCATTCAACAAAAAATTTAATATTTTCCTTTGGTTTTGGAGAAAATTTTGGGGCTTTTGTGTTGGATTTAGGATTTCAAGTGATCAATAGCAAGAAAACCTGGATTTAGTCTGCTTCTATGGTTTTTCAATTTCTGGGTCACAAAAAAACAATGAAAGTTTCTAGATTTGTAGTAATATCCATTTGCTAAAAATAAGCTATGTGGATTAAGTTTTTATGAAAAGAACCATTTGCTTCTTCAGGGTGATATTAGAATTCATGAACTGCCCTTAGTCTCTGGTTTTAGTGTTTTTTTTCCCAATTTATGGGTTACAAAACAGTGAAAGTTTCTACATTTGTAGCACAGAATCTAAAACCCATGCTTGATAGAGATTAGCTCTATGGATCAAAGCTTTTTACTTTTTATGAAAATTAGCATTCTAGGTGATGTTATATCGATGACTAAGAAGCTCAGTGATTAAATTGCTTTTCAGGAACTTGAAGGTCTAGCTGATCCCATGAGGAAAGAAGTTGCTTTGGTTAGGAAGAAGATTGATTCTGTCAACAAAGAATTAAAGCCATTGGGGCATTCAGTTCAGAAAAAGGTGAGGCCAAAACATAGTCAAATCCATTGACCTGTATTCAAAATATGTTTAGTTGAGGATTAAGATGCTAAGCTGGTGTATTTACACAATGTACAGGAACGAGAGTACAAAGAAGCTCTCGAAGCATTCAACGAAAAGAATAGGGAGAAGGTGCAGCTAATCACCAAGCTAATGGAGGTTAGTCAAACAAATGCTCAATTCTCTTTTCTGTCAACATATAGAAATTTTGGGTCGAGTTTGAATGATTGGGTTAACTGGTCTAGTTGTTGTTCTGCTCATCCATTACCCATGCTTGTGTGGATAAAGGCATTAAGCCAATTACTGTTGCGTAGCTCTGTTCTGAGACATGCATCAAACACCTATGTTTTAGGCACATCCGTGATCTTGCAGATTCATTGTTTAATCTTTAGGTTTTGATGTTGAGTTCTTCGACCGGTCTGTTTGTTTGCTTGAAGCTGTGTGTGAGTCTCCTCCATAGTTTGCGGAATCAGTTCCTCCAAACTCTAACTCATCTCTTTGTATGAGTTACATTGATAGTTCTTGCCATTTTCTAACCTATCTTGTCTGTAAACTGAACATATTCATCAAACTAGTTGCACTCTGATCTGTGTTCCCTTTGATATGTGTTCTTGACTTAACGGGTTTTCTATTGGAATGTATCACAGTTGGTGGGAGAAAGCGAAAAGATGAGAATGAAGAAGCTGGAAGAGCTAAGCAAGAACATAGATTCTATACACTGACTTTGAATCCAAGACAGAACAAAAACTTCTTGGGCCAGAGATCATTCTCTGAGTGTTTTAACTCTACCTTTAGGTTTGGTGGTGATGAATGTAATTTATATTTTTAATCGTCGTGTGTTATATTACTACTACTATTATTATCATTTGTTAGGGTTTCTTGGAGAATTTATAAGGGTAATGTTTTTTAGGAAGTAACTTCAAAAAAAACTCATAAGACAGGTTTGTAACTACACATTACTTTTTTTTTTCTTTTCTTTTTCTGAACCCTTTTTTTCTTTATTGCCCTTTTAACTCGTTTTCTTATCTCTTTGAAACTATTATTCTTACATTTGCAGCACAAAATGTACAAAAAAATATTAGGTGCTATAAAGTGGAAATTTCTTTATATCATGTGCACTGGAAACTTGATGGGAGAAGTAGAAAGATTAAGAGAAAATTGTGTAATTAAATAAATTAAAGTACTATAAATGTGCGATCAGATGTGATCTTCTATGTCGGCTTTTCCCGAATTTGGTTTGTTCTGAAATATGACCGTTAGAGAAAAAGGATTGTTTCGTGACGAAATAAAATAAAGAAAAAACTAGAAGACAAACCTTTATTTGCCCTTATTTATTTATTTATATATTTTTTTTTGCCCTTATTTATATTCCTAACATTTTTTAATTAAACGTACAAATTCAATACGTATAAGCGTTTATCTGATATAAATATAAATATTATCAAAGAAAAAAAGTGATCAATGATGATGTGGCTAATGGGAGACATAAGATAACATCATCAAAGAAAAGAAAAAAAAACAGAGAAAATAAGAATAATCATTAATTTTCTGCAGCCTTTATTTCATTTGATTAGCATCTCCAATGATTATTCATGTGGCATAAAATTCCAAATCCACTCCAAATATGTATCCCATGTTTATAAAATACTAGATTAGGACCCGCGTATACGCGGGTTTAAAATTAAAATTTTATAACCCGTATAAAAATAAAATCTAAAGTTTTGTAAATTTTTTTATAAATTAACCAATTTAGTTTTAAAAATTTTTAAGTATTAAAATTGTAATTATTTTCATATAAATTATAACCCGTGTAAGAGAAAAAACTTAGGATCCGCGTATATGCGGCTTTATAACTAAAACTTTTATAACCCGTATAAAAAACCAAAATAAGATATTCTGTAAAATATTTATAAATTACTTAATTTAAGTTTTTTACACTTTTAAAAATATTTAAATTAAATTTTTTTTTAACATTATCTTTTTATATTTAAAAATTATTTAATTTATAATTTTCTTAACATTATTTTTTTTAACATTATCTTTTTATATATTTAAAATTTTTAAAAAGCAAATATTTTTGATACGTGTCAAAATCTCGAATCAATGAATATGACATTTGTCAAGATCTCGTGAGTTGCTAACTTCGAAAACCCAACTTTATATAATAAGATATTGATATTATATTACTTACAAGTTACACGATAATGGTGAAGTGATCTTGGTCTAGTGGCAAGTCCACAGAAGACAGACACCATCACACCAGGGATCGAGTCCCCGACCCTACAATTTGTAGGAATTAGGCTAATGGGCCGGCCAGTTGTGGCCCAAATATTGACAAAAAAAAAAAAGTTACACGATAATGAATAATAACTACAAACAAAAAGTTATAATCGTTTAGCTAAAAAGAGATCCTAATAATAGTGAGGGGAACTCTTGCGCCACTAAAATATACCAAACACAACAATTAAAACAAAATTTGATAATGTGATATGATACGACGGAATTTCCTTCCAATCGCCAGCTTAGATTATTCTGCTTTATGTTAAGATAATAATAATATAGAGTTTTACCAAAACTAAAAAAAATAAAATATATTTTAACTCTTTTGATTTTCTCTCTATCAGGCTCATGATTTTTCTCTCCTTCCAATCGCCAGCATCACTCACTCTTATCATCTTCCACCACATTTTTTCTAAGAATAAAATATTATTAATAATATAATTTATTTCTTTTAACTCTTTTGATTTTCTCTCTATCAGGCTCATGATTTTGACATTTCAGGATAACTAATGTAAGGAAATCTAAAATCTAAAATCTTCTTATTCAATCTACAAATAATGTGTCTGGACTGGGCTGGGCTACTTAAATTCTTAAGTTATTTTGTTTGGTTTTTTTTTTTCTTATAATCCATTACTTTATTGTTGTGGATTCAGGCCCATAGTTGTGTAGTTTTATCGTTATGTGATTATGTCTAATCGATAAAAAAAAAAATCAAGAGATTTTGTTTTGTCAAAAAAAATTCTATTTTAACCAATTAAAGCGATTGCACTATAGTCTTCAATTCTGTTAGAAAGAACTAATTATAAACCGGAATAATCCAATTGCAAAGGATTTTTAACTTTGGGATTGGACATATAGAATATACATATTTAAGCTCATGAAAATATTGTGTTCAAAAAAAAAAAAAAAAAAAAAAGCTCATGAAAATATAATGTGAGATATTAAAATTTGATATGAGATGGAGTAATCAACAAATGACTTTTCAGAAGATAAAGTCAAATGGACTTATTGAAAAGGTAGAAATGTCTTACATATAAAAAACTGATTAAAACGAAAGGTGTCTCTACTTATCTTCGAGACTTTAGGAATTACATTTATTAATAGGAACCCAAACCATTAATTGCCTGAAACTATAGCAACACTTACCAACCTTTACCAATCAACCAAAGCCAATCACAAGTGACTCCTGCAAACATCCCTCCAGACAAACATAGCACCAACAAGTTTCCTAGTGCATTTTGCTCCGGTGCCTAAACCAATTTTATTATTTATAAACTATTATCATCATTATCGTCTTAATTATAAAAGAATTAAAAAGAAAGGGAGAATTGAAATACCAAGTAATCTGCTGGGGCTGATGTGAGGATACAAACAGTCAAATACCCATTGGTTGATCCCAAAAACGACGTCAAGAAAATCATCCAGCCTTGGTTTCCATATTTGGCTGTGAAATAGAAAGCTGGAATCAACAAGAAACGTCCAAATGATGTTATCAAGAGACGTTTTCTCGACTTCATCTTCAATTTCTTGACCACGCGCGGGAACGTATCTCCCAACCAAATCCGACACGTTGAAAACTGCTATCAACACTAGCGCATACCTGTACAAACCGGTTTTTCTTGGTTATATACTTTTCAAAATTGTTATAAGTAAACATTTTGGTCTTACCAGTCTCCTAAACTGTGTTTTCCGGTGTCCTCCGATAGAAATCCAGGGAAAATGCTAAGCGTCAGTAGATATACCAGGAACAAGTTGATTGCATAATCTATGTTCAGTAAAAATAAGTCTCTGTTGTTTAACCGCTGATTTGATATTGGGGCTTCCTCGGCCTGCATTCAAATATAGGTGTGTTAACTATTAACTTTGTTTTTGATTTTTTAATTTGGTTTGAATAACCATAAACTAAATAAAAGTTACTTGGCCAAAAAAATAAACCAGATAAAATTTTTTGGTTTGGTTTGGTTCAGTTTTAATTTAAAAAGACAACTTACAACATAAATAAATATTGATTTAATTAATATTGTACTTTATACTAATCAGCTTATAAATAAATTTTGGTTCTCTTGATAGTATTACGGTTTTACGTCCACCCTTAAATTGACAATAATGTACCTGTCTCGTTGGTAGTTCTTGAATGCCTCCTGCTGCAAGGTCGGCCGATACAGTCTGTGATCCTTGGGCAGCCGCTTGTGTGCGATAGTATTTCACAATTGGCAATTTTGGAAATACTAATGCATACAAGACAAGGCAAACCAATTCAAAAAGTACAGAGATTGCAAAGAATAAAGCTGCAAAATGTTACCAAACAATGTCATAATAAGATGATTTAAATTATTTACCTAAACTGACATATGTGACATACTGACATATGTTTTTTTAATATAGATATAGACGTACTTGCTCCCTTGCGAAGGCCATCCCTCGAGTTTTTGAATGCTGCTTTTGTGACAAGCCTCAGTCCAGAGGTTAGTGCTCCTGAAGCAGCTAAGCCAGCTAGAAACGACTGATATCGATGGTGAAGTCGACATTAACAAAAGTCAGACTAGCATTTTCAACAATTAAATCACATATTATAATATAAAACATTTTAAATTTTTCATAAATATATTTGCAAAATGCAAATGTATAACGGTAATACAAACAGAATTTACGTTTACCATAAACAAGATAAATTTGTCTAAAATACTTAAAATTGTGAGTTTTTGAATTTCTAGGGAAAAAAGTGTAAACGCTAACAAATTAACAATCGGGGACTGTGGTTACCTGAACAAACTCTGGCGTCATCAAAGACAAATCTCCAATCATTCCACCTTGAACATGTGCATCTGCTAGACCAAAAGCCGCACTAATGACACAAACTCCAATGAAAGAGCCAATCCCTCCTTTACCCGAAGTAGCTAAATCGAGCTGCCTCATAGCAATTTTTAATAAGAGAAATTAATATCAGCAAGAATATTATAATGTTTTTATATTTTTTTTAAAAGAAGAATATTATATTGAGAAATGTAAACCATAAGGCTTATGGTTGTAGTGAAAAATCCAAAAGAGAAAAAAAAAACACTGAAAGAGTGTAACTCACCACTAGGACAGCAAGAGAACCTAGGGAGAAAATACCGTATCCAAACAAATTTCGACGTCTGGTATTGAGTTTTGCTTCTTTGTAAACGAGAACACTAAGTGCTCCGATGGCAAACGATTGATAAATGAGCGTAAGGATTCTCGATGGGTGATATTGCTAGGTCGTTAAAAACAAAACAATCAAGACAAGGTTAGTGACCAGCTGATTATAAGCAGCAAAGCAACATGTTTTCATTAAAACAAAAACGTTTTCCACTCACAGGGAACAGATAACCGTAATAATCCACAATTGTGAGCATACTGTTCCATGCTAGTAAGCATCCATTCCCGAGGATCCAACAAACAGCAAGAGCATAGTATCTACCCTGGAGAATAATTAACCAAAGGTGTTGAGATAATGGCAAAAATTATAAAAACTTTATCTTTTGTGGTACATATCAAAAGAAGGATATATGAAATTAAACCTCAAGCCTTGTCGTTGCTGGATTGCTAGTAGCCATCTCTCAAAACTGTCGAACACGAACACAAAACTGTCGAAATGGAACCCGAAGCTACGTTACAACCAGTTTACTAGACAGTAGCTTGTTTGTGGCTGTTAAAAAGGCAAAGGGAACACCCATATAAAGAAAAAACCCATGATATCCATTCAAATTAAGAAAAAAATCCTAATCCTAAATTCTATTGGTTCGAATGTACAAAATGCGCTTATTGGCCAATCAATTATATATGGGCTTCAATCCGAATGTTTCGTAGGGTGCACGTGTACCCAATAAGTTTGTACATCCCGATATTAGTTGGGCTTAGGTGCGCGTGTACTCAATAAGTTTGTACATCCCGATATTAGTTGGGCTTCGGTCCATACCACCCGATCATATAAAAAACAAGAATCCTAATCAAAGATCTTTTCTATTTAACAAGAAAATTAAACTTTCCTCACTTAAGCTTCGATCCAAGCTGCAAAGAGATGTACCTATTTTAATCCTAACCGCAGTTATACTTAGTTAACCAAATGACGACGTCGTTTGCCTTATTAGCTAAAAGTAAAAGACACAACCTAAGCTTAGTACAATATGCAATATGCATAATGTACCTAAGCTTAATACAATACGCAAACTCATTCTTCAAGCTGTGGAAGCAAAGAAACTCAAGATTACATACCGCTGTTCTCAAACCCGCTATTCAAGTCATTCGTGAGATTCAAGGAATCATACCGTGCCAAATTAGCAAGTCTTGATCAACAGGAATATCGAGATCAATCGTCGGCTCTAAGCAGAGCTGGCCCTTAGGGAAAGCTGGCGAAGCAACAGCTTGTGGCCCTTGTTTTTATAAACAAAATTTGGCCTTCATTGTTTCAGGTGTCTCCTTAACCTAGTGGTAAATTCAAAGAAAATTTAAGACAGATCCTGAGTTCAACTCTTCAAAATGTAAATAGCGGCTCTGGCTCTAAGCTCTGGCGTCTTATACCTCTCCAGTCTCCACTTGTTTCGGCTACATCCAATTCAACAATTCCACCACATCCTGTCTATATAAGTTAATTGGTTTGTTCTCTCTATTTAACTTGCCACTTGAGTGTGGTTATATTTTCACAAGCTTTCCTTTTCTGTCAATCAACTCTGCACAGGCTGTATGTTCCAAATGGTATCCCATTAAGGGAAAACAAAAATTAATGAAAGCAGTTATATGAAAAAAGAAACAACAAAACGTCGTCGTTTGGAATGCTTACCAGTTTTTTTACCAAGCGTTTCCCCTTAGCGTGTGGAGTCTTGTTTTTATGGTCTCTATGAGAGTCTTGAGCGTTTAAAATCTCGCCGTCGTCTTTGTCACGCCACTTATGTACACTCCTTCCCTCTGTTGTTGCCGTCGGTTCGGCTCTCTCTCTTTAAACTGCCCAGAGCTAATTAAACCCTATGAAACTTACTACAGATCCTTGATTTGTATGTAATAAATTTTATGAGGCTTAGATGAGGGAAACATACAGAAAATAATAATAAGAAGAAGGACATTACGGCGTCAGCGTGAGGATTAGGCGAGGGATGAGGGAGAGTTAGGGTTACACGTGGTAATAGTTTATTTTATGGGTATTATTATTAATTGGTTTGAGATTTTGAAAAAAAATTAATGATTTTAAAATTAATGTAGAATATGTTGTTATTTAATAAAAAATTTTTAAAATTCTCTTACAATTTGGTGTTATTAATTGTGAATTTATAAAAAGTGATTTAAAATTTTCATAAATTTAGTATTATTAGATTAAAAGTTTATAAAATCATTAAAAGTTTTGTGTTATTCAACTAAAACAAAAGAATCATGGATTGTTGATAAATTAAAATATTATGTTATTGGTTAAACCAAACATAGTACTCTTGAACGTTACATTATATTTAACTAAATAAATGTGAAATTCATACAGTACGTACGTACTAGTGACTACTTGTTAAAAATCAAAGACTAAAAGAATCGAAAACAAAAATTGTTTGGTGAATCGATTGAGATATGAGTTTCTGGATAGCTTGTATTGTGAATCTTAATATACCAAATCAAGTTGATACGTAATAAAAACCGATTCATCCTTTAGGATCTCTTTGAAATGGTATATTTACATGTGATAAATTGATATTCGGATTGCAAGGTTAGTAGGATGTGAATAAACTCTGACATACAATAAGAGAAAAAGAAAAACTTATCAATTTACAAGAAATATAAGACGCTGAAAGTCTTTCGGTCATTATGGACAGATCAAGTCATCAAACTGCATTAGTTTAATGTCAAAAGACATTTTTTGCTGGAATGTGCGAGGTTTTAATAAATCGGATCACCGTCGTGGTTTTAGGAATTGGTTCAAGTTTAACCAACCTTTTTTGGGTAGTCTCTTGGAGACTCATGTCAAACAGCCAAAACAAGATAAGTTTTTGAAGGCTATCATGCCGGGCTGGTCTTTTGAAGGGAATTATGAATTCTCAGAGCTGGGAAAGATTTGGGTAATGTGGCATCCTAGTGTCAAGGTTGCTATCATATCCAAATCCCTCCAAATGGTGACTTGTGATGTTATCTTGCCAAACACACAAGCTCATTTCATCATCTCTTTTGTTTATGCATCAAACGAAGATTCAACTAGAAGAGCTTTATGGGAGGAAATCTCTTTACTCTCTTCTCATCCAAGTGTCGAAGGCAAACCTTGGTCAGTTGTAGGTGATTTTAATCAAGTGCTGCGCCCATCAGATCACTCTAACCCTGCAAATCTGAATGTGGACTTATCTATCAGGCTGTTCAGGGATTGTCTTATAGCAGCTGACCTATCAGACCTTACATTTAGAGGATGCTCTTACACCTGGTGGAACAAAAGGAGCGCAAATCCTATAGCCAAAAAGATTGACAGAATTCTTGTTAATGACTTATGGCTCTCATTGTTTCCCAGATCTTTCGGCTACTTTGGTGAACCAGATTTTTCGGATCATACTTGCTCTTCTATCACTCTAGAGCCGACTTTTATAAGAAAGCGTCAAGCCTTCAAGTTTCAGAACTTTCTCCTCCAGAATGAATCTTTTTTGCCTCTTGTAGCTCAGCACTGGTTCAGTTTTCAGGTTATGGGATCAGCAATGCTCAGACTCAGTAAAAAGCTCAAGTCCTTGAAGCAGATAATCAGGAGCTTTAGCAAGGAGAATTACTCAAATCTTGAGAAAAGGGTAAAAGAAGCTCACTCTGAGGTGATTCAGCTCCAACGACAGCTTCTATGTAATCCTTCTTTAGTTACAGCTTCTTTGGAAAGATTGGCAAATCAAAGATGGCAAGTATTGGTTCAAGCAGAAGAATCTTTTTTCTGCCAAAAATCCAGGGTTACTTGGTTAAGAGAGGGTGACCTTAACACGGCTTACTTTCACAAGATGGCCTCTGTTAGAGAAGCTATTAATCAGATCCATTTCCTTGTCGACAGAGAAGGTAACAGAATTGAGTCTCTGCAGCTTATCCAAGATCACTGTGTTGATTATTATACCAATCTGCTTGGTAGGACTGACGAGCCAGCGCAGTTTGATCCGGATGATATCTCAAGACTGTTGGAGTCTAGATGCTCTCCATCACAAGCTACAGCCTTGAGTAAAGGGTTCACTGATGAGGAAATTAAAGCTGCAGTTTTCTCTTTGCCAAGAAACAAAACTGCAGGACCAGATGGCTACTCTGCTGAGTTCTTTAAAGGATGTTGGTCTATTGTAGGGCCAGAAGTCACTGAAGCTGTGCAGGAATTTTTCAGATCAGGGAGGATTTTACAACAGTGGAATGCAACCAACATTGTCCTCATACCGAAGATCTCTAATGCGTCATCCATTTCAGACTTCAGACCAATCTCTCTTTGTAACACCATATACAAAGTCATCTCCAAGCTTCTGGCAGGAAGATTACTGGCTTTCCTACCTTTGGTCATTTCCAATGCTCAATCTGCTTTTCTTCCTGGTAGACTCCTCTCCGAGAATGTTCTTCTTGCTACTGAATTAGTGAATGGTTATAGCAGGAAGAACATAGGACCAAGAGGCATGTTGAAAGTTGATATGCGCAAGGCTTTCGAGTCAGTCAAATGGGATTTCATTATTGCCACTATGAGAGCCCTTCAGATGCCAGAATTATTTATTGGATGGATCCAGCAATGTATTACTACTCCTCAGTTTTCAGTTGTAGTGAATGGCCAAACTTCTGGATATTTCAAAAGTTCTAAGGGACTTCGCCAAGGCGACCCAATCTCTCCTTATCTCTTTGTGTTAGCTATGGAAGTATTCAGAAAATTGATGAGCTCTTCCTTTGCAGCTGGGTTTATCAACTACCATCCGAAAACCAAGGAGCTTGATATTTCCCATTTGATGTTCGCAGATGATGTCATGGTTTTCTTTGATGGATCAGCTTCTTCTCTGAATGGCATCTCAGACACAATGGATTTATTTGCAAGTTGGTCAGGTCTGCAGATGAATTGTGATAAGACGCAGTTGTTTACAGCAGGTTTGGACCCTACAGAATCCGCATCCATCGCAAACTATGGATTCTCCATTGGGTCCCTACCCATCCGCTACATGGGTCTACCGCTAATGAGTAGAAGACTTCGAGTCTCTGAGTATTCTCCTCTCGTGGACAAGCTAACTCAGAAGTTCAAATCTTGGGCTGTCTCTACTCTGTCTTTTGCTGGGAGGTTGCAGCTAATAAAATCTGTCATCTATGGGCTGGTGAATTTTTGGTGCTCCACTTTTCTCCTCCCTAAAGCTTGTATAAATAAAATGGAATCCCTATGCAATCGGTTTCTCTGGGCTGGTTCTATTGAGAGAAAGGGTACCATTAAAGTTGCTTGGCGTGATATGTGTTTCCCTAAAGCAGAAGGAGGACTAGGGCTGAGGAGAATAGGTCTTTGGAATACTAATCTCTGCTTGAAGCTAGTGTGGTTGCTCTTCTCTGCTAGTGGATCACTATGGGTGGCTTGGCACCATCATCACTATCTCAAAGGTAAAAGTTTCTGGTCCCTCAAGCCTAATCCTCAAAATTCTTGGACTTGGAACTCCCTTCTTAACCTGAGAGACATAGCTGAGAATTTTATTGTCTGCAAAGTCGGTAATGGTCTTACAGCGAGTTTCTGGTTTGACTCTTGGACACCTTTTGGTCCATTGATTAAGTTTTTGGGCGAAGATGGACCTAGAGATCTCCGGTTACCTCTACATGCTTTGGTTTCAGATTGTTTTGATGATATTGGCTGGAAACTAGTGTCTCCGAGAACAGCGGGAGCAACCGCTTTAAACGCTTATCTGTTAGCTACATCAACCCCTCTTGGAATCACTGCAAACGACCAGTATAGCTGGATTATTGGTGATGCCAAATTTCACAAGTTTCCAGCAAGCCTTACTTGGGAAGAGCTTCGCGAAAAAGCTCCTTTGAGAGATTGGGCCTCTTCTGTTTGGTTTAAAGGATCCACACCAAGAAATGCATTTCATATGTGGGTAGCACAACTTGATAGGTTGCCAACAAGAACAAGATTGTCATCTTGGGGCCTTTCAATTTCTCCCACTTGTTGTCTTTGCTTAGAGTTCAATGAAACCAGAGATCACCTGCTTCTGAGGTGTGCTTTCAGCCAGCAGATCTGGAATCTGATTCAGGCCAGACTTCACCTGCAGCCTTGTATCTTTTATACCTGGCATTCTCTAATTGCTTGGACAAACCTCAGGTCAGTCTCGGCTCCCTCTACGCTAAGAAAGGTAGTGGCTCAAGCGGCAGTCTACCACATTTGGAAGCAGAGAAACAATCTGCTACATAATCAGACCACTCTCCCTCCCATGTCTATCTTCAAAGATATTGATAGAGAGGTGAGAAACACAATTTCTGCCAGAAGATCAAGGAAGCTTTTCAAGCATCTCATGATCCGATGGATTAGATAACTCAGTTGATTGACACTCAACTTCTCTTTGTAATCTTGTTTTTTAATTTCTTTTTTGGCAAGATTATATGTATGGTTAAGCATCTTTTGTAAAACCTCAAACTCATTTTTTTAAATGAAATTAACATTCCTATCAAAAAAAAAAAAAAAAAAAAAAAAGTCATCAAACTTTTGGTATCCATTATATTTTCCCACATACATTAATTATCAGTCTTGTCAAGTATGACGTAAGCGTGAAAATTGAAAAGAGTAGTATTCGTGTAAATTGTAAAAAAAGTTAAATAAACAATTAGCCAAATTAATTTCCACACTATAGTGAAAAAAGAAAAATAAATATATAATTATTCAAATTAAGAAAAACAAAATGTTTCACTTCACTGTCAAATGCAGACCTTACTAACATTTTCTCAAAACTTCTATGGTTCCATGAATGGTTGCATGACTACTGCACCACTAAAACCAGTTTGTAAATATGTTTCGAGGTATATATCTCAAACTCCAGTAAGGAAACATAGTTAAATAAAACATATGTATCTATACATCACTAATATACAAGAAGATTTAAGATGTTATAATTAATAAAGTCATCCACGGGACCATCGTCGCTGTAGCTTAATTTCGACCTTTTTCATGGACGACACGATCCGCCTCTATCGCTCTCTCACTCTTTCTCTATTCAACCTTTTCTATAGTCGTTCTTACCAAAAAAAAAAAAAACCTTTTCTATAGTCGTAGTCCCTTCTTAATTCTTTAGTATATTCTCCAAAAAAAAAAAAACTTGTAGTAATTTAATATTTTTCGACCAAAAAATATAGTGCGGCCATTTCTATCGTTGGAAATAAAAAGGTTCGAACCATTACTTTTCTTTTTCATTATCTTGCCCTCACACTCTCGGGCTCGAACTCTTCTCTTCTACCGAATTAAACCAAATGGAGGATCATCATCATCAAAACCAACCACAGTACGGTATAGCGCAACCATCTCCTCATTTCTCCTCTGATCTCTTCGGCTTCAACCTCGTTTCGGCGCCGGACCAGCACCATCGTCTTCATTTCACCGACCATGATGAGATAAGTTTCATGCCACGTGGCATACAAGGGCTTACGGTGGCTGAAAACAACAGTAACACTATGGTAGCGAGGACATGTACTCGTGATGGGTTTAGTGGCTTTACCGACGGCGGAGGAACAGGGAGGTGGCCGAGGCAAGAGACGTTGATGTTGCTGGAGGTCAGATCTCGTCTTGATCACAAGTTCAAAGAAGCCAGTCAAAAGGGTCCTCTTTGGGATGAAGTTTCTAGGTCTCTATTATTTACCCTAATTTTATTTTTAATCTTTTCATCTCTCTCCAGCTAATTTATTTTCCCTAAGAAAAAAACGAATTTTAATTCCGGGGGATGAAGAAGGTAATTAACAAAAACTTGTGGGTATTTTGAACATGCATGTTATATTTCATAAACAAATTCTTACCAGAAAGATTTTTTTTTTTTTTTTTTAATTTCTTCTCTTAATATTATATTGAATATTAATTATTACGGAAATTATTGACCGTTTGATACAAACTAAACATTATTTTTTCCAATTTTTTTTTATAAGATTAAGATCTTACCTTGCATACGTTTCTTGTTATTTTATGTTCTTGATCGCTTTCCAAATTTTAAATTTTCCGTTAATTTATCTGAAAACTTAATTAATTAGGAAAAAACTTGTGAATATTCTCTTAAAAGGGGTTTGTTTCATAGAGAATCCATAGCACAATAGTTTTAAAAATTTCAATATGATTCTTGACTCCTTGAAAATTCTATATCAGTTAACAGCTACTTAATATCAAATAGACACATCTATTTTTTTACACCATACAAACAAATATACTTGATCCAGAAGAATATACACTTTTTACTCACACTCACAAATTGATGTATAAACAGACCAATTCACTCTTTTTCATTACTTAGGAGTTTCTGTTAAACTTTCATCAGGTGCTTTAAAGAACAAAAAGACTAAAACCACCAAATAAGAAACTCTCTTCTAGTCTTCTTTGACTTAGTTTGACTTCTTGCCGTTGATGATAATCTCTGCTTTATCTTTCCTAGCTTCTGAGATATGTTCCCTCTTCTTTTGTATAACTGTGCATCGAAATATGTAGACACATACATTTATATATCAGAAAGCTATTCTTGTGAATCTCTTAGTCCAAACTCCAAAGTGAGTTTCAAATCTTGGTCCAGAAGTTAACACATATGTTGTATTAATTTGGTGGGTCAGCAAATACTTAGTACGGTCTAAAATACTCTAAATAATGCAGCCTTCAAAAATTCATAATTCAAGGTTGTGGTTTTGGTACATAATACAAACTTTAATTAATGATGAACCATAAAAGTGATGAAATTTCATTCTTATGTTGGTTTCCCTCATCTTCTTAGGATTATGTACGAGGAACATGGATACACTAGGAGTGGCAAGAAGTGCAGGGAGAAGTTTGAGAATCTCTACAAGTACTATAAAAAGACAAAAGAAGGCAAAGCCGGTCGGCGACAAGATGGTAAAAACTATAGATTTTTCCGGCAGCTGGAAGCGATCTACGGAGAATCCAAAGACTCGGTTTCTTGCTTTAACAACACGCAGTTCCTAATGACCAACGCTCTTCACAGTTTTCACGCTCCAAACATTCATAACACTGCCCCTCATTATCAGAAGCCCTTGACCAATATTCAAAGCCTTAGCATTTCTAACAACTTCAACTCCTCCTCCGAGTTGGATCTAACTTCCTCCTCTGAGGGAAACGAGTCTACTAGAAGAGAGGGGATGAATTGGAAGGAAAATATCAAGGAATTTATTGGTGTTCATATGGAGAGGTTGATAGAGAAGCAAGACTTTTGGCTTGAGAAGTTGATGAAGACTGTGGAAGACAAAGAACATCAACGGATGGTGAGAGAAGAGGAATGGAGAAGGGTTGAAGCGGCAAGGATCGATAAGGAACGTTCTTTTTGGACAAAGGAAAGGGAGAGGATGGAAGCTCGGGATGTTGCTGTGATTGAGGCCTTGCAGTACTTGACGGGAAAGGCATTGATAAGGCCAAATTCTTCGTCCCCTACAGAGAGGATTAACGGGAACGGAAGCGATCAAAAGATGGCTGATAATGAATATGCTGATAAAGAAAATAAGAGAAAGATAAAACAAACGAATAAGAAAAGGAAGGAGAATTGGCCAAGCCACGAAGAGAATATGATGATATACAACAATCAAGAAACTAGAGTTAACAATTGTAGTCGAGATGATGAGCAAGGCCATCATGAAGGTTATTCACCTTCAAACTCCAAGGACGGAAACCAGAGCCGAAGCAGTGCCATGGCGGCTAGTACAAACTGCTTTCCATTGATCGTAGAAGCTGGAGATCAAAACTTGTGGGAGGGTTATGGTTTGAAGCTAAGGAAAGAAGATAATCATCAGTACTAAGCTACTTTATTTTGCCATTCCCGAAATGAAGAATAAGGAAACTTAGGGAAGATGTCATGCGTGGTTAACGGTTAGGAGGAATTAACATTTGAAATCAGTATAAGATAAGAATTAAGAAAAAAGACTTTAAATTAGGGGTTAACCAGTGCTAATGTTTAATACGAGACAATATTAATGTATTTAAATGGTTTGAAAACTAGAATTTGTATTGTCTAATTAGTCCTTTTTAATTATATCTTATCTTACGTACATGCAGTACTCCTAGTGCATATGTAATATTTGCGTGTGTGAACGTAGCGTGTTCTTTTTTTTTTTTCTTTTTTTTTTGTCGTTTTGTTAAATTATCCTTAAAATTGCAACTCTTCCGGTACACTGTATGTTGTTTTCATTTAAAGTTAGAGGTATAAGCTTTCCAAATCCCATTTATTCACGAATCGCGATCGAAAGACAATTACATAACAAATTGTACTCATACAAGAAACCCATTGCACAGAAAGGTAAATATGTAATTTGATATAGTCCAGAGCTAGAGACGTACATATTTCCTTTTAGAAGATACAGTATGTACATCCTTAGAGAGGAAAAGTAGAGTGAGAGTTGAGATAAAGAAAGAGAGAGAGAGAGAGAGAGAGAGTAACTATTTGCCTTTAATTCCTAATTCTTAGAGAGACGAGTCAATACACTTCCCATACATTATCAATTTATCATATACTGCTACATTCTGATTTTGTCTTTAATTACAAACATTTATTTCATTTGTCCACTTACATGGACCAGTCCAATATTACTACAACAGAATTTGCAAACCCGCCAGTTAAGAGTTACAACTTAAAAGATTTGTATCGATCACGTTTTATGGTAAATGTATTATTGGATGATAGTCTTTCTAGCTCTGCAGAAATTATGCCTCGGAAACTCTTAAGTTTATGAATACAAGAAACAAAATTTAATACAGAAAAATTCAAATTAAACGGGTTAAAGAGAATGCATCGAGTATATCATCATGCTCTGGAATTATGTAAAAAAAAAATCATGCTCTGAAATTAAACACACAGAATATTTTGGGAGTGGTAATCTATGTATTTATTTTGGTTCACTAGCCCTACATACTACCAATTCCGAGTCCTGATTAATAAAGATATGTCAAATACTTAAAAAACGAAGATACAAAAATAAAAAAAACTTGATAGACTTAAATGCCTTTAGTGATTGGTCAAACTTTAAATCAGATTGACCCATTGGACGTATATACAATCATGCTGCTGTTTTTATATTTTAATAATAATTAACTATAGTTATTACTTGATCATGGGTTTGCAAATTGAGGGACAGAAACTGAGAGATGGGAAGAGACAACAATTTTAAAATAATGTTGCATACAGAAACTGGTATGATTTTACAATGAAGAGGTGAGATTGTCCCCTACTCTGCCCACCTATGATTAGACATATCATCAACTCAATATTTTTTAGCGATCAATAATCAGATATACATATATGACCTAATTATTATTCTCTTTTTTATTACACAAAATGACAAAAGTTCTAAAACACGGGAAAGATTGACGTCCCAAAAAAAACATGGGCAAAGACAAAAACGCTGGGCAATCGGGAGTTGCCATGATTTTTTTCCCAAATCGAAGAAAAAACAAGAGAGGAAGTTTAAAATTGATAATACATTTTTAATATTGTGTTTAATATTGGACGCTAAATGTCATATGTATCTGTGAAAAAAAAAAAAAAATGTCATATGTATCATGTTCTCGTATTACCTAGAAGATAAGTGAGACGATTTCAACGATTTAACATGTGAAAATCAATCAATTAATTACTAATAGTTTTAGAGTTTCCAAATAATAGAATTCAGAAAATTAAAAGAAGGGGGAATTACAAAAATTGACTCAAAACTTGATTTGTTTGCAAAAGTATACCCCAAATTGAATCAAATGCAAAACTAACCTAAAGGGGTAGTGAAATTACAGTTGCCTCCTCACTGAACAAACAAAAAAACGGGGTGAAGTTTACTGTTTTACCCTTGGAGAAGTCTGCTATTGAAAATGAAAGTCTACTCAGAAGACTTCCAGAGAAGTCTAAAATTTAATTATATCTTAATTTAAATTATAAAATTAAGAAAATTTTATTTGAGTAAAATTTTTATACGTAATTAAGATAAATGCATGAATCAAGTATGAAAAATAAAATTTCAACAAATTGAGTCAAATTAAACCCTCAAAGGTAAAATAGGTGATGCTTCTCATGATTTAGGGTTTAGGGTTTAGGGTTTGAATGTAGTGGTATGAGTTTTAGGTTGAGATGTCCACATTCTTAAGGTTAGATTTATGGTATATGGTTTTTGTGATTTTGCAATGTCAAATATCGATTTAAATGCTAAATTGTTGATAATTTTATGCTTAGATTGATGTTTTTAATTATAGTTTTGACAAATTAGTTGAAAACATTCGTTTTAGTGTTTTGTGCTGCAGACTTCTGAAGAAGTCTACTTTTTAGTTTGAGACTTCATCGGAAGTCTACTCAGAAGACTTCAAAAGAAGTCTAAAGTTTAATTATATCTTAAATTTAAATTATAAAATTAAGAAAATTTAATTTGAGTAAACTTTTTTATACGTAATTAAGATAAAGGCATGAATAAAGTATGAAAAATAAAATTTCAACAAATTGAGTCAAATTAAACCCTCAAAGGTAAAATAGGTGATGCTTCT
>CM022180.2:3977188-3994740 GCA_011420285.2 Erysimum cheiranthoides
AGAGAGACCCTTTCCTTGTTTGTTATTCAGTCTTCTTCTCTCGCCTAAAAAACCCTAAATCGCTCTGCACAAATTTCCTGAACTAGTCTCTCTCGCAAGGTATTTATTTTTCCTATCTCTGTCTCCAGCTTTTTGCTTCTACAGTTCTGTTGAGATTGTTCTCCGTTTTTTTATAACTGTGATTAAAGTTCTTACAGATGACGACGATCCAAATCTACGCAAAGACTCTTACAGAGAAGACCATAGCCCTTGATGTTGAAACCACCGACTCCATCCATAATGTCAAGGCAATGATCCAAGACAAAGAAGGGATTCTTCCTAGACCAGCAAAGACTTATCTTTTCTGGTAAACTGCTTGATGGATGTCGTACCTTGGCTGATTACAATATTCAAAAAGATTCAACTCTCCACTTAGCTCTGAGGTTGAGGTGGTATGCAGATCTTTGTTAAGACTCTTACAGGCAACCATAACTCTTGAGGTTGAAAACTCAGACACAATTGAGAAAGTCAAGGCCAAGATCCAATAAGGAAGGAATCCCTCCGACCAGCAACGACTTATCTTTGCTGGCAAAACAGTTAGAAGATGGTCGTACTTTGGCTGATTACAATCCAAAAGGAATCAACTCTCCACTTGGTTCTTCGTTTGAGGGGTGGTATGCAAATCTTTGTCAAGACCCTTACGGGCAAGACCATCACCTTGGAAGTTGAGAGCTCAGACACCATTGACAACGTCAAGGCCAAGATCCAAGATAAGGAAGGATATCCTCCCGACCAGCAGAGGCTCATCTTTGCTGGTAAGCAGCTCGAGGATGGCCGTACTCTTGCGGATTACAACATCCAGAAGGAGTCAACACTCCACCTTGTCCTTCGTCTCGCGGTGGCATGCAAATCTTTGTGAAAACCCTCACTGGCAAAACCATTATTTTAGAAGTTGAGAGCTCAGACACTATAGAAATGTCAAGGCCAAGATTCAAGACAAGGAAGGGATCCAACCAGACCAACAGAGACTCATCTTCCTGGTAAACAGCTTGAGGATGGTCGAACGCTAGCAGATTACAGCATCCAAAAAGAATCAACTCTGCATTTGGTGCTGCGTCTTCGTGGTGGGATGCAGATTTTTGTCAAAACATTGACGGGGAAAGACAATCACTCTTGAGGTCGAGAGCTCTGACACGATTGACAACGTGAAGGCGAAGATTCAGGACAAAGAAGGGATTCAACCGGATCAGCAGAGGCTAATCTTTGCGGGGAAGCAGCTTGAAGATGGTCGCACTTTAGCAGATTTATAATATCCAGAAGAGTCAACTCTTCACCTTGTTCTCCGTCTCCGCGGTGGAAGCTTCTGAACAAGAACAAGAACTATGGCGATTAATGGTGGCTCGACCATTGATCGATCTCTTTAGTATTTTCCTTTTTTCTTTCCCAGTTGTTTTTTGCTTTTTTTTATCAGAGGTTTTTTAATTTTTCAGCATGTTGAACTTTTGATGGGCTCATAATTGGGCTTTTACCATTCAAAGTATTTTCAACAATAATTCAAGTTTGGGCTTTTATAATTTGGGCTTTTATAATTTGGTGTTTCAAATCAAACGTCGGCCATGAGGACCTTTATTATAATTACATTATTTATTAATAAGAGACTTAAATAAATAATAAAATAAACTTCACTTGCTTAAATATAAATAATGAAGAAAACATGAAGCCACGGCATAGTGCACCTATTCTGTATCCGAAAATCTTTGTTGATTTGGCATTTTGAAGAAAACTAGATTTTTACACTTTTTTTTACAATGATTTCAACACTTCAAATTTGGGAATTTTTAGACACTAAACTGAGAAAGGAGATAAGAAGAGGCTAAAAGGATAAACGAACAAAAAACATTATTATTATTTGGAAACAATATATATATATAGGTTACAGGCCCACAAAGCCCAGAAGTACATTATCATATCATTCCAAGAAAGTGAGACTAATGGCGCAAAAACCACCAACGGTGATCTGTGTCGGAGACATCCATGGATACATATCAAAGCTCAATAACCTCTGGCTTAATCTTCAATCCGCCGTCGACCCATCAGAATTCAACACAGCTCTCGTCATCTTCCTCGGCGATTACTGCGATCGTGGACCGGAGACCCGAAAAGTCATCGATTTCTTAATCTCTCTGCCGGAGAAACATCCCGATCAAACTCACGTCTTTCTCGCCGGGAATCATGACTTCGCCTTCTCTGGGTTCTTGGGTTGTTGCCTCGTCCTTCAGATGGGTCTGATTTGAAGGATACGTGGAAGGAGTATTCACAAAGTGAGGAGAGAGAAGGATGGTATAGAGGCAAGGGTTCGAGGATATGCATCTTCAAGGTAGGAGATGGGCTGGGAAAATTAAGGCTCAATTCAATTCTGTCAAAGGGATGGCTTATAAGGGATCGATTTATGATGCTGGGTCCACTTTTGAATCTTATGGTGTTCCTCATGGATCTGCTGGTAAAATTCTCAATTAATGTGCTCTTGTTTCTTCAAAGTTTATAGTTAGTTATTGCATCTGGTGGGAACTGTTAAGTGTTTAAAGTGTGATATTGTGAATTTTGGTGATCAAGTAGTGAATAGTGATGAATTTGTACACGTTTCAATTCTCTCGTGTACACGTTCTTCTTGCTAGTTAGTGCTTTCATTTCAAGTAATGTTGTGAATTTGGTGGTCTGGCGATGCTTGAGTCTGTTCACATTTTAGAGCAATTTGGTTGGCCAAAATTGAATCTTTCTCGATTTGAAATTTTCTGTTCTCATGATTCTTCTTTATGCTGGTGAATCTATTGCATTTTGAAACTGTTTGGGATTTTTTTGGTATTGGTTTTAAAACTTGTTTGTTTTCTGTTTCTTGATAGATTTGATGAAGGCAGTACCTGAGAGTCATAAGAAGTTCTTGACCAATATGGTTTGGGTCCATGAAGAGGTAAAGGCTCTCTTTTTTACCATTTTATACTGTTTGGTGTTTGTAGGAACAGTTGTTGAATTGTTATAAAATCATAGAAACTCAAACTTTGGACTTACTGATCAATATTAGAAAGTTACGTCCATGCTAATTCCACCGAAGGATATCGATTTTAGTGGGTATAAGCTTAATTTACAGAAGAATGTGTAGTAATAGTTATCATGTGTCCATTGTTGATTCTTTTGCAGGACGATGTTTGTATCGAAACAGAGGAAGGGCTTAAGCATTGTAAGCTGATCGCCGTACATGGCTGGTTTAGAGAAAGGGGATAACGTAGAAGAACAGCTAAAGCTTCTGAGAGCTAAACACAAGCATTTCAAAAATACAACACATCTGAGTGGTCGAAAAAACGTTTGGGACATCCCACAGGTAAAAACAAAAAGAACCAAACTTAGCGTTAAGATCTTGATCAGTTTTGAATATCTCCTCTTTTCTCTGAAACATTTTTCAGGAGCTGGATGACAAACATACTGTTGTTGTTAGTGGGCACCATGGGAAACTTCACATCGATGGCCTGAGACTGATCATCGATGAAGGCGGTGGATACCCTGATAAACCCGTGGCAGCAATTGTTCTTCCTTCTATGAAGATTATCCGCGACACCGATAATTTTTCTAGTTAAGTTTTTTTTCATCTATCCATTCTACTAAAGTAAATTTTCATCTCAAAATAATTGTACTGTAGTAAGGTTAGCACAAAATTTTTGTTATTTAATTATGTCACATTCTAGTACAAAAAAAAAATGTGCCTCTGAACAGTTAAAAGCTCAACTCTTAAAAGTTATTCCCACACTTCCTTGCAGATCTAGTAAGCCCAGATTTTTGAAGCTGTCTAGACAAGCATGCACTGTGTTTTAGTTACTGCTTTAAAACTTTTTTTTTTTAAAAGTCTGTGTATTAACATGTTGAACCCACGTAAGGTTTGAGGGAAAGATTCCAAATTTATATCGTTATATGGCTCCTGAGTTTCAGCACTTGCTATGGGAAACAAACGAAAATTAGCATGTTCTGGATCCTATGTTTGAAGAGGAATCTATAGCTAATACGGCTCGACATGTATAGGTTATTCAAAAAATTGAGTTTTAACGAAAAAAACAAGTTCGATTATATCTCATTTTTAATATCTTTTACTCAAAATTATGTTGCCTTCTTTACCTTGGATCCATTAATTAGGAAAGGAACAATACTATTAAAAACCAAAAAAATGGACCCAATAAAGGAAAAAAAGGACAGATAAGAAAAGGAGTTGTCAGAAATGTGCAAACACATGCTTATTTTCGGTATAATAACGACAGCTGTTTACTTCGGTTGGTTCACGTGAATCGAATTTTGGATAATGAAAATTTCCCAAGCCTAAGTGGATAACCAAATTCGACTCAATTTGTTATCAAATTAAACCTTTTAAGTTTTTCTTTCCGAATAAAATAGTATCAAAAGAATTGATAACAAATTCTTTTCCGAAAAGAAGGAAACATAATTCTGATGTATTCGGAAAAAAAACAAAAAAAAGGCAACATCAACTTGACAAAATTAGAAAATTCATTTTTTAGGATTTGAATGATTTTTTAGAAACATTTTTATATTGTTTTTGTTATTATGTAAACGTGAGAATGAACAATCTTGCTGGATCATTGTATATAATTCAGGTTAAACTATGGTTGTTGACACCAGAATTCTAGTTGTTAAACTGAAGGAAGTGTTGTATCGAGTGTGTACGTATATTAATTATATATATCATTTAAATATACAGCATAATAAATTGGCACGAGATTTCCTCTAATTACGAGTTCCGACAATTATTATGCCACGAGTTTTTTTTGGGTTACAAAACCAAAGATTTCACAGACAGCATCTAGAATAGATCACTTCTTTCTTTGACTATTATTCGTTGATTTTCAAAACAGATTATACATATTTTGACATGAATAAAAAGTTACATTCCTTTTGTTCATTGAAGTGGTACACTGATTTTTAGGAGTGAAATTTACCATTTAAAAAAAAGAGTTTATGTAAGCCTAACTTCGAATAAACCAGTGTCAACGTATATGATAGATAGTCCGGATAAATTGTTTGTCAATTGTCGAAATTCGAATCCTAGAAACCAGAATTTATAGTCGAACTTCAACAAACAATTGTCAACTTCGCCAATTCGCCGGAAGTTTAATCCAAAAGGCAAAAAGTTATTATTATTTTTTGGTGTCAAACAATATATATGTGCAGTATAGTTGAGTTGTTGACCAACATATATAAGAGATTATTTTATTCATTGAAAGTATATATTTCTTTTTTTTCGTGAAAGTATTTTTTTAACCACACCGTTTTGTCAGTATTGTTCGAAATTAATATTCATCTCTGCGATTAACAGTCATCGTAATTAACGAAGAAAAATAAACAAAACAATGATGTCTCATATGGACGAAGAAGCGAGAAGGGAAGTATCTTTGTGTTTTGGCAGTTACGCTAATCCAACTGACATCCCCAAAGATTCTGGCCCCCCTACGAAACCACCGTTGTCAATTTGACATTGTATTTATAACACTTGTTTCCTTATTATACGAACATAAATGTGTAATGGTAATAAATTGATGGGTCCTTTCAGTCAAAGGGCATACAATTGCAAACGGTTTCATTGATGAAAATATTACGTAATAAAGTCATACGATCCACTAATAATTACAGTTAGCTAGAATATTTCGTAATAAAATCATCTGGCATGGACAGGGAGACACAACTTAGATCGTTGATTTAATATAATGGAAAATATATATGAGGTTGATAAGAGACAGCAAATCATCTTTTCGTGAGACCATTAAAATCCTAATTAAGTGCTGATGCTGGCAATTAGGTATAAAGTCGATATCCCCTCTTCCTCAATCACGTTCATAATCATCACAGATAAGAGTATTAAAAGAATTAATTAAGTTACTAGGTAAACGCAATTGCACTTGTTCCTCTGTAGATATTCAGAATGTTACATATTTCTAGTTTTTTTTTTTAATATATTTTCCCTATATTTTACTATAAACAAGGACAAGTTGGGATCCATAAAAGAATATTTAAAAGAAAAAAAGTATGGGTGCCAATGATAATCTGATGCATGCGCTAACACAAACACCGGTTTAGTGGGTCCTTTGTGGCAGAGAAGCACACGTCGACTAAGGATCACCCTCTTTCTATGTCTTTGATCGACTCAATCCTCACCGTACATCTAATCTACGAGTTGGTTCTGCCTTTTGATAATTACGCTTTGGTCACAAATAAATTAAACCAAAAACGAAATTAAATCACAGATGATTTCATAGTTCTTTTGACCAAACTGACATTAGCTCAGTTTGATCTCAACAAAATATTCTCAGGTTGAGATCATTTACCAAACCGTTATAACACACTAAGTCAAACTAAAACCTATTTTTGATTATTAGATTATAAGACTTAAAAAAAATTTGTGAAACAATAATTATTATATATGTGGTTTTAGTCAATTTGTAGGTAAGCTATCTTTTTAATTCTAAATAAAACAACAAAACCTTGCAAACATTTATCCATTGATTCTGAATAATTGAAATATCTACTAAGTATATTAACTAATAGTATAACTTTTCATATTAATTTGTGGGACAAACAATTCAAATTGCCTAATGAAGACAAGATTTAAAACCCCACCATTAAAACAGTGTGACTATTATATATCGAGTTGATATGATGGCTAGCTTAGAGGAATAATTTATAGTATACATTGAAATAAAAGTAAATTCCATTAAGAAAAAAGAAAGAAAAAGAAGTTAAAAAAAGAAATCAAAAGAAGGATTCTTGCTTCGAAGGCCCGTAGTTGAAGCCGTTGGCTGAGAGGCTACTGCTCTTTGCCTTCATTTTTACGTTTCTCCACTTTTTTCCCTATTAACACCTTTTTTTTATCAAAAGAGAATAACAAATTAATTAGCACAACGTACGTTATATATTTTTATTTATTATTAGCACAACGTTACTTGAGTACCTGTAATTGACCAAAATGAATAAAATTTTGACCACCTGACCGGCCCTCTAGATACACGTCGAGAAACCTACTTGATATCTTTTCCGTTGGATCACAATTAGTAGAATAGTTTAAACTTTATATATTAAGGAAATATGCATATTGGAATATCTAGTTGGGATATATATATCCTCATATGTATATTTGTTATTAGAAGATCATTCTTAGTATATTTGGTCTTATCCCTAAGGCAAGCAAGTTCATTCTCATTTCTTCAATATAATCGTGGACTAGTGTAATTTTTTTTGTCAACGCATGCAATAGCATTGCTCATCAATGGAACATACTCATCCGGTTGATTAAACCAAAAAAGGAAAGAACCAATGGTAGCACAGAGGGAAAACAAATCACAATAATTTGGTATGGAAAACCGGAATTAGTTTGGTTCGGTTCGGTATTTACGGTCCAGACGCGACAGCTGAGTTGTTTATAAGCTGTCTCCAGATTCTACGGGTCACCCGTTTTGCTTCCTTCGTCGGATAAAAGATCCACGGTTACAAAAATCAGATTCTCCTCCTTTTATCTTTTTGATATTTAAAAAACAAAATCGATAGATAAATCCTTACTGTATCTTTATCGGTTGTTGGTGGCAGTTAGGTAATTTCACCTAATGCTTTTTTTTTTTTTTTTGTGTGTGTGCCTGTTATCTCGTTTTTTATACTACGGTACGTTTCAATATTTTTATTAATTTATTAAAAGTTCCCGTATACAATAAAATAATCATTTATCGAATATATATTGTAATTATCTTTATAAATATTGTTCATATCACAGCACTATTTCTGGGTTCAAAAAGAAAAGCTCAGTAAGCTATTTTCTCTACCACAGAAGAATCTAGAGCCACATAGAGAGAGAAATTAAGAGAGATCGAGAACGCGAGAAAGAGAGAGAGATAGAAGGGGATTCAATTTAGACGGAGTGAAGATGAAGGAGATGCAGGCACTAGAGGACGTCGCAGCCGACAACGGTGGCCTCCGGCGGTGCATAGCCGACAGTTGGGAGCTCAGTTGTCGGGAAGTATGAGTTTCAGCAGCCAAATGTCTAAGGAAGACGAGGAGATGTCTAGGACTGCGTTATCTGCGTTTAGGGCCAAAGAAGAAGAGATCGAGAAGAAGAAGATGGAGATTAGGGAAAGGGTTCAAGCTCAGCTTGGTCGTGTCGAAGAAGAGACTAAGCGTCTTGCTTTTGATCCGTTGAGGTATTTCTATTTATCAATCATTTTATCATAAACAAATATGGAGTATTTTTTTCATGGAGAATTGTGCTTCAATTTTGGGTTTTGCTATAGAAAATTTAACATTTGGGGGGGTTTTATATGTGTAATATTTGGATTTGATCCATGTTCAAGGGGAAATTGTAGGACCCAAGTGTTGGAAATTTCAAGATCTGACAATTGCATTCACAAAAAATTTAATATTTTCCTTTGGTTTTGGAGAAAATTTTGGGGCTTTGTGTTGGATTTAGGATTTCAAGTGATCAATAGCAAGAAAACCTGGATTTAGTCTGCTTCTATGGTTTTTCAATTTCTGGGTCACAAAAAAACAATGAAAGTTTCTAGATTTGTAGTAATATCCATTTGCTAAAAATAAGCTATGTGGATTAAGTTTTATGAAAAGAACCATTTGCTTCTTCAGGGTGATATTAGAATTCATGAACTGCCCTTAGTCTCTGGTTTTAGTGTTTTTTTTTCCCAATTTATGGGTTACAAAACAGTGAAAGTTTCTACATTTGTAGCACAGAATCTAAAACCCATGCTTGATAGAGATTAGCTCTATGGATCAAAGCTTTTTACTTTTTATGAAAATTAGCATTCTAGGTGATGTTATATCGATGACTAAGAAGCTCAGTGATTAAATTGCTTTTCAGGAACTTGAAGGTCTAGCTGATCCCATGAGGAAAGAAGTTGCTTTGGTTAGGAAGAAGATTGATTCTGTCAACAAAGAATTAAAGCCATTGGGGCATTCAGTTCAGAAAAAGTGAGGCCAAAACATAGTCAAATCCATTGACCTGTATTCAAAATATGTTTAGTTGAGGATTAAGATGCTAAGCTGGTGTATTTACACAATGTACAGGAACGAGAGTACAAAGAAGCTCTCGAAGCATTCAACGAAAAGAATAGGGAGAAGGTGCAGCTAATCACCAAGCTAATGGAGGTTAGTCAAACAAATGCTCAATTCTCTTTTCTGTCAACATATAGAAATTTTGGGTCGAGTTTGAATGATTGGGTTAACTGGTCTAGTTGTTGTTCTGCTCATCCATTACCCATGCTTGTGTGGATAAAGGCATTAAGCCAATTACTGTTGCGTAGCTCTGTTCTGAGACATGCATCAAACACCTATGTTTTAGGCACATCCGTGATCTTGCAGATTCATTGTTTAATCTTTAGGTTTGATGTTGAGTTCTTCGACCGGTCTGTTTGTTTGCTTGAAGCTGTGTGTGAGTCTCCTCCATAGTTTGCGGAATCAGTCCTCCAAACTCTAACTCATCTCTTTGTATGAGTTACATTGATAGTTCTTGCCATTTTCTAACCTATCTTGTCTGTAAACTGAAACATATTCATCAAACTAGTTGCACTCTGATCTGTGTTCCCTTTGATATGTGTTCTTGACTTAACGGGTTTTCTATTGGAATGTATCACAGTTGGTGGGAGAAAGCGAAAAGATGAGAATGAAGAAGCTGGAAGAGCTAAGCAAGAACATAGATTCTATACACTGACTTTGAATCCAAGACAGAACAAAAACTTCTTGGGCCAGAGATCATTCTCTGAGTGTTTTAACTCTACCTTTAGGTTTGGTGGTGATGAATGTAATTTATATTTTAATCGTCGTGTGTTATATTACTACTACTATTATTATCATTTGTTAGGGTTTCTTGGAGAATTTATAAGGGTAATGTTTTTTAGGAAGTAACTTCAAAAAAAACTCATAAGACAGGTTTGTAACTACACATTACTTTTTTTTTCTTTTCTTTTTCTGAACCCTTTTTTTCTTTATTGCCCTTTTAACTCGTTTTCTTATCTCTTTGAAACTATTATTCTTACATTTGCAGCACAAAATGTACAAAAAATATTAGGTGCCTATAAAGTGGAAATTTTCTTTATATCATGTGCACTGGAAAATTGATGGGAGAAGTAGAAAGATTAGAGAAAAATTGTGTAATTAAATAAATTACAAGTACTATACAATGTGCGATCAGATGTGATCTTCTATGTCGGCTTTTCCGAATTTGGTTTGTTCTGAAATATGACCGTTAGAGAAAAAGGATTGTTTCGTGACGAAATAAATAAAGAAAAAACTATAAGACAACCTTTATTTGCCCTTATTTATTTATTTATATATTTTTTTTTGCCCTTATTTATATTCCTAACATTTTTTAATTAAACGGTACAATTCAATACGTATAAGCGTTTATCTGATATAATATAATATTATCAAAGAAAAAAAGTGATCAATGATGATGTGGCTAATGGGAGCCATAAGATAACATAATCAAAGAAAAAGAAAAAAAAACAGAGAAAATAAGAATAATCATTAATTTTCTGCAGCCTTTATTTCATTTGATTAGCATCTCCAATGATTATTCATGTGGCATAAAATTCCAAATCCACTCCAAATATGTATCCCATGTTTATAAAATACTAGATTAGGACCCGCGTATACGCGGGTTTAAAATTAAATTTTATAACCCGTATAAAAAATAAAATCTAAAGTTTTGTAAATTTTTTTATAAATTAACCAATTAGTTTAAAAATTTTTAAGTATTAAAATTGTAATTATTTCATATAAATTATAAACCCGTGTAAGAGAAAAAACTTAGGATCCGCGTATATGCGGCTTTATAACTAAAACTTTTATAACCCGTATAAAAAACCAAAATAAGATATTCTGTAAAATATTTATAAATTACTTAATTTAAGGTTTTTACACTTTTAAAATATTTAAATTAAATTTTTTTGTTAACATTATCTTTTTATATTTAAAAATTATTTAATTTATAATTTTCTTAACATGATTTTTTTAACATTATCTTTTTATATATTTAAAATTTTTAAAAAGCAAATATTTTTGATACGTGTCAAAATCTCGAATCAATGAATATGACATTTGTCAAGATCTCGTGAGTTGCTAACTTCGAAAACCCAACTTTATATAATAAGATATTGATATTATATTACTTACAAGTTACACGATAATGGTGAAGTGATCTTGGTCTAGTGGCAAGTCCACAGAAGACAGACACCATCACACCAGGGATCGAGTCCCGACCTACAATTGTATCCCCGACCCTACAATTTGTAGGAATTAGGCTAATGGGCCGGCCAGTTGTGGCCCAAATATTGACAAAAAAAAAAAGTTACACGATAATGAATAATAACTACAAACAAAAAGTTATAATCGTTTAGCTAAAAAGAGATCCTAATAATAGTGAGGGGAACTCTTGCGCCACTAAAATATACCAAACACAACAATTAAAACAAAATTTGATAATGTGATATGATACGACGGAATTTCCTTCCAATCGCCAGCTTAGATTATTCTGCTTTATGTTAAGATAATAATAATATAGAGTTTTACCAAAACTAAAAAAAATAAAATATATTTTAACTCTTTTGATTTTCTCTCTATCAGGCTCATGATTTTTCTCTCCTTCCAATCGCCAGCATCACTCACTCTTATCATCTTCCACCACATTTTTTCTAAGAATAAAATATTATTAATAATATAATTTATTTCTTTTAACTCTTTTGATTTTCTCTCTATCAGGCTCATGATTTTGACATTTCAGGATAACTAATGTAAGGAAATCTAAAATCTAAATCTTCTTATTCAATCTACAATAATGTGTCTGGACTGGGCTGGCTACTTAATTCTTAAGTTATTTTGTTTGGTTTTTTTTTTTTCTTATAATCCATTACTTTATTGTTGTGGATTCAGGCCCATAGTTGTGTAGTTTTATCGTTATGTGATTATGTCTAATCGATAAAAAAAAAAATCAAGAGATTTTGTTTTGTCAAAAAAAATTCTATTTTAACCAATTAAAGCGATTGCACTATAGTCTTCAATTCTGTTAGAAAGAACTAATTATAAACCGGAATAATCCAATTGCAAAGGATTTTTAACTTTGGGATTGGACATATAGAATATACATATTTAAGCTCATGAAAATATTGTGTTCAAAAAAAAAAAAAAAAAAAAAGCTCATGAAAATATAATGTGAGATATTAAAATTTGATATGAGATGGAGTAATCAACAAATGACTTTTCAGAAGATAAAGTCAAATGGACTTATTGAAAAGGTAGAAATGTCTTACATATAAAAAACTGATTAAAACGAAAGGTGTCTCTACTTATCTTCGAGACTTTAGGAATTACATTTATTAATAGGAACCCAAACCATTAATTGCCTGAAACTATAGCAACACTTACCAACCTTTACCAATCAACCAAAGCCAATCACAAGTGACTCCTGCAAACATCCCTCCAGACAAACATAGCACCAACAAGTTTCCTAGTGCATTTTGCTCCGGTGCCTAAACCAATTTTATTATTTATAAACTATTATCATCATTATCGTCTTAATTATAAAAGAATTAAAAAGAAAGGGAGAATTGAAATACCAAGTAATCTGCTGGGGCTGATGTGAGGATACAAACAGTCAAATACCCATTGGTTGATCCCAAAAACGACGTCAAGAAAATCATCCAGCCTTGGTTTCCATATTTGGCTGTGAAATAGAAAGCTGGAATCAACAAGAAACGTCCAAATGATGTTATCAAGAGACGTTTTCTCGACTTCATCTTCAATTTCTTGACCACGCGCGGGAACGTATCTCCCAACCAAATCCGACACGTTGAAAACTGCTATCAACACTAGCGCATACCTGTACAAACCGGTTTTTCTTGGTTATATACTTTTCAAAATTGTTATAAGTAAACATTTTGGTCTTACCAGTCTCCTAAACTGTGTTTTCCGGTGTCCTCCGATAGAAATCCAGGGAAAATGCTAAGCGTCAGTAGATATACCAGGAACAAGTTGATTGCATAATCTATGTTCAGTAAAAATAAGTCTCTGTTGTTTAACCGCTGATTTGATATTGGGGCTTCCTCGGCCTGCATTCAAATATAGGTGTGTTAACTATTAACTTTGTTTTTGATTTTTTAATTTGGTTTGAATAACCATAAACTAAATAAAAGTTACTTGGCCAAAAAAATAAACCAGATAAAATTTTTTGGTTTGGTTTGGTTCAGTTTTAATTTAAAAAGACAACTTACAACATAAATAAATATTGATTTAATTAATATTGTACTTTATACTAATCAGCTTATAAATAAATTTTGGTCTCTTGATAGTATTACGGTTTACGTCCACCTTAAATTGACAATAATGTACCCTGTCTCGTTGGTAGTTTCTTGAATGCCTCCTGCTGCAAGGTCGGCCGATACAGTCTGTGATCCTTGGGCAGCCGCTTGTGTGGCGATAGTATTTCACAATTGGCAATTTTGGAAATACTAATGCATACAAGACAAGGCAAACCAATTCAAAAAGTACAGAGATTGCAAAGAATAAAGCTGCAAAATGTACCAAACAATGTCATAATAAGATGATTTAAATTATTTACCTAAACTGACATATGTGACATACTGACATATGTTTTTTTAATATAGATATAGACGTACTTGCTCCCTTGCGAAGGCCATCCCTCGAGTTTTTGAATGCTGCTTTGTGACAAGCCTCAGTCCAGAGGTTAGTGCTCCTGAAGCAGCTAAGCCAGCTAGAAACGACTGATATCGATGGTGAAGTCGACATTAACAAAAGTCAGACTAGCATTTTCAACAATTAAATCACATATTATAATATAAAACATTTAAATTTTTCATAAATATATTTGCAAAATGCAAATGTATAACGGTAATACAAACAGAATTTACGTTTACCATAAACAAGATAAATTTGTCTAAAATACTTAAAATTGTGAGTTTTTGAATTTCTAGGGAAAAAAGTGTAAACGCTAACAAATTAACAATCGGGGACTGTGGTTACCTGAACAAACTCTGGCGTCATCAAAGACAAATCTCCAATCATTCCACCTTGAACATGTGCATCTGCTAGACCAAAAGCCGCACTAATGACACAAACTCCAATGAAAGAGCCAATCCCTCCTTTACCCGAAGTAGCTAAATCGAGCTGCCTCATAGCAATTTTTAATAAGAGAAATTAATATCAGCAAGAATATTATAATGTTTTTATATTTTTTTTAAAAGAAGAATATTATATTGAGAAATGTAAACCATAAGGCTTATGGTTGTAGTGAAAAATCCAAAAGAGAAAAAAAAAACACTGAAAGAGTGTAACTCACCACTAGGACAGCAAGAGAACCTAGGGAGAAAATACCGTATCCAAACAAATTTCGACGTCTGGTATTGAGTTTTGCTTCTTTGTAAACGAGAACACTAAGTGCTCCGATGGCAAACGATTGATAAATGAGCGTAAGGATTCTCGATGGGTGATATTGCTAGGTCGTTAAAAACAAAACAATCAAGACAAGGTTAGTGACCAGCTGATTATAAGCAGCAAAAGCAACATGTTTTCATTAAAACAAAAACGTTTTCCACTCACAGGGAACAGATAACCGTAATAATCCACAATTGTGAGCATACTGTTCCATGCTAGTAAGCATCCATTCCCGAGGATCCAACAAACAGCAAGAGCATAGTATCTACCCTGGAGAATAATTAACCAAAGGTGTTGAGATAATGGCAAAAATTATAAAAACTTTATCTTTTGTGGTACATATCAAAAGAAGGATATATGAAATTAAACCTCAAGCCTTGTCGTTGCTGGATTGCTAGTAGCCATCTCTCAAAACTGTCGAACACGAACACAAAATGTCGAAATGGAACCCGAAGCTACGTTACAACCAGTTTACTAGACAGTAGCTTGTTTGTGGCTGTTAAAAGGCAAAGGGAACACCCATATAAAGAAAAAACCCATGATATCCATTCAAATTAAGAAAAAAAATCCTAATCCTAAATTCTATTGGTTCGAATGTACAAAATGCGCTATTGGCCAATCAATTATATATGGGCTTCAATCCGAATGTTTCGTAGGGTGCACGTGTACCCAATAAGTTGTACATCCCGATATTAGTTGGGCTTAGGTGCGCGTGTACTCAATAAGTTTGTACATCCCGATATTAGTTGGGCTTCGGTCCATACCACCCGATCATATAAAAAACAAGAATCCTAATCAAAGATCTTTTCTATTTAACAAGAAAATTAAACTTTCCTCACTTAAGCTTTCGATCCAAGCTGCAAAGAGATGTACCTATTTTAATCCTAACCGCAGTTATACTTAGTTAACCAAATGACGACGTCGTTTGCCTTATTAGCTAAAAGTAAAAGACACAACCTAAGCTTAGTACAATATGCAATATGCATAATGTACCTAAGCTTAATACAATACGCAAACTCATTCTTCAAGCTGTGGAAGCAAAGAAACTCAAGATTACATACCGCTGTTCTCAAACCCGCTATTCAAGTCATTCGTGAGATTCAAGGAATCATACCGTGCCAAATTAGCAAGTCTTGATCAACAGGAATATCGAGATCAATCGTCGGCTCTAAGCAGAGCTGGCCCTTAGGAAAGCTGGCGAAGCAACAGCTTGTGGCCCTTGTTTTTATAAACAAAATTGGCCTTCATTGTTTCAGGTGTCTCCTTAACCTAGTGGTAAATTCAAAGAAAATTTAAGACAGATCCTGAGTTCAACTCTTCAAAATGTAAATAGCGGCTCTGGCTCTAAGCTCTGGCGTCTTATACCTCTCCAGTCTCCACTTGTTTCGGCTACATCCAATTCAACAATTCCACCACATCCTGTCTATATAAGTTAATTGGTTTGTTCTCTCTATTTAACTTGCCACTTGAGTGTGGTTATATTTTCACAAGCTTTCCTTTTCTGTCAATCAACTCTGCACAGGCTGTATGTTCCAAATGGTATCCCATTAAGGGAAAACAAAAATTAATGAAAGCAGTTATATGAAAAAAGAAACAACAAAACGTCGTCGTTTGGAATGCTTACCAGTTTTTTTACCAAGCGTTTCCCCTTAGCGTGTGGAGTCTTGTTTTTATGGTCTCTATGAGAGTCTTGAGCGTTTAAAATCTCGCCGTCGTCTTTGTCACGCCACTTATGTACACTCCTTCCCTCTGTTGTTGCCGTCGGTTCGGCTCTCTCTCTTTAAACTGCCCAGAGCTAATTAAACCCTATGAAACTTACTACAGATCCTTGATTTGTATGTAATAAATTTTATGAGGCTTAGATGAGGGAAACATACAGAAAATAATAATAAGAAGAAGGACATTACGGCGTCAGCGTGAGGATTAGGCGAGGGATGAGGGAGAGTTAGGGTTACACGTGGTAATAGTTTATTTTATGGGTATTATTATTAATTGGTTTGAGATTTTGAAAAAAAATTAATGATTTTAAAATTAATGTAGAATATGTTGTTATTTAATAAAAAATTTTTAAAATTCTCTTACAATTTGGTGTTATTAATTGTGAATTTATAAAAAGTGATTTAAAATTTTCATAAATTTAGTATTATTAGATTAAAAGTTTATAAAATCATTAAAAGTTTTGTGTTATTCAACTAAAACAAAAGAATCATGGATTGTTGATAAATTAAAATATTATGTTATTGGTTAAACCAAACATAGTACTCTTGAACGTTACATTATATTTAACTAAATAAATGTGAAATTCATACAGTACGTACGTACTAGTGACTACTTGTTAAAAATCAAAGACTAAAAGAATCGAAAACAAAAATTGTTTGGTGAATCGATTGAGATATGAGTTTCTGGATAGCTTGTATTGTGAATCTTAATATACCAAATCAAGTTGATACGTAATAAAAACCGATTCATCCTTTAGGATCTCTTTGAAATGGTATATTTACATGTGATAAATTGATATTCGGATTGCAAGGTTAGTAGGATGTGAATAAACTCTGACATACAATAAGAGAAAAAGAAAAACTTATCAATTTACAAGAAATATAAGACGCTGAAAGTCTTTCGGTCATTATGGACAGATCAAGTCATCAAACTGCATTAGTTTAATGTCAAAAGACATTTTTTGCTGGAATGTGCGAGGTTTTAATAAATCGGATCACCGTCGTGGTTTTAGGAATTGGTTCAAGTTTAACCAACCTTTTTTGGGTAGTCTCTTGGAGACTCATGTCAAACAGCCAAAACAAGATAAGTTTTTGAAGGCTATCATGCCGGGCTGGTCTTTTGAAGGGAATTATGAATTCTCAGAGCTGGGAAAGATTTGGGTAATGTGGCATCCTAGTGTCAAGGTTGCTATCATATCCAAATCCCTCCAAATGGTGACTTGTGATGTTATCTTGCCAAACACACAAGCTCATTTCATCATCTCTTTTGTTTATGCATCAAACGAAGATTCAACTAGAAGAGCTTTATGGGAGGAAATCTCTTTACTCTCTTCTCATCCAAGTGTCGAAGGCAAACCTTGGTCA
>CM022180.2:3994840-4022272 GCA_011420285.2 Erysimum cheiranthoides
TTTCAAGATCTGACAATTGCATTCAACAAAAAATTTAATATTTTCCTTTGGTTTTGGAGAAAATTTTGGGGCTTTTGTGTTGGATTTAGGATTTCAAGTGATCAATAGCAAGAAAACCTGGATTTAGTCTGCTTCTATGGTTTTTCAATTTCTGGGTCACAAAAAAACAATGAAAGTTTCTAGATTTGTAGTAATATCCATTTGCTAAAAATAAGCTATGTGGATTAAGTTTTTATGAAAAGAACCATTTGCTTCTTCAGGGTGATATTAGAATTCATGAACTGCCCTTAGTCTCTGGTTTTAGTGTTTTTTTTCCCAATTTATGGGTTACAAAACAGTGAAAGTTTCTACATTTGTAGCACAGAATCTAAAACCCATGCTTGATAGAGATTAGCTCTATGGATCAAAGCTTTTTACTTTTTATGAAAATTAGCATTCTAGGTGATGTTATATCGATGACTAAGAAGCTCAGTGATTAAATTGCTTTTCAGGAACTTGAAGGTCTAGCTGATCCCATGAGGAAAGAAGTTGCTTTGGTTAGGAAGAAGATTGATTCTGTCAACAAAGAATTAAAGCCATTGGGGCATTCAGTTCAGAAAAAGGTGAGGCCAAAACATAGTCAAATCCATTGACCTGTATTCAAAATATGTTTAGTTGAGGATTAAGATGCTAAGCTGGTGTATTTACACAATGTACAGGAACGAGAGTACAAAGAAGCTCTCGAAGCATTCAACGAAAAGAATAGGGAGAAGGTGCAGCTAATCACCAAGCTAATGGAGGTTAGTCAAACAAATGCTCAATTCTCTTTTCTGTCAACATATAGAAATTTTGGGTCGAGTTTGAATGATTGGGTTAACTGGTCTAGTTGTTGTTCTGCTCATCCATTACCCATGCTTGTGTGGATAAAGGCATTAAGCCAATTACTGTTGCGTAGCTCTGTTCTGAGACATGCATCAAACACCTATGTTTTAGGCACATCCGTGATCTTGCAGATTCATTGTTTAATCTTTAGGTTTTGATGTTGAGTTCTTCGACCGGTCTGTTTGTTTGCTTGAAGCTGTGTGTGAGTCTCCTCCATAGTTTGCGGAATCAGTTCCTCCAAACTCTAACTCATCTCTTTGTATGAGTTACATTGATAGTTCTTGCCATTTTCTAACCTATCTTGTCTGTAAACTGAACATATTCATCAAACTAGTTGCACTCTGATCTGTGTTCCCTTTGATATGTGTTCTTGACTTAACGGGTTTTCTATTGGAATGTATCACAGTTGGTGGGAGAAAGCGAAAAGATGAGAATGAAGAAGCTGGAAGAGCTAAGCAAGAACATAGATTCTATACACTGACTTTGAATCCAAGACAGAACAAAAACTTCTTGGGCCAGAGATCATTCTCTGAGTGTTTTAACTCTACCTTTAGGTTTGGTGGTGATGAATGTAATTTATATTTTTAATCGTCGTGTGTTATATTACTACTACTATTATTATCATTTTTGTTAGGGTTTCTTGGAGAATTTATAAGGGTAATGTTTTTTAGGAAGTAACTTCAAAAAAAACTCATAAGACAGGTTTGTAACTACACATTACTTTTTTTTTCTTTTCTTTTTCTGAACCCTTTTTTTCTTTATTGCCCTTTTAACTCGTTTTCTTATCTCTTTGAAACTATTATTCTTACATTTGCAGCACAAAATGTACAAAAAATATTAGGTGCTATAAAGTGGAAATTTCTTTATATCATGTGCACTGGAAACTTGATGGGAGAAGTAGAAAGATTAAGAGAAAATTGTGTAATTAAATAAATTAAAGTACTATAAATGTGCGATCAGATGTGATCTTCTATGTCGGCTTTTCCCGAATTTGTTTGTTCTGAAATATGACCGTTAGAGAAAAAGGATTGTTCGTGACGAATAAGATAAAGAAAAAAACTAGAAGACAAACCTTTATTTGCCCTTATTTAATTTATTATATAGTTTTTTTTGCCCTTATTTATATTCCTAACATTTTTTAATTAAACGTACAAATTCAATACGTATAAGCGTTTATCTGATATAAATATAAATATTATCAAAGAAAAAAAGTGATCAATGATGATGTGGCTAATGGGAGACATAAGATAACATCATCAAAGAAAAGAAAAAAAAACAGAGAAAATAAGAATAATTAATTTTCTGCAGCCTTTATTTCATTTGATTAGCATCTCCAATGATTATTCATGTGGCATAAAATTCCAAATCCACTCCAAATATGTATCCCATGTTTATAAAATACTAGATTAGGACCCGCGTATACGCGGGTTTAAAATTAAAATTTTATAACCCGTATAAAAATAAAATCTAAAGTTTTGTAAATTTTTTTATAAATTAACCAATTTAGTTTTAAAAATTTTTAGTAATTGTAATTCTTTTCTATTTACCCGTTAAAGCGAAAACTTAGGCCCGCGTATCGCGCTTTCTCCCTAAAACTTTTATACCCGTCTAAACCCCCCCCTACGCCGTCTGTCAACTTTCTACACTTACTTCCTTTCGTTTTTTCCCCCACTTTTCCCAGCTTTTACCTTCCTTTTTTTTTTCCAGTCTCTTTTTCTCTTTCCCCCTTCTTTCCTTTCTCCTTTTCTTCCCCTTCTTTTTTTTTCCCCTTATCTTTTTCATCTCTTTTCCCCTTTTCCCCCGCCCCTCTTTTTGCTACGTTCCCCTCCTCGATCCATGCCTCGCATTTGTCAAGATCTCGTGCGTTGCTCCCTTCGAAAACCCAACTTTATATAATAAGATATTGATATTATATTACTTACAAGTTACACGATAATGGTGAAGTGATCTTGGTCTAGTGGCAAGTCCACAGAAGACAGACACCATCACACCAGGGATCGAGTCCCCGACCCTACAATTTGTGAGTCCCCGACCCTACAATTTGTAGGAATTAGGCTAATGGGCCGGCCAGTTGTGGCCCAAATATTGACAAAAAAAAAAAAGTTACACGATAATGAATAATAACTACAAACAAAAAGTTATAATCGTTTAGCTAAAAAGAGATCCTAATAATAGTGAGGGGAACTCTTGCGCCACTAAAATATACCAAACACAACAATTAAAACAAAATTTGATAATGTGATATGATACGACGGAATTTCCTTCCAATCGCCAGCTTAGATTATTCTGCTTTATGTTAAGATAATAATAATATAGAGTTTTACCAAAACTAAAAAAAATAAAATATATTTTAACTCTTTTGATTTTCTCTCTATCAGGCTCATGATTTTTCTCTCCTTCCAATCGCCAGCATCACTCACTCTTATCATCTTCCACCACATTTTTTCTAAGAATAAAATATTATTAATAATATAATTTATTTCTTTTAACTCTTTTGATTTTCTCTCTATCAGGCTCATGATTTTGACATTTCAGGATAACTAATGTAAGGAAATCTAAAATCTAAAATCTTCTTATTCAATCTACAAATAATGTGTCTGGACTGGGCTGGGCTACTTAAATTCTTAAGTTATTTTGTTTGGTTTTTTTTTTTCTTATAATCCATTACTTTATTGTTGTGGATTCAGGCCCATAGTTGTGTAGTTTTATCGTTATGTGATTATGTCTAATCGATAAAAAAAAAAATCAAGAGATTTTGTTTTGTCAAAAAAATTCTATTTTAACCAATTAAAGCGATTGCACTATAGTCTTCAATTCTGTTAGAAAGAACTAATTATAAACCGGAATAATCCAATTGCAAAGGATTTTTAACTTTGGGATTGGACATATAGAATATACATATTTAAGCTCATGAAAATATTGTGTTCAAAAAAAAAAAAAAAAAAAAAAGCTCATGAAAATATAATGTGAGATATTAAAATTTGATATGAGATGGAGTAATCAACAAATGACTTTTCAGAAGATAAAGTCAAATGGACTTATTGAAAAGGTAGAAATGTCTTACATATAAAAAACTGATTAAAACGAAAGGTGTCCTCTACTTATCTTCGAGACTTTAGGAATTACATTTATTAATAGGACCCAAACCATTAATTGCCTGAAACTATAGCAACACTTACCAACCTTTACCAATCAACCAAAGCCAATCACAAGTGACTCCTGCAAACATCCCTCCAGACAAACATAGCACCAACAAGTTTCCTAGTGCATTTTGCTCCGGTGCCTAAACCAATTTTATTATTTATAAACTATTATCATCATTATCGTCTTAATTATAAAAGAATTAAAAAGAAAGGGAGAATTGAAATACCAAGTAATCTGCTGGGGCTGATGTGAGGATACAAACAGTCAAATACCCATTGGTTGATCCCAAAAACGACGTCAAGAAAATCATCCAGCCTTGGTTTCCATATTTGGCTGTGAAATAGAAAGCTGGAATCAACAAGAAACGTCCAAATGATGTTATCAAGAGACGTTTTCTCGACTTCATCTTCAATTTCTTGACCACGCGCGGGAACGTATCTCCCAACCAAATCCGACACGTTGAAAACTGCTATCAACACTAGCGCATACCTGTACAAACCGGTTTTTCTTGGTTATATACTTTTCAAAATTGTTATAAGTAAACATTTTGGTCTTACCAGTCTCCTAAACTGTGTTTTCCGGTGTCCTCCGATAGAAATCCAGGGAAAATGCTAAGCGTCAGTAGATATACCAGGAACAAGTTGATTGCATAATCTATGTTCAGTAAAAATAGTCTCTGTTGTTTAACCGCTGATTTGATATTGGGGCTTCCTCGGCCTGCATTCAAATATAGGTGTGTTAACTATTAACTTTGTTTTGATTTTTTAATTTGGTTTGAATAACCATAAACTAAATAAAAGTTACTTGGCCAAAAAAATAAACCAGATAAAATTTTTTGGTTTGGTTTGGTTCAGTTTTAATTTAAAAAGACAACTTACAACATAAATAAATATTGATTTAATTAATATTGTACTTTATACTAATCAGCTTATAAATAAATTTTGGTTCTCTTGATAGTATTACGGTTTTACGTCCACCCTTAAATTGACAATAATGTACCTGTCTCGTTGGTAGTTCTTGAATGCCTCCTGCTGCAAGGTCGGCCGATACAGTCTGTGATCCTTGGGCAGCCGCTTGTGTGCGATAGTATTTCACAATTGGCAATTTTGGAAATACTAATGCATACAAGACAAGGCAAACCAATTCAAAAAGTACAGAGATTGCAAAGAATAAAGCTGCAAAATGTTACCAAACAATGTCATAATAAGATGATTTAAATTATTTACCTAAACTGACATATGTGACATACTGACATATGTTTTTTTAATATAGATATAGACGTACTTGCTCCCTTGCGAAGGCCATCCCTCGAGTTTTTGAATGCTGCTTTTGTGACAAGCCTCAGTCCAGAGGTTAGTGCTCCTGAAGCAGCTAAGCCAGCTAGAAACGACTGATATCGATGGTGAAGTCGACATTAACAAAAGTCAGACTAGCATTTTCAACAATTAAATCACATATTATAATATAAAACATTTTAAATTTTTCATAAATATATTTGCAAAATGCAAATGTATAACGGTAATACAAACAGAATTTACGTTTACCATAAACAAGATAAATTTGTCTAAAATACTTAAAATTGTGAGTTTTTGAATTTCTAGGGAAAAAAGTGTAAACGCTAACAAATTAACAATCGGGGACTGTGGTTACCTGAACAAACTCTGGCGTCATCAAAGACAAATCTCCAATCATTCCACCTTGAACATGTGCATCTGCTAGACCAAAAGCCGCACTAATGACACAAACTCCAATGAAAGAGCCAATCCCTCCTTTACCCGAAGTAGCTAAATCGAGCTGCCTCATAGCAATTTTTAATAAGAGAAATTAATATCAGCAAGAATATTATAATGTTTTTATATTTTTTTTAAAAGAAGAATATTATATTGAGAAATGTAAACCATAAGGCTTATGGTTGTAGTGAAAAATCCAAAAGAGAAAAAAAAAACACTGAAAGAGTGTAACTCACCACTAGGACAGCAAGAGAACCTAGGGAGAAAATACCGTATCCAAACAAATTTCGACGTCTGGTATTGAGTTTTGCTTCTTTGTAAACGAGAACACTAAGTGCTCCGATGGCAAACGATTGATAAATGAGCGTAAGGATTCTCGATGGGTGATATTGCTAGGTCGTTAAAAACAAAACAATCAAGACAAGGTTAGTGACCAGCTGATTATAAGCAGCAAAGCAACATGTTTTCATTAAAACAAAAACGTTTTCCACTCACAGGGAACAGATAACCGTAATAATCCACAATTGTGAGCATACTGTTCCATGCTAGTAAGCATCCATTCCCGAGGATCCAACAAACAGCAAGAGCATAGTATCTACCCTGGAGAATAATTAACCAAAGGTGTTGAGATAATGGCAAAAATTATAAAAACTTTATCTTTTGTGGTACATATCAAAAGAAGGATATATGAAATTAAACCTCAAGCCTTGTCGTTGCTGGATTGCTAGTAGCCATCTCTCAAAACTGTCGAACACGAACACAAAACTGTCGAAATGGAACCCGAAGCTACGTTACAACCAGTTTACTAGACAGTAGCTTGTTTGTGGCTGTTAAAAAGGCAAAGGGAACACCCATATAAAGAAAAAAACCCATGATATCCATTCAAATTAAGAAAAAAATCCTAATCCTAAATTCTATTGGTTCGAATGTACAAAATGCGCTTATTGGCCAATCAATTATATATGGGCTTCAATCCGAATGTTTCGTAGGGTGCACGTGTACCCAATAAGTTTGTACATCCCGATATTAGTTGGGCTTAGGTGCGCGTGTACTCAATAAGTTTGTACATCCCGATATTAGTTGGGCTTCGGTCCATACCACCCGATCATATAAAAACAAGAATCCTAATCAAAGATCTTTTCTATTTAACAAGAAAATTAAACTTTCCTCACTTAAGCTTCGATCCAAGCTGCAAAGAGATGTACCTATTTTAATCCTAACCGCAGTTATACTTAGTTAACCAAATGACGACGTCGTTTGCCTTATTAGCTAAAAGTAAAAGACACAACCTAAGCTTAGTACAATATGCAATATGCATAATGTACCTAAGCTTAATACAATACGCAAACTCATTCTTCAAGCTGTGGAAGCAAAGAAACTCAAGATTACATACCGCTGTTCTCAAACCCGCTATTCAAGTCATTCGTGAGATTCAAGGAATCATACCGTGCCAAATTAGCAAGTCTTGATCAACAGGAATATCGAGATCAATCGTCGGCTCTAAGCAGAGCTGGCCCTTAGGGAAAGCTGGCGAAGCAACAGCTTGTGGCCCTTGTTTTTATAAACAAAATTTGGCCTTCATTGTTTCAGGTGTCTCCTTAACCTAGTGGTAAATTCAAAGAAAATTTAAGACAGATCCTGAGTTCAACTCTTCAAAATGTAAATAGCGGCTCTGGCTCTAAGCTCTGGCGTCTTATACCTCTCCAGTCTCCACTTGTTTCGGCTACATCCAATTCAACAATTCCACCACATCCTGTCTATATAAGTTAATTGGTTTGTTCTCTCTATTTAACTTGCCACTTGAGTGTGGTTATATTTTCACAAGCTTTCCTTTTCTGTCAATCAACTCTGCACAGGCTGTATGTTCCAAATGGTATCCCATTAAGGGAAAACAAAAATTAATGAAAGCAGTTATATGAAAAAAGAAACAACAAAACGTCGTCGTTTGGAATGCTTACCAGTTTTTTTACCAAGCGTTTCCCCTTAGCGTGTGGAGTCTTGTTTTTATGGTCTCTATGAGAGTCTTGAGCGTTTAAAATCTCGCCGTCGTCTTTGTCACGCCACTTATGTACACTCCTTCCCTCTGTTGTTGCCGTCGGTTCGGCTCTCTCTCTTTAAACTGCCCAGAGCTAATTAAACCCTATGAAACTTACTACAGATCCTTGATTTGTATGTAATAAATTTTATGAGGCTTAGATGAGGGAAACATACAGAAAATAATAATAAGAAGAAGGACATTACGGCGTCAGCGTGAGGATTAGGCGAGGGATGAGGGAGAGTTAGGGTTACACGTGGTAATAGTTTATTTTATGGGTATTATTATTAATTGGTTTGAGATTTTGAAAAAAAATTAATGATTTTAAAATTAATGTAGAATATGTTGTTATTTAATAAAAAATTTTTAAAATTCTCTTACAATTTGGTGTTATTAATTGTGAATTTATAAAAGTGATTTAAAATTTTCATAAATTTAGTATTATTAGATTAAAAGTTTATAAAATCATTAAAAGTTTTGTGTTATTCAACTAAAACAAAAGAATCATGGATTGTTGATAAATTAAAATATTATGTTATTGGTTAAACCAAACATAGTACTCTTGAACGTTACATTATATTTAACTAAATAAATGTGAAATTCATACAGTACGTACGTACTAGTGACTACTTGTTAAAAATCAAAGACTAAAAGAATCGAAAACAAAAATTGTTTGGTGAATCGATTGAGATATGAGTTTCTGGATAGCTTGTATTGTGAATCTTAATATACCAAATCAAGTTGATACGTAATAAAAACCGATTCATCCTTTAGGATCTCTTTGAAATGGTATATTTACATGTGATAAATTGATATTCGGATTGCAAGGTTAGTAGGATGTGAATAAACTCTGACATACAATAAGAGAAAAAGAAAAACTTATCAATTTACAAGAAATATAAGACGCTGAAAGTCTTTCGGTCATTATGGACAGATCAAGTCATCAAACTGCATTAGTTTAATGTCAAAAGACATTTTTTGCTGGAATGTGCGAGGTTTTAATAAATCGGATCACCGTCGTGGTTTTAGGAATTGGTTCAAGTTTAACCAACCTTTTTTGGGTAGTCTCTTGGAGACTCATGTCAAACAGCCAAAACAAGATAAGTTTTTGAAGGCTATCATGCCGGGCTGGTCTTTTGAAGGGAATTATGAATTCTCAGAGCTGGGAAAGATTTGGGTAATGTGGCATCCTAGTGTCAAGGTTGCTATCATATCCAAATCCCTCCAAATGGTGACTTGTGATGTTATCTTGCCAAACACACAAGCTCATTTCATCATCTCTTTTGTTTATGCATCAAACGAAGATTCAACTAGAAGAGCTTTATGGGAGGAAATCTCTTTACTCTCTTCTCATCCAAGTGTCGAAGGCAAACCTTGGTCAGTTGTAGGTGATTTTAATCAAGTGCTGCGCCCATCAGATCACTCTAACCCTGCAAATCTGAATGTGGACTTATCTATCAGGCTGTTCAGGGATTGTCTTATAGCAGCTGACCTATCAGACCTTACATTTAGAGGATGCTCTTACACCTGGTGGAACAAAAGGAGCGCAAATCCTATAGCCAAAAAGATTGACAGAATTCTTGTTAATGACTTATGGCTCTCATTGTTTCCCAGATCTTTCGGCTACTTTGGTGAACCAGATTTTTCGGATCATACTTGCTCTTCTATCACTCTAGAGCCGACTTTTATAAGAAAGCGTCAAGCCTTCAAGTTTCAGAACTTTCTCCTCCAGAATGAATCTTTTTTGCCTCTTGTAGCTCAGCACTGGTTCAGTTTTCAGGTTATGGGATCAGCAATGCTCAGACTCAGTAAAAAGCTCAAGTCCTTGAAGCAGATAATCAGGAGCTTTAGCAAGGAGAATTACTCAAATCTTGAGAAAAGGGTAAAAGAAGCTCACTCTGAGGTGATTCAGCTCCAACGACAGCTTCTATGTAATCCTTCTTTAGTTACAGCTTCTTTGGAAAGATTGGCAAATCAAAGATGGCAAGTATTGGTTCAAGCAGAAGAATCTTTTTTCTGCCAAAAATCCAGGGTTACTTGGTTAAGAGAGGGTGACCTTAACACGGCTTACTTTCACAAGATGGCCTCTGTTAGAGAAGCTATTAATCAGATCCATTTCCTTGTCGACAGAGAAGGTAACAGAATTGAGTCTCTGCAGCTTATCCAAGATCACTATGTTGATTATTATACCAATCTGCTTGGTAGGACTGACGAGCCAGCGCAGTTTGATCCGGATGATATCTCAAGACTGTTGGAGTCTAGATGCTCTCCATCACAAGCTACAGCCTTGAGTAAAGGGTTCACTGATGAGGAAATTAAAGCTGCAGTTTTCTCTTTGCCAAGAAACAAAACTGCAGGACCAGATGGCTACTCTGCTGAGTTCTTTAAAGGATGTTGGTCTATTGTAGGGCCAGAAGTCACTGAAGCTGTGCAGGAATTTTTCAGATCAGGGAGGATTTTACAACAGTGGAATGCAACCAACATTGTCCTCATACCGAAGATCTCTAATGCGTCATCCATTTCAGACTTCAGACCAATCTCTCTTTGTAACACCATATACAAAGTCATCTCCAAGCTTCTGGCAGGAAGATTACTGGCTTTCCTACCTTTGGTCATTTCCAATGCTCAATCTGCTTTTCTTCCTGGTAGACTCCTCTCCGAGAATGTTCTTCTTGCTACTGAATTAGTGAATGGTTATAGCAGGAAGAACATAGGACCAAGAGGCATGTTGAAAGTTGATATGCGCAAGGCTTTCGAGTCAGTCAAATGGGATTTCATTATTGCCACTATGAGAGCCCTTCAGATGCCAGAATTATTTATTGGATGGATCCAGCAATGTATTACTACTCCTCAGTTTTCAGTTGTAGTGAATGGCCAAACTTCTGGATATTTCAAAAGTTCTAAGGGACTTCGCCAAGGCGACCCAATCTCTCCTTATCTCTTTGTGTTAGCTATGGAAGTATTCAGAAAATTGATGAGCTCTTCCTTTGCAGCTGGGTTTATCAACTACCATCCGAAAACCAAGGAGCTTGATATTTCCCATTTGATGTTCGCAGATGATGTCATGGTTTTCTTTGATGGATCAGCTTCTTCTCTGAATGGCATCTCAGACACAATGGATTTATTTGCAAGTTGGTCAGGTCTGCAGATGAATTGTGATAAGACGCAGTTGTTTACAGCAGGTTTGGACCCTACAGAATCCGCATCCATCGCAAACTATGGATTCTCCATTGGGTCCCTACCCATCCGCTACATGGGTCTACCGCTAATGAGTAGAAGACTTCGAGTCTCTGAGTATTCTCCTCTCGTGGACAAGCTAACTCAGAAGTTCAAATCTTGGGCTGTCTCTACTCTGTCTTTTGCTGGGAGGTTGCAGCTAATAAAATCTGTCATCTATGGGCTGGTGAATTTTTGGTGCTCCACTTTTCTCCTCCCTAAAGCTTGTATAAATAAAATGGAATCCCTATGCAATCGGTTTCTCTGGGCTGGTTCTATTGAGAGAAAGGGTACCATTAAAGTTGCTTGGCGTGATATGTGTTTCCCTAAAGCAGAAGGAGGACTAGGGCTGAGGAGAATAGGTCTTTGGAATACTAATCTCTGCTTGAAGCTAGTGTGGTTGCTCTTCTCTGCTAGTGGATCACTATGGGTGGCTTGGCACCATCATCACTATCTCAAAGGTAAAAGTTTCTGGTCCCTCAAGCCTAATCCTCAAAATTCTTGGACTTGGAACTCCCTTCTTAACCTGAGAGACATAGCTGAGAATTTTATTGTCTGCAAAGTCGGTAATGGTCTTACAGCGAGTTTCTGGTTTGACTCTTGGACACCTTTTGGTCCATTGATTAAGTTTTTGGGCGAAGATGGACCTAGAGATCTCCGGTTACCTCTACATGCTTTGGTTTCAGATTGTTTTGATGATATTGGCTGGAAACTAGTGTCTCCGAGAACAGCGGGAGCAACCGCTTTAAACGCTTATCTGTTAGCTACATCAACCCCTCTTGGAATCACTGCAAACGACCAGTATAGCTGGATTATTGGTGATGCCAAATTTCACAAGTTTCCAGCAAGCCTTACTTGGGAAGAGCTTCGCGAAAAAGCTCCTTTGAGAGATTGGGCCTCTTCTGTTTGGTTTAAAGGATCCACACCAAGAAATGCATTTCATATGTGGGTAGCACAACTTGATAGGTTGCCAACAAGAACAAGATTGTCATCTTGGGGCCTTTCAATTTCTCCCACTTGTTGTCTTTGCTTAGAGTTCAATGAAACCAGAGATCACCTGCTTCTGAGGTGTGCTTTCAGCCAGCAGATCTGGAATCTGATTCAGGCCAGACTTCACCTGCAGCCTTGTATCTTTTATACCTGGCATTCTCTAATTGCTTGGACAAACCTCAGGTCAGTCTCGGCTCCCTCTACGCTAAGAAAGGTAGTGGCTCCAGCGGCAGTCTACCACATTTGGAAGCAGAGAAACAATCTGCTACATAATCAGACCACTCTCCCTCCCATGTCTATCTTCAAAGATATTGATAGAGAGGTGAGAAACACAATTTCTGCCAGAAGATCAAGGAAGCTTTTCAAGCATCTCATGATCCGATGGATTAGATAACTCAGTTGATTGACACTCAACTTCTCTTTGTAATCTTGTTTTTTAATTTCTTTTTTGGCAAGATTATATGTATGGTTAAGCATCTTTTGTAAAACCTCAAACTCATTTTTTTAAATGAAATTAACATTCCTATCAAAAAAAAAAAAAAAAAAAAAAAAGTCATCAAACTTTTGGTATCCATTATATTTTCCCACATACATTAATTATCAGTCTTGTCAAGTATGACGTAAGCGTGAAAATTGAAAAGAGTAGTATTCGTGTAAATTGTAAAAAAAGTTAAATAAACAATTAGCCAAATTAATTTCCACACTATAGTGAAAAAAGAAAAATAAATATATAATTATTCAAATTAAGAAAAACAAAATGTTTCACTTCACTGTCAAATGCAGACCTTACTAACATTTTCTCAAAACTTCTATGGTTCCATGAATGGTTGCATGACTACTGCACCACTAAAACCAGTTTGTAAATATGTTTCGAGGTATATATCTCAAACTCCAGTAAGGAAACATAGTTAAATAAAACATATGTATCTATACATCACTAATATACAAGAAGATTTAAGATGTTATAATTAATAAAGTCATCCACGGGACCATCGTCGCTGTAGCTTAATTTCGACCTTTTTCATGGACGACACGATCCGCCTCTATCGCTCTCTCACTCTTTCTCTATTCAACCTTTTCTATAGTCGTTCTTACCAAAAAAAAAAAAAACCTTTTCTATAGTCGTAGTCCCTTCTTAATTCTTTAGTATATTCTCCAAAAAAAAAAAAACTTGTAGTAATTTAATATTTTTCGACCAAAAAATATAGTGCGGCCATTTCTATCGTTGGAAATAAAAAGGTTCGAACCATTACTTTTCTTTTTCATTATCTTGCCCTCACACTCTCGGGCTCGAACTCTTCTCTTCTACCGAATTAAACCAAATGGAGGATCATCATCATCAAAACCAACCACAGTACGGTATAGCGCAACCATCTCCTCATTTCTCCTCTGATCTCTTCGGCTTCAACCTCGTTTCGGCGCCGGACCAGCACCATCGTCTTCATTTCACCGACCATGATGAGATAAGTTTCATGCCACGTGGCATACAAGGGCTTACGGTGGCTGAAAACAACAGTAACACTATGGTAGCGAGGACATGTACTCGTGATGGGTTTAGTGGCTTTACCGACGGCGGAGGAACAGGGAGGTGGCCGAGGCAAGAGACGTTGATGTTGCTGGAGGTCAGATCTCGTCTTGATCACAAGTTCAAAGAAGCCAGTCAAAAGGGTCCTCTTTGGGATGAAGTTTCTAGGTCTCTATTATTTACCCTAATTTTATTTTTAATCTTTTCATCTCTCTCCAGCTAATTTATTTTCCCAAAGAAAAAAACGAATTTTAATTCCGGGGGTGAAGAAGGTAATTAACAAAAACTTGTGGGTATTTTGAACATGCATGTTATATTTCATAAACAAATTCTTACCAGAAAGATTTTTTTTTTTTTTTTTAATTTCTTCTCTTAATATTATATTGAATATTAATTATTACGGAAATTATTGACCGTTTGATACAAACTAAACATTATTTTTTCCAATTTTTTTTTATAAGATTAAGATCTTAATTTGCATACGTTTCTTGTTATTTTATGTTCTTGATCGCTTTCCAAATTTTAAATTTTCCGTTAATTTATCTGAAAACTTAATTAATTAGGAAAAAACTTGTGAAGATTCTCTTGAAAGGGGTTTGTTTCATAGAGAATCCATAGCACAATAGTTTTAAAAATTTCAATATGATTCTTGACTCCTTGAAAATTCTATATCAGTTAACAGCTACTTAATATCAAATAGACACATCTATTTTTTTACACCATACAAACAAATATACTTGATCCAGAAGAATATACACTTTTTACTCACACTCACAAATTGATGTATAAACAGACCAATTCACTCTTTTTCATTACTTAGGAGTTTCCGTTAAACTTTCATCAGGTGCTTTAAAGAACAAAAAGACTAAAACCACCAAATAAGAAACTCTCTTCTAGTCTTCTTTGACTTAGTTTGACTTCTTGCCGTTGATGATAATCTCTGCTTTATCTTTCCTAGCTTCTGAGATATGTTCCCTCTTCTTTTGTATAACTGTGCATCGAAATATGTAGACACATACATTTATATATCAGAAAGCTATTCTTGTGAATCTCTTAGTCCAAACTCCAAAGTGAGTTTCAAATCTTGGTCCAGAAGTTAACACATATGTTGTATTAATTTGGTGGGTCAGCAAATACTTAGTACGGTCTAAAATACTCTAAATAATGCAGCCTTCAAAAATTCATAATTCAAGGTTGTGGTTTTGGTACATAATACAAACTTTAATTAATGATGAACCATAAAAGTGATGAAATTTCATTCTTATGTTGGTTTCCCTCATCTTCTTAGGATTATGTACGAGGAACATGGATACACTAGGAGTGGCAAGAAGTGCAGGGAGAAGTTTGAGAATCTCTACAAGTACTATAAAAAGACAAAAGAAGGCAAAGCCGGTCGGCGACAAGATGGTAAAAACTATAGATTTTTCCGGCAGCTGGAAGCGATCTACGGAGAATCCAAAGACTCGGTTTCTTGCTTTAACAACACGCAGTTCCTAATGACCAACGCTCTTCACAGTTTTCACGCTCCAAACATTCATAACACTGCCCCTCATTATCAGAAGCCCTTGACCAATATTCAAAGCCTTAGCATTTCTAACAACTTCAACTCCTCCTCCGAGTTGGATCTAACTTCCTCCTCTGAGGGAAACGAGTCTACTAGAAGAGAGGGGATGAATTGGAAGGAAAATATCAAGGAATTTATTGGTGTTCATATGGAGAGGTTGATAGAGAAGCAAGACTTTTGGCTTGAGAAGTTGATGAAGACTGTGGAAGACAAAGAACATCAACGGATGGTGAGAGAAGAGGAATGGAGAAGGGTTGAAGCGGCAAGGATCGATAAGGAACGTTCGTTTTGGACAAAGGAAAGGGAGAGGATGGAAGCTCGGGATGTTGCTGTGATTGAGGCCTTGCAGTACTTGACGGGAAAGGCATTGATAAGGCCAAATTCTTCGTCCCCTACAGAGAGGATTAACGGGAACGGAAGCGATCAAAAGATGGCTGATAATGAATATGCTGATAAAGAAAATAAGAGAAAGATAAAACAAACGAATAAGAAAAGGAAGGAGAATTGGCCAAGCCACGAAGAGAATATGATGATATACAACAATCAAGAAACTAGAGTTAACAATTGTAGTCGAGATGATGAGCAAGGCCATCATGAAGGTTATTCACCTTCAAACTCCAAGGACGGAAACCAGAGCCGAAGCAGTGCCATGGCGGCTAGTACAAACTGCTTTCCATTGATCGTAGAAGCTGGAGATCAAAACTTGTGGGAGGGTTATGGTTTGAAGCTAAGGAAAGAAGATAATCATCAGTACTAAGCTACTTTATTTTGCCATTCCCGAAATGAAGAATAAGGAAACTTAGGGAAGATGTCATGCGTGGTTAACGGTTAGGAGGAATTAACATTTGAAATCAGTATAAGATAAGAATTAAGAAAAAAGACTTTAAATTAGGGGTTAACCAGTGCTAATGTTTAATACGAGACAATATTAATGTATTTAAATGGTTTGAAAACTAGAATTTGTATTGTCTAATTAGTCCTTTTTAATTATATCTTATCTTACGTACATGCAGTACTCCTAGTGCATATGTAATATTTGCGTGTGTGAACGTAGCGTGTTCTTTTTTTTTTTTCTTTTTTTTTTGTCGTTTTGTTAAATTATCCTTAAAATTGCAACTCTTCCGGTACACTGTATGTTGTTTTCATTTAAAGTTAGAGGTATAAGCTTTCCAAATCCCATTTATTCACGAATCGCGATCGAAAGACAATTACATAACAAATTGTACTCATACAAGAAACCCATTGCACAGAAAGGTAAATATGTAATTTGATATAGTCCAGAGCTAGAGACGTACATATTTCCTTTTAGAAGATACAGTATGTACATCCTTAGAGAGGAAAAGTAGAGTGAGAGTTGAGATAAAGAAAGAGAGAGAGAGAGAGAGAGAGTAACTATTTGCCTTTAATTCCTAATTCTTAGAGAGACGAGTCAATACACTTCCCATACATTATCAATTTATCATATACTGCTACATTCTGATTTTGTCTTTAATTACAAACATTTATTTCATTTGTCCACTTACATGGACCAGTCCAATATTACTACAACAGAATTTGCAAACCCGCCAGTTAAGAGTTACAACTTAAAAGATTTGTATCGATCACGTTTTATGGTAAATGTATTATTGGATGATAGTCTTTCTAGCTCTGCAGAAATTATGCCTCGGAAACTCTTAAGTTTATGAATACAAGAAACAAAATTTAATACAGAAAAATTCAAATTAAACGGGTTAAAGAGAATGCATCGAGTATATCATCATGCTCTGGAATTATGTAAAAAAAAAATCATGCTCTGAAATTAAACACACAGAATATTTTGGGAGTGGTAATCTATGTATTTATTTTGGTTCACTAGCCCTACATACTACCAATTCCGAGTCCTGATTAATAAAGATATGTCAAATACTTAAAAAACGAAGATACAAAAATAAAAAAAACTTGATAGACTTAAATGCCTTTAGTGATTGGTCAAACTTTAAATCAGATTGACCCATTGGACGTATATACAATCATGCTGCTGTTTTTATATTTTAATAATAATTAACTATAGTTATTACTTGATCATGGGTTTGCAAATTGAGGGACAGAAACTGAGAGATGGGAAGAGACAACAATTTTAAAATAATGTTGCATACAGAAACTGGTATGATTTTACAATGAAGAGGTGAGATTGTCCCCTACTCTGCCCACCTATGATTAGACATATCATCAACTCAATATTTTTTAGCGATCAATAATCAGATATACATATATGACCTAATTATTATTCTCTTTTTTTATTACACAAAATGACAAAAGTTCTAAAACACGGGAAAGATTGACGTCCCAAAAAAAACATGGGCAAAGACAAAAACGCTGGGCAATCGGGAGTTGCCATGATTTTTTTCCCAAATCGAAGAAAAAACAAGAGAGGAAGTTTAAAATTGATAATACATTTTTAATATTGTGTTTAATATTGGACGCTAAATGTCATATGTATCTGTGAAAAAAAAAAAAAAATGTCATATGTATCATGTTCTCGTATTACCTAGAAGATAAGTGAGACGATTTCAACGATTTAACATGTGAAAATCAATCAATTAATTACTAATAGTTTTAGAGTTTCCAAATAATAGAATTCAGAAAATTAAAAGAAGGGGGAATTACAAAAATTGACTCAAAACTTGATTTTGTTTGCAAAAGTATACCCCAAATTGAATCAAATGCAAAACTAACCTAAAGGGGTAGTGAAATTACAGTTGCCTCCTCACTGAACAAACAAAAAAACGGGGTGAAGTTTACTGTTTTACCCTTGGAGAAGTCTGCTATTGAAAATGAAATCTACTCAGAAGACTTCCAGAGAAGTCTAAAATTTAATTATATCTTAATTTAAATTATAAAATTAAGAAAATTTTATTTGAGTAAAATTTTTTATACGTAATTAAGATAAATGCATGAATCAAGTATGAAAAATAAAATTTCAACAAATTGAGTCAAATTAAACCCTCAAAGGTAAAATAGGTGATGCTTCTCATGATTTAGGGTTTAGGGTTTAGGGTTTGAATGTAGTGGTATGAGTTTTAGGTTGAGATGTCCACATTCTTAAGGTTAGATTTATGGTATATGGTTTTTGTGATTTTGCAATGTCAAATATCGATTTAAATGCTAAATTGTTGATAATTTTATGCTTAGATTGATGTTTTTAATTATAGTTTTGACAAATTAGTTGAAAACATTCGTTTTAGTGTTTTGTGCTGCAGACTTCTGAAGAAGTCTACTTTTTAGTTTGAGACTTCATCGGAAGTCTACTCAGAAGACTTCAAAAGAAGTCTAAAGTTTAATTATATCTTAAATTTAAATTATAAAATTAAGAAAATTTAATTTGAGTAAACTTTTTTATACGTAATTAAGATAAAGGCATGAATAAAGTATGAAAAATAAAATTTCAACAAATTGAGTCAAATTAAACCCTCAAAGGTAAAATAGGTGATGCTTCTTATGATTTAGGGTTTAGGGTTTAGGGTTTGAATGTAGTGGTATGAGTTTTAGGTTGAGATGTCCACATTCTTAAGGTTAGATTTATGGTTTATGGTTTTCGTGATTTTGCAATGTTAAATTTCGATTTTAATGCTAAATTGTTGATAATATTATGCTTAGATTGATGTTTTTAATTATAGTTTTGACAAATTAGTCGAAAACATTTGTTTTAGTGTTTTTATGCCGCAGACTTCGGGTGAAGTCTACTTTTGAGTTGGAAACTTCGGGTGAAGTCTGCAGAGACGACTTCGGAGGAAGTCTGCAACCTAATTATATCTTAAATTTAAATTATTAAATTAAGAAAGTTTAATTTCAGTAAAATTTTGTTATATGTAATTAAGATATAAACAATTAGGAAATCTGAAAAATTAAAATTGTATACAATTGAATCGAATTAAACCAAATTTATAAATTACATATGAAATTTGTTTAAAATATAATATGAGCAGACTTCACATGAAGTCTGCACCTGAACCGGAATTAATTAACCTAACCGGAATTTTTTACTCCCTATATAAAGTGATTTTACCTCATTATTTTCCGAAGCTAAACCCTAATTCTGGAAAAAAAAAAACCCTCTCATTTCTCCCTACGCCGCCTCCCTTCATCCGCCGCGTTCTTTCGCCCGCTTCCGCCGAAGGTATGCCATCATTCCTCATCGTCTTCTTCCGTTTTCAACTGTCCAGTTGTTTTCAACCTTTTATTCACTTTTTTCTCTTATTGTTGTAGATCTGAGTCACAGTTCCCGCTTCCGCCGAAGGTATGCCATCATTCAGCCTCATCTTCTTCCGTTTTCAACTCTCCACTTGTTTTCAACCTTTTATTCACTTTTTTTTTTTGTCTCTTACTTTCAGATCTAGTCGCAGTTCCGAAACAGGTAAGTATTTTCTTACATGATTTCAGATCCGAGACAGGTAAGTTTTTTCTTACCGGATTTCAGTCCGAGTTTGAAGTTTGTTAAAGACTTGATTTTGGTTCAGTTTTTAGTGTTTTGGTATAATTTTTTTTTTCAGTTCATATTTTCCACGGTTTTTATTGTAACAATTTTACAAAAATTATGATGGTTTTTTTTCTTGGCAATTTAGAATTTTTTAAAAAGTTTTTACAAAAACAAATTACCGACAAAGTTAATAGTATTGTAATCTGTTGTAGAAATCTGCTAATGAAGTCTGCTTTGAAGGCTGCTGACACACAATTTATGTTTTTTGTAATGTTTTATTGTAAACAGTAATGGGGCAATACAGCTATTCTCAACAGTAATGGATATGGATACCCAGACGAAGAAGTCAGTTCACGCCAGCCTCAGTCTGTAATTTTTGGATTTCCTGAAAGCTGCCACTGTGGAGCGTTTCCCATCATCAAAACATCCAGTGAACGGCGGAATCTGGGTAGGAGATTCTATGGATGCACCAAGAGCGAGGTATTTATTATTATTTTTTTTTTTTTTTGATTTTTGGTTATGGTTTGGATGTTTTGTTGTGAGATGTGTGTTTGTTTTTGCAGGATGGAGGAAACCATATTTTCAAGTGGTGGGATGAGGCTATGATGGAGGCGTTTCAAGAGCTAAAACTCTTTGCAGAGGCCGTTCATAACTGTCCGCGAATTGAGGCGACGCAGGAAAGCATAATGAAATTGGAGGCAGATATAGCTGAACTGAAGGAGTACTTCGTGAGAAGCAGAATCGTCCAAGGGTCGTGGAGATGAAGAATGTGATGGTGGCATTTTTAATACTCATAATCGGTGTCATCATCCACCTTTTGATTAAATATTGGTGATGTAAAAACTTATAATCGGTGACCCTTTAATTTTGTAAGGGTCAAGACGGACAAAGCGAGGTTTGAAGCTATGGCAAGAGAGAAGACGGCGGAGTTTGCCATGGCTTGAAACAATTTGTTTCTTTTTTCCTGTTACTGGTCTTTTTTTTTTTAATTCGAGGACAAATTATTATTATTTTTATTTTTAATTTCAAGCTATGTTTTATATTTATTTTTAATTTCAATGCTATGTTTAATTTTTAAAACACATGCTCGATGAATAGACTCCCAATAAACTTCGCAGTAGCCTTCTTCCCGTTAGCCAATCTATCTGCAACTGAACATGTGTGAACATTTATATACTTTGTCACCCAAAACGTGTTTGGCAAGTCCTTAACACTGGCTCTAAGCTTCCAACCGCATTCTTTTACATGACATCTAGCCACAAACAAAGTTGGTGTAGACTTGTATACACGATATGCGAATTTCGACACTACCGCCGTAAGGTGCAACTCCGCAACTAGCTCAGCCTTGCTAGCGTAACTCTTGTTGACAGAGATTTCTCCCCCGTAGGTTTGCGTCTTAACATTCTCAACGCTAAAACGCATGTCACCTACATCTGAATCCTCGTCTTTCACTTTACCAAACTTACTGTAATCCTCATCGTCCTAGTTGACTTCGTCAATATTCTCATCTTTCACTTTCCCTTCCTCACCTTCATTCGCACCTTCTTTGGCCTCTTGATCACAATTCTCTTCAGCATTTTCCCATGCACCTTCATTCGCACCTTCTTTATTCGCAACACATAAACGCACAACACTTGTTCGACTTAGCTCAATTAAGCCGTGAACATGTCTATCATTTGTGACATGTATAGGAGGTGTGCCTGTAGCCATTTCCTTCAGCATTGAATCCGGTAATGAGTAAGTTAACTCCACCAATGATTTCTCCTCCAACTCGAAATCTTCTCGTGCCATTTGAAGGAGTTCATCATGTGTACAACCATCTCTTAAGAAAAACATTCTTCCTCCTTTGCGATTGTCAACCAAGAAATGCCACAACGAGCCTACATTCTCCCATTCACCATAAACAACCGGTAGGTGCATCATTCTCTGAACAAAAAAAACACAAACTCCATTAGGGTTTCAGACTTCTGGTGAAGTCTGCATAAAATTAGGAAAATGCCTATTATGCCAAGAAAATTGATTACTCCATAATTATAGATCATAATCAAGTCAAACTCACACAGAAGGTAAAAACATAGCTAAAACACATGTAAGACACAAAAAATCTAAAAAAAGCTTTATAATTAAGCTATAAACGCATTTTTACCAAATTCCAAAATTTCAGACTTCGTATGAAGTCTGCGTCATAAACCCTAAGTAGACTTCGGATGAAGTCTGCAGAAAATTAGGAAAATGCCTAATAAACCAAGAAAATTGATTACTCCATAATTATAGATCATATTCAAGTCAAACTCATACAGAAGCTTAAAACATAGCTAAAACACATGTAAGACACAACAAATATAAAATAAACTTTATAATTAAGCTATAAACGCATTTTTAACAAATTCCAAAAATTCAGACTTCGGATGAAGTCTGCGTCATATTTAAGGAGTAGACTTCGGATGAAGTCTACTTGGGTTAGTTTTGCAATTGCACATTTTTGGGTTAGTTTTGCAATTGCACTACGGATCAGACTTCATATGAAGTCGACGCCGCAGACTTCAGATGAAGTCTGCGGTCTCTGTAGACTTTACCGGAAGTCTATTTTTGGGTTACTTTTGTAATTGATCAAAATGTTGACTTTTGCCGCAGACTTCACATGAAGTCTGCGAAAAAGTAGGGGGTTACTTTTGCAATTGTCAGAATGTGTCGTTTTTTGTCGTTACTCGGAGTAGACTTCGGGAGAAGTCTGTAGCTAGACGACAAAATATTAGCAGACTTCGTATGAAGTCTGCGTGGGTTAGTTTGGGTTAGTTTTGCAATTGACCAAATGTTGACTCCTTAATACAGACTTCGGGTGAAGTCTTCGGGCCGCAGACTTCAACCGAAGTATACTTTAGGTTAGTTTTGTAGTTGACCAAATGAATAATTCAGAGTTTTCGCAGACTTCAGGTGAAGTCTGCGGTATTTTTCAAAATTATGCAGACTTCGCGCGAAGTCTGCGGTAAAATTAATTTTTCGGTCAATGTTTGGACGATGTTGGTCAATTGCAAAACTAACCTCTTTCGAATTAGTAGACTTCAGTTGAAGTCTAGCTAAAAGTCTGGGGGATGTCTGAGGGAGGTAGACTTCAGATGAAGTCTCTAATATCTCTGACACGGCTCCGACATGAAGTCAAAGTTTTGGTCAATTGCAAAAATAACCTCTATGGCCGCCGCCGAATTTTTTTGTTATCAAAGGAGAACTGCAGACTTCATAAGAAGTCTGTATTAACAAAATTGACTTTTGGTCAATTGTAAAACTAACCCGTCATTAACAAGTAGACTTCTTATGACGTCTATATTAGGCGCAGACTTCAAGTGAAGTCTACTTTCGCGAAAAAAACCTGCAACCTTAGAAAAATTACCTAGATCTGGTTTGAGACCGTCTTGAGCTTCGTTCAGCGCCCAGATCTTCGAGCAAACCTAATATCAACGAAGTCGAGTCGCCTTTGATGCCGGTATAGGCCGGAATGACCTAGATCTAAAATTTGAAACTTTTGAAAACGAGAATTAAAGAGTTTTTTAGATGAAATTGGAGAGGAAATGGAAGAACTGAAGTTTTGAGCATAGAAATTGTGCATTTAGGGCTCTAAAATAGGTGGGTTGAAGCAATTAAGAGCTCAACTATGGTTGTTAATGGTGGTTGGGAAAATTGAAGAAGATGGCATTTTCGTAAATAAGTGGAAACCAAAAGGGTTTGTTTGACTTTGTAGTATTTCGAAAATAATTAAAATATAAATAGATAATGGCAATTTCTGTAAATATTGGAAGTTTTGAGGTTGGAGATGAAATCATTTGAGGAAAGAGAAAGAGGGGGTTACTTTTGCAATTGACTTCAAATTATAGGTTCTTTTTGAAAGAACCCCTTAAAAGAAAGCCAATAGACCATTTTACCATCTATCAAATATAATCATACAATGACTTCATTTCAAAGTGCTATCAAAGTGTGGTTTCTTTTTTTTTTTTTTTTTTTTTTTTTATAACATCAACAAAAATGTTGTTTTTCTTTTAGTTAACCCAAGTTATTATAACATCAACAAAAATGTCTCTGATTTGGTTTCTTTTTTTTTTTCGTCGTCTGTAGTTAATATTCGACAAACAGAAAAAGATATTGTTATTGAAACTTAACGTTTGTTACCAAAATATTGCTTTAGATAATTTAACGTGAAGGTGAGTGTTTCTCAACTCTGTTTTAACCATCATATAAAAAAGAAAAACTCTGTTTTAACTATTAACCAATCCGAGCCTTACGCAAGCATCTGTAAGAAAATTAGGCCTTCTTGTTTATATCATGGGCTTTTTAACTCAAAGCCCATCTTGTAACAAAATGTATAATTCAAGCGAAAAACAAAAAAAATCATTTAAAAGGATTATAAGCTAAGGCGGCAAAATCTCGATTCCCCAAGTCTCCTAGAACGTTTCGTAAAGAGGTATGTATACTCAACTAGATTAGGACCCACATATATGCGGGTTTAAAATAAAAAATGTATAACCCGTGTAAAAAAAAAATTAGAACCCTCGTACGCGGGTTTATTACTAAAATTTTATAATCCGTATAAAAAAAATTATATATTCTGTAAAAAAATTATAAATTACTTAATTTATTTTCTCTTTGTTTATTAATTAGTTTAATATATTTTAATTCTATAGATTTTTTTATTATCAATCATGTTTTAAAATTTATCTTTCATTCGGTGAAATCAATTTTTATGCATCAACCTCTAAACGTTGACAAAAGAATTTTTAACTTATCAAAACGTGTAGAAGCAATACGAAAATATCACGTTTAGATCAAAAGTCAAAACCTTATTATAACACAATAGTCATATCAAACGACTCTAAATCCTCGCATCCACAAAAACATTCGTACACTAACCCTAAAATAATCACATCAAAGTAAAACAATATTATACATTAGAAAAAAATTCACACCTATTAATCCAATAAAATAAATTATATTAATGTATCCACCTACTAACCGTTAACAAAATAGTTTGACATCAATTATAAAAACATATAAAGCCAACACCAAAAAAATAGGTTTTGATCAAAACTTACCTTATCATACGATGATAGTTTCTAGACCATAAGGTTGAAACATCACTGAAATCTTCAATGCATCGATACATATATTTTGTTCCACATCTTCCAAATTTACAACAATAATAAAAAAACATAATTATATTTCCTATAAAATTATAGTAACAGTTATAAAAACGCAATAAATCCATATGAACTGCTATGAAAATCTATCAAGGTATATATATAGGAAACTGAGAGCCGGTGAAAATGTTAGGTTTTTTTTCAATAATTTGATGATATATTTTAAAAAATACATATATTTACCTGTAATTATCGACAGGGATTTTTAAAAAAATTTACTTTTCATAAATTAGGGGTGAAAATTTTAGTTTTTTTTTTATTAATTCGATAATATATTTAAAAAAAATATATACATATATTTACCCGTAATTATCGACATATTTTTTTAAAAAAATCACTTTTTATGAAGTAGGAAAAATTCATCCCTATGAGTTTCTTAACATTATCTTTTTATATTTTAAAATTATTTGATTTATAATTTTCTTAACACTATTTTTTTTTTTCAAATTTATTTAAATTTTAATATTTTCTTATAATTATCTTTTTATATATTTAAAAATATTAAAAACAATATTTTTTTGACACGTGTCAAAATCCTATAACTGATAGATATGACACGTGTCTCGATCTCTTGAGTTACTACTAACTTCGAAAACCCAACTTTATATAATAGATCTGAATCTCTTTCTTTTTAATGAATCTGGTTATATTTGTATTTTTTTTTTCTCTCAATCGAGTTTCAAAGATTTATGTGGTGGAACTCTAGTTTGGCTGTGATTGATTGTTGTTGGAAGCATGATAGCTGATTTGTATTAAACCTGAATTGTTTTTATATGGATCTAGTTGGACTTAGCATTTGCATTTGATTTCTACTGAATCTTGTTTGATATCGGACCAGACTAAATTAGCTTGAGTTGGTTTTTTTTTATTTGGTCTAGCTTTGGCTCTATTGAAAAGATTTATCTTAGTATTGAAGTGCCCTCACTGAATCAGATTGATGATAAACCAATCTAATTTCGACAACCTTCTGTTATTTCTGAAAGTGTAATCTTCATTTCACTTTGGCATTTTTATGGTTTCGTCAACTTGTGGCTGATTTACTCAGAAAGGAGAGTGACTAAATCCCCTGAAGTATGGATAACAATGAGAGCTTTGATATGGTGGTTTAGATAGATAATAGAAAAGATGAATAGGTGCCTGAAAATTTCGGTTAATGACCCAAAAATCTGAGTTGCAGGACAACATCCATCCATTGCCCAAAACTTATGGCAAGGACAAAAGGAAACTTTTGTTTTTCCTAACTAGTTCTACCATAAAGAGTTGCATAATTTTGAAAGTTAAGGAAAAGCTGAGGTTCTCTATGACCTTGATGTATACCTTAACCCATGAATCAAATGTCTAACATGTTAAATGCAATCTGGAGGGTTGCATTCCTCGTCTTCTTACTTCTGATTGCTAGGTGAACAATGCAGTCTTTTCGCTAGAGTCTTTGGCTTACGATTCTGCCGGTCGAATCCCCTTACACAAACATATCCTGCATATATTACAATTGTAGTCAAATGCATCCTCTAAGCAATATTATTTAATCCACTCATTAACCAACTTAGGCCTATCTTCTATACTTTCCTATCAACATCTTACATCACCAAAGCAAAAACATTATGACTGACTTTTGTTAATTCCTAGTGTACTCCACTCAAATGGTAGTTCATGACTATTACTCTCATGAGTCCATTTATCAGATTATCGTTAAGTCTTGTGTATATCGCGGTCAACTATTTTGGTTCTTTTCATGAATTCAATGTCTGATACCAAAGGTGTTTTCAGCTAACCATTATATAAACGTAAGACATTAGCATACCTTCCTGGAAATTTTTTCGAATTGCGTCCACTGATAAACCTAAAAGTTTAGAAAAGCATATTTAGACATGATCTTGGATATATATATTTATGGATTCATACACATGCATAAATTGACAGTTTTGCTTTGAAAATTTACCTTTACAAATGGAGGTTACAGAAGATCCACAGTATGCGATTGAAGTTGGTAGGTTATATATCCATTTTCTTGGGACATCAATTGGGTTGATGCTAGAGCCATGGTCAGCAAAAACCTGTGGAAGTTGTATCAAATTGAGCTTGTTATAGAATGTTGCTTGTGATCATTGTTCAAATTTAACTTTGGAAAAGTTACCTCGTTAGTTTGGAAGTAGGTGCCATTCAGAGGGAATCCCCCTCGCATTGCTGTTCTGCAAGGTATCTGTTCACAAACAAGTAGGCATAATCTTTATAACTTCCTCGTATTTCTACTTAGAGATATTCTCTTGAAAATTGTCCACCATAATCTTACCAATATAGTTCCTCGTACTATTTGTGATTCCTCTTCCCGTATCTTGTTGCATTGAAAACAATTCTTTTCATGACATAATGTCTTATTGTTTTCAAAGAAAACACATCTTTGTTTAGGCGGTTGAATGGAATTTACAGTTTCACCTGGTACGGAATTTTATACAGTTTGTAGCGTTTTCTCGTATTTGATCATTGAAAAGAATAATCATGGTCAGTTCTTATTGTGGTTTCTTCTTACCTGGCGTCCAAATAGCTAGCAGGTAGGGAAATATATCCTCAGCTTCTCGCTTCTCAAACTGTATATAAAATATCAAACAGTTGTTAAGACGTGGAGATGTAGAAAATTTCTTGCTAAATCATTTGCAAGTGTTACTAACCCCTTCTAGAATGGCATGGTAGTCTGGGAGTTCATAGCTGTAAAACGAAAAAAAAAGTT